>OX327696.1:11462500-12062500 GCA_946807835.1 Ailanthus altissimus | reverse complement strand
TATTACTTTAGAGATTGCTTCAGCCTATACAATGACTTCTTTAATAAACAAGCATGCTCCTCCTTACTAGATTTTTCAAACCCTTGTGGCTGTGACATGTAAATTTTCTCGTCAAGCTCCCTATAAAAGAAAGGTTTTTACATCTATTTATTCTAGATGTAAATTGAGGTCCACACACATGGCTAACAATATTCTAATGGATGTATGCTTGACTCTCTAGCCTTAAACCTCTTAGATTTTATTCTTGATATCCCCTTCTTAACCTTGTACACCTACTTGCACCTAACTAGTTTCTTATTTTGAAGTCTCTCCACCAATTTCGAAGTATTATTCTCGATGAGGGAACTAAACTCCTTCTCTATGGCCAGCTACCACTTATCACTATTTTTCGCTCTTTATAGTCTCTTTATATGTATTGGGCTTGTCAAACTTAATAGTAAATGTAAAATTAAAGACAATAATTAAGTATGTTTATGGTATACCTTATTGGTGGCTTCATCGTTCTTCTTAGTCTATCTGCGGTAGTTAGTACTCTTCGAGTTATATCTTAAGAGTCTTAGTCTGACTTTGGGTAAACTTTGAGGAACTAACTAGTTTCTTTTATTCATCTTCAAGGGTTGACTTACTAAATTGCTAATCTGAGGGCATCTCAAATCTACTCTTAAATTTTATTTTAACCTCAACTGTTTCTGGTGCTGAAACCCCTTCTGGCACAAGCTCTTCCTTCATTCCCTCTTGAATAACTTTTAACATTGTCATCTCATTGAACAATATATCTCTACTTATCATACTTCTAAGTGGCTTATATCCTTTCATATTTTTGGGATACCCTATGAATATCTCCCACAAGACTCTAGATTCTACCTTACTTTGATTTGCATGCACGAATACTGGGTAACCAAATATCCTAAGATGATTATACTTAGAAAGGCTGCTAGATCACTTCTCTTTTAGTATCTTAAAGTCTACCAATGAGAAAGGACTTCTATTGATCAAGTAAGCTATCATTACTATAGCCTCTCCCTAAAATGCCTTAGATACCCTTGCATTGGTTAACATGTATTTAACTCTCTTAAGTAAGGTCTTACTCATCTTCTCTACTAGACCATTCCACTGTAATGTTGATCTGACAGTTTTTGCCTTGCGATTACATATTTGGCACAAAATTCATCAACCTCCTTGTTATAATATTTGAGACCATTATCTGTCCTTAGTCTCTTTATCTTCTAGTTAGTTTGATACTTAATAAGAGCCTTCTATTTTTTTTAATATTTCAAACACTTACTTTTTATTCTTCAATATATATACCCACAACTGTTTTAGAATAATCATTAATGAACATAAAAAAGTACCTTGTCTCACCATGTGTATTTGTTTGTGCTAGCTTCCAAGGATCCGAGTATATATAATCAAGAGTCCATATTGTTTTGTGCTCTCTAGTATTAAACCTTACCCTATGTGCATTTTCAAGCACACAATGTTCACAAAATATTAATGGCTATAACTTATCTTCACCAAATGCATTTTGATCATACAACCCTTTTACATTTCTTTCACCTAGGTGAACCAACCTTAGATGCCATAACTTGATTTGGATACTGTCATCATTAATAAATAATGATGTAGAACCGCTAGTTATCTATATTCTAAGCACATATATATCATTGTGCTTATCACCTTTTATCACAACTTTGAAACTATTCAACACCTTGTTTTCAGCTCTAATGGAACACTCATTCTGATCTAACATACCTAAGAAAATCAAATTCTTCTTGAGGTCAGGAACATACCTAATTTTTATCAACTCCTACACTTTTCTATCATGTAGCTAAGCTTAATGCTACCAATTCCCAACACTTAACAAGTCATGTCATTCCCCATTAACACTTTACCACTATTAATGGGTTGAAAATTAGTAAATAAGAATTTATTCGAGCATATATGAAATGTAAACTAAATCTAAAATCCATTATCTAGAAATCTTACCATAAGAAGATACAAGGGTTTTAGCTCTATCATAGTTATCCTCATAAAGCTATAGCAGCATCTCCCTCATTTTTCTTGTCCTTGGCTTTCTTCTCAGAACAATTCTTTATAAAGCGCCCATCGTTCTTGTAGCAATAACACTATTTAGATTTTTACCCCTAGACTTTAATCTTGAGTCATGCTTTGACTTCTGTCTCTTTGCTTAAACGTTAATTTTGTAGTTAACCATTCTGTATTGGCCTTTTTTTCTCCTTAATTACTTAGAGTTTAACAATAATTTTACATTCTTTATAGTTAAACTCTCTCTACCGAAAGTAATGTATCAACAAAGTGCTCATAACCATGAGGGAGGAAACTTAATAGGATGATTGTCTTATCCTCATCCTATATCTTCAAATCGATTGTGTCTAAATCGATTAAAATCTTATTGAAAGTATCTATGTGGCCTTTAATTGGTGTCCCTTCTAACATGGACAACTGATAAAATTTCTTCTTTATGTGTAAACGAATTCCTAGCTACTTCGTCATATAGAGATCATCTAACTTCTTCCAAAGACTAATAGTTTTCTTCTCTCAAGCAACTTTCTTCAAAACCTCATCGCTCAATGATAGACCGATTGTACTATAAGCCCTATCTTGAATTTTTTTTTACCTTATACTACAAATTTAGACGACTCTAGCTTCTTCTCTTTGCTAGACAGAGTTGAAGTATCCTTTAGGGTTGAACCTAATCCTTAACTCACTAATAAACTCATTACTTTAACCTCCCACATATTAAAGTCATTCTCACCGTTAAATTTCTATACTTCATACTTGGGTACGGCTATGATTGATAACTTTACTATGATACTAGTTTGTTGACAGAAACTCTTCACACAAGTATAATATAGCAAACAATAGAGAAAATATGAAAAAAAAAATGAAAGTAAGGAAGAAAGAATCGCACAACAATTTACATGGTTCAAAAATTTGCTTATGTTCACGAAAGATCAAGATATCGTTTCTTTTATTCAATTAATGAAAGCTTACAAAAAACTCTCTACAAAGAACTCTTTCTCTCTATACAAGGGATTATAATTGCTCTCTAAATTGCTCTCGGTTGTAATGCTTATTCAAGTCAAAATAAGGTCTTTATATAGTCTATATACGTCCTAAGTAAATAAAGGGTGTTTAAGGAAACTTAGGAGTTTTCAAAATAAGACAAGTCACACTAGTATTGTGGCACTGCGTATAGCAGCTACTGGCGCCATGGCGCCACGCTCTGGACATATAGCGTTGTGGTGCCACACAATGGAGGCTGTGACACCCAACATACTGTTTTGGGCGTTGCGACCTTAGTCTTTCAGTGCTGTAGTGTCCACATATTTCCTTGTGCTTTCTTACTTTCGCATCTTCACTTCTTAATCATATGTTCCCTACTCATTTGGCTTGACTCCTAAGCATTTTTTTCATAATTTTTAATCAACATTTTCACAATATATGTAAAAGAATTTTAGTAAAAATTTAAAATAATAAAACCACACAAATACTTGTATATATATTCCTTTTCGGTTCAAGGACAATACATCATTTTCACAATATATGTAAAAGAATTTCAGTAAAAATTTAATATAATAAAACCACACAAATACTTGTATATCTAATCCTTTCCGGTTCGAGGACAATACAAATTAAACATAATTTTTGTTTAAGTTTGGTTTGGGTGATTCTAACACAAGATAGACTACCAATACATAAGCTTGCCCATTGAATTTGTCATTCAAACCATACATTATAACTTGTATATGCCTTTAATCTCAAGTCTCAACCAACACAAACGAATGCAGTTGGAGCCTTTGGAAATGCCAAGTAAGATATGGTTAACAATGGACAACTTCGGGTCCACGTGAAGGTATTACACTTCTTATATGGTTGTCCTTTTGCACTCCGATTTTAGTGCCACATATCCAAGCGCGTGGAGTCATTCACTTCTCCCCAAAATGATATAATTTTGCCAGTAAATTAGGAAATGTAAAAACAAAGATAGAATATTACCTTCCTCTTCCTCGCATACATATATAATAATAATAATAATAATAAGCATAAACACAGCTATCCACAATCCATGAGATAAAAAGGCCAATCCAGGAAGAAAGAGAAAAAAAAAAGTGGAGAAAAAAAAGGCAAGAGGGAACAGGCTCTTAACGAAGCATGAAAAAACTCTTAAACCAAGTACTTGGAGACACACCCACCACCAACCAAAGTGCTTTTTCTACTATATACTTTGTACAACCATCAGCCCATTGAAGAGAGAGCCTCGGCCTCCCCATACAGATTTTTACCAAAGATATTCATCTCTCAAATCCAAACACTACTCATAAAACAAAAAGGAAAAAAAAAGGAAGAAAATAAAAAGCAAAAACTCAGTGCTTTGGGGACAGCAAGTGCAAGCTTGCTCACAGCTCTCAAAGCTGTATAGTGGAAAAAAAATTCCTCTGTTCTGCTTATTACCCACTACTCCAGAACCCCAAAAACACATGGTTCTCTTCCCTTTGCTTTCCTCTCTTCATCATAACTACCACCAAACCCTTCTTCTTCTTCTTCTTCTGCTTTTTGTTCTTCAGTTTTTAACAATTAATCTTCAAGCTTTCTTTGTATCTTGTTGTTTACATATACTTCGCTGAATTGTTGGTACATTGCAATAAAGCTCTCTGTCTCTATATATTTATATCTATATATTACAAAAAGCGAGCGAGGATGATCACACTCACAGACTTTTACCATGTCATGACTGCAATGGTGCCACTTTACGTGGCCATGATATTAGCTTATGGCTCAGTGAAATGGTGGAAGATCTTCACTCCTGATCAGTGCTCAGGCATCAACCGGTTTGTTGCTCTCTTTGCAGTGCCTCTCCTATCTTTCCATTTTATCTCAACAAATGACCCCTACGCTATGAACTTTCGATTCATTGCTGCCGATACTCTTCAGAAGGTCATAGTTCTTTTTGTACTAGCAATCTGGACGAAGCTGAGCAGAAGGGGTTGCTTAGAATGGACGATCACTCTATTTTCACTATCAACTTTACCAAACACTCTAGTCATGGGCATTCCTTTACTCAAGGGAATGTACGGTGAATTCTCCGGCAGCTTGATGGTGCAAATAGTCGTTCTTCAATGCATTATTTGGTACACTTTGATGTTATTCTTGTTTGAATATAGAGGTGCCAGAATGCTTATCTCTGAGCAATTCCCAGACACTGCTGGATCAATTGTTTCAATCCATGTTGATTCTGATATCATGTCACTTGATGGAAGGCAGCCTCTCGAAACAGAAGCTGAGATCAAAGAGGATGGAAAGCTCCATGTCACTGTGAGAAAGTCTAATGCCTCAAGATCAGATATTTTCTCAAGAAGGTCCCAAGGGCTATCATCAACAACTCCACGACCATCGAACCTGACCAATGCGGAGATATACTCTTTACAATCCTCAAGAAACCCAACTCCCAGAGGCTCAAGCTTTAACCACACTGATTTTTACTCTATGATGGCTGGTGGGCGCAATTCAAACTTTGGTGCTGCGGACGTGTATGGCCTATCAGCTTCCCGTGGACCAACACCGCGGCCGTCTAATTACGAGGAAGATGGTGCAGCCACAATTAAGTCAAGGTTCCATTACCACGCCTCCAGCGGTGCAGCTCATTATCCGGCACCGAACCCAGGAATGTTTTCGCCAACCGGGTCTAAAGGTGTTTCGTCTAACGCTAGTACCAATAGGCCTAATGGTCAAGCTCAACAGAAAGCTGAAGATGGTGGTACTGGGAGGGATCTTCACATGTTTGTTTGGAGCTCTAGTGCTTCTCCTGTATCCGATGTGTTTGGTGCCCATGATTATAAAGCTAATGATCCGAAAGATGTCAGATTGGCTGTGTCACCAGGAAAAGGTATAACTACTTTCTCATTTCACTTAATTTGTTTAATATGGTTCACTGGACAAATTAGTTAATCATTTTTTTTTCTTCTTTCTGATCAGTTTGAATTTTCAATAGTAGTTTTAAATCCGAATTTAGATATATGATTGAATTAACTAGGAGAAATTTTGTTTTGCAGTTAAGTTATTAATGGCTATTTATATGAAAATATTTTGTTTCAGTGGAGAGTAATAGAGACAATAACGAAGAGTACGTGGAGAGAGAAGATTTTAGCTTTGGCAACAGAGAGATGAACAACGATGAAGGAGAAAAGGTTGGTGATGGCAAGCCTAAAACTATGCCACCGACAAGTGTTATGACAAGGCTTATACTAATAATGGTTTGGAGAAAACTTATAAGAAACCCAAATACGTACTCCAGCTTAATCGGCCTTATTTGGTCATTAGTTTCATTCAGGTATCTGTCCATCTGTCACTTTCTTCTCAGACTAAATCCACGAAAAAGAAAATCTCATGGGCTTTCAATCAGTTTTGGCATTTGGGGTTATTATGATTTTTTTGATAAAACTGCTGGCTTCGTTGCTGCTTGTAGGTGGCATGTAGAAATGCCTGCCATCATAGCAAAGTCCATTTCCATTCTGTCAGATGCAGGACTCGGCATGGCCATGTTCAGTCTTGGTCAGTGAATACGCACTTTCACTCTTTTTTGTTTTTGTCTCTCTTAGAAGTTATAATATCAAAGAGAATTATCCGTTACCCTTTTTCCTTTAGTTATAAATCTTTTCTGATTCTCTCTTACTTTTCATAATTAAATATTGTAGCAAAGCAAGCAAAACTAGGAAAAAGCAAAGGAAAACAGTGTGGTCGTGATAACGTGTTGGGTTTTGTTTTCTTCTATATCTTTTTAACTCTGTATAATCTTTTTCACTTTTTTACCGAGTTTTGATATAATGGGTGGTGATGGGTAGTAAGGGTGGCTATGATGATGATGATGATGATGATTGAATGGCTCTTTCTGACAAAGGACAATGGGTAGGTGTTGGTGATGGGCATACTTAATTGCTTTTGATGTGATGACAGGTCTGTTCATGGCTTTGCAACCAAGGATAATAGCATGTGGAAATTCCATTGCAGCTTTTGCCATGGCTGTGAGATTCCTTACAGGTCCAGCTGTCATGGCAGCTGCTTCCATTGCTGTTGGCCTCAGAGGCGTTCTCTTACACGTTGCCATTGTCCAGGTCTCACTTCACTTGATTACTTTCTAAATCTAAACCTTCTTTCTCTCTCTTCTGCTTCCTTCTGACACGACCAATCCGACTTAACTACATACCCTCGAAAAATATATTTATATATTTTGCTTCAATTTCAAAATGTATATTGCTCTCTAGATCAGATTTTATTATTATTATTATTAATTTTTTTCTCGAACCCATTTCATTTTTTGTTTGAATTATGACAAAGTGATGTATATCTTATGATCACAAGATCCCTGCAAGTCTTTAAAGTGCAGAAACATTGAATCATCTTGGAGATAGCAAATCCAGTAATTCATAGTAATACCAAAAGGAACAGACAAAGCATTCTCAGAGAGACCGTGACCAAACCATAGTCAATCCAAAATAATACAAGCAAGAAATTGTTTTAAGTTTTGTTAATGAAGAGCAAAGCAAACATAAGTAAACATGCTGCTTCAAAAATAAAAAATAATAATAATAATAATTAAAAACAAATGAAAGACATTTGTAAACATGCAGCTGCAGTACCAGGCTAACATTGTCTTTTTGCCTTACATGTATTTGGAATTTTGGACTGAAAAAACAGGCAGCTCTCCCGCAAGGAATTGTCCCCTTTGTCTTTGCCAAAGAATACAACGTACACCCTGATATTCTCAGTACAGCGTGAGTATATTTTTTCCGAGTAAAAACCATGTGATTTATTCACTTTTTTTGTTCTCATATTCCTATCAATCTCTTTGGTTTTGCAGTGTTATATTCGGGATGCTAATTGCATTGCCCATAACCCTCGTCTATTACATCTTGTTGGGGTTATGAACCCTGGCTGACCATAATTGATGATAACGATGACTTCTAAAGCATCAATGCAAAGTCCATCAGGGCAACTAGTGCATAAAAAAATCCATCACAGGACAAAGAGAAGCACCAACTTGGAATATTAATTTCTTATGAAATGCCTTTTTATTTTTGTTGTCCTTTTTTCTCTTTTTACAGGAAGGTCTTTTTGCCCTAGTAAAACTGTAAAAGTGTAAAATCATATTTGTAGTAGTTGATTTATAAGAAAGTATTTATGTAGTTAATTATGACTATCTCTTCAATTAAAATTCTTAAGAATTCTTGGTAGCTCAATGCAACAAAGTGGAACAAAATGGAAAGTATTTTATTGATGGGATAGTGGATATATATATGCAATAGTAGCACCCTTCTATTTTAAATCTGGAATCTTTACCGATATGAAGTTAATTAAATGCTCTTTCTGAACGCTCTAATTTGTTGGCTCATATTTCATGCTTCATAGTATGCGCAAGTTCACAATTTTAAGCTATAAACACTTAGATTTGACAATTAATTATGCATTTAATACATCCATAACAAATTTGGTCAACAATAATACACCCTTTACCATTTTGGTAAAAGTGAATTGATGAAATTGAAAGGGAAAAAGCTCGAGTAGATAAATTTTGTTGTTTGATTATAGCTAATAATATAGACTTTTTTTGAGAGGCATATAAGATAGTGCAAACAGGGTCCCCCCATTTACAAGATAGGGACCTCTTACGAATATTGGGAGACAATAGTCACATCCAAAGTTTCTTCTTTTTTTCTCCCACTTCTCTCCATTTATATTCTTTTCGTTCCACACATTGCCTTTTCTTGACACCTTTCCTTTTCCCTCCTGGTACATGTTTGGTGCTCTGCATGACAACTTTTTGACTAAACATTTCACATGTGATTAGCTCTTATGCTGTTAGCTTACGTGTCATATAAAGCCACAACGGGCATCTAAGTTAATTCCTATGTTCATAAAGGTTTAAGTCAAAATTCATCACATATTTTATGTACATACTTCGGTATGTTAAATAAGGTAAAACATGTCGACTTAAATAATTTTATAAAGTTTAATTTGTTGATTGTAGTTTGATAAATATAAAATTAAATAAAGTAAAGCTTAAAGCATGTAAAATCTTAAGTTAAGGCTTATTTGAGGAAAAATTTAGTTCAAATAAGAGTAAATCTATGTAAGGCTAATGAAGAAATATAAACTCTTCTTAAAAAAATTGGAAAATATAAACTCAATAAAATACTTTTTGTACCTTAGTCTTTTTAAAATAAAATGGGTAAATCTCTTAATTAATATGATAAGTGATTAATAAAATAATATTTTATTTATAATAAAATTGGTATATATATATCCTTTTATTTGACAAATTCATTTTTCTCTTTTAGTTAGGTAAAACTCATTAAATAATTTATTTTTTTAGAAAAATAAAGAGTCAAATAAAGAGTTTTTGACTTAATACAAAACTCTAACTCTATAAGAACTTTCCTTTATATGTAACATACAAAAATAGAATTCAACACTTATAATAGTGTGGTAACACCATTTATCAACCATTTTTCATAATAGTGTGGTAACACCATTTATCAACCATTTTTCTCTATTATTTATTATGCAAGTCTTGCTCCCATAACTCTCACAACTTAAAATCATATTTACTCAATTAAATAGCTTTAGACCCAAGACTGCTAAAGCAAATTTGTAACACTGAGTTTCTTTAACTTTAAGAGCTCTTAGAGATGTAGTGGGCCTTACTCTTGAACTCATAAAGGCAAAGAGCTTGAGATCTAATATTCAGGCCCAGGTTTTAATGTTCTTACATCCTGCCATGTTATCATGATGTGCATTGCAACAAGTGATGTTCTACCACATAGCACTATCTTAATTTTGTCCTAAATATTCTTGGCAACTCTATTTGGGATTTTGCTAGAATATTGCTTTGGCAAAGTATGAAATAAAAGATGGGAACCCCAAAAATACATTCAGTGAAGAGTATGATGAATTCTTGCACCATAAAGATTCTTAAACTAATAGTCCTACTAATTTAAAAGAAACACAGATCTTAAGGTTCTCAATACAGCCAAAATAATAAGCTCACCCATGCCACAATAGTCACATCAAACATTGTCCAAGGCATTGTTGAGAAAGAACCAATGTGGTCTTTATCAATAATGGCCTATAAGAAGGGAGAGTAGAAGCGTTTACTTGATCTAATATTCTAACTATAATGAATCAAGTAACCTCTAATAATACTATGTCAAACATAGAGTATGTTTCTTTACTGCCATACCCAGTCAAGATTTTGGATATGCCCTATTTTAGAGTAATGACAAACCATCTTTTTCCTTATTTGATAGCAAGAAGTAAAATCTTAAGGAACATAAGGAGAAGTTCAATGACTTCATTGGCGCACATACAGACAATAAAACCTTATAGCTTAGGGAATTTTCTAACTCCTTATAAATTATGCATACATACACTTAGTATGCTTTGATGCTAGTTAGGTCTATCCATACTTGGGAAGCGATAGGTTCAAAAATTTTTAAGAAGTATTTCCAAACTAAAGAATGGGTTATTATAATCTAACTTAATCAAACCAAACGAAGTTATTTAAAGCCATTGGTTGAAATGTTAGGAGATTTAGAGACTTGGCATTGGAGTGTTATAGGTAAAAAATAGAAGAAGAATGTGCAAGCAATGTGATGAGTGAATAATTAGACCACCTTGAAAATATGAGGTCGTTGATGCACTAGCTCATAAAAGTCGTAAAAAGAACTACCCTGTCAATTCAAATCTTTGTTCACAGACAATGGAGACCCAATGAAAAGAAAAAGACAGTTTCATAAGAATTATATATAGAAAATTAAGCTAAGACATATGAAAAATGTCCATAAAGTGAGCTTCCAAAAGAAATATCGGTACTATTCAATGAGGAAGATACCTTTTTGGATCAGTGGATATTAGATGGTTTCATACAATTTTTTTCTATTAATTAAGAACTTGACCGAAAGATGCTAGAGAAGCTAACCTCTTTTATTTGCAACAAAAATATTATACCATCCCACTATGCACTACAAACACTTTCAAAGATTAATACACGAAAAAATTAAGGATAGAACCCTAGAGCTACCTAACAAGCCATAGACCGTAGATCTTAACCTACTTTTATAACGTGGTGAGGAAAAGAGGTCGTAATAAACCTATTGGAATACACTTAGGGACATCAACCTTGTAGAGGGAAAGATCATAAAAAAGGTAGTTGTAGTTATCCAAGAAGAAGAACCCAAGAAAGCAGAGGAAAAGCTAAGAGATCCTATAGTGCAGGTTTTACAATAAAACCCTAAATTCAAGTACTGATTTGATTAATTAGGTACAAGCCTAAGGCACGTTATACAACCATAAAGAAGGCATAATACCTCGACAACAGGCACCCTCTATACCTAGAGGCTAGATCAATGATGTACTAATCAGAAGAGCCCTAGTTAATATAGGAGAATTAGTTAACATTGTTCCAATAATTGTATTATAAGTTGTTAGAATCCTATTAAACCGCATTACCAGAAGAAATATTTGGGTCTTCAATTCTGGTAACATAGTATTTTGAAGGCATTATCTAACTAGACTTAAAAGTTAGGTCGCTACCTGACATCTACTCTAATATTTTATGTCATGAACATCAAAATCGTATACTATATATTGCTTAGTACACTGTGGCTAAATAGACATAAATTAGTGGTGTCAATATAAAACTAGTGCTATAAAGGTATAATTAGGAAGAAACAAATCAAGATCGCTGCCAACTTTATCCTTTCCACAAGTAGGAGAGTTACCTCATAGATGCCTAAGTTTATAATAATTTTGACAATTACCCAAGCAATATACTAGCTATGCTATTGGGAATGCCATTATCGGGGCTGATAGCATGATGTACCCCATACCCAGAACTATAGGAAGCTATATATAGAAAGAGAAAATAGAATTTCCTCAAAAATAGCACATTCGCCCCTCGCCCCGAAAAAAAAAGGAAAGCCTTTTAAGAGATCTAAGCCAAAACGCCCTTAGTGTCAGAAGTAGATATTCAACAGGTTTGTCATTTATTACTTATGATTGTTTATGGGTCTTAACCCATTTAAGTGGAAGGGCCTTGTAAATAGTAGAGAGGAAAATCTTTGTACAAGTCTCTTTATGGCCATATAAATGCCTATGATTTCAAAAGACAATTTCTTTTACTATAAAATGCATGCAAAATTTTCCAGAGTAGTTACAAATGAGTTGGAAAAAGTTACTTCTAGAGAAATTACTTGCCTCATAACCCTAAAAAATATACTTTAGTCATATGTAATCTTTATAAACGATTTTCTAGAAGAATGCTCATGTAGTGAATCCATGAGTAAAAGCGCAACAATTATTGCAAGTATCCATCAATTTATTTGCAATTCAGAACACAAGACAAAATCTATAAGGAAAACCATAAAGAGTTAGATACTATTAGCCTGAGATGAAAGAACAAACATATGTCTTATAGGTAAATTATCTAAATTATCAGACCATAATTCACAAAGAAAATGTGTTCATGGCCACAACCTTTGAGGATTGGCAAATATCTTACATAGAGTACCTTTTAAAGGACACTCTACCTTTAAATCCTTAAAGCTCATACGCTTAAGTGGTTAAACAGTATTTCATAGTAAGTAAAATCCTCTTTCATAAAAGCCTAACAAAAGATACCTTGAGATGCTTGAGCTATACAGAAGCATAAAAGGTGTTATATGAAACCTCACATTAAAAAGTGCGGTGAACACTAAGGTAATCGAAAGTTGTTCTACATTTTATTTAAGCTTAACTATTACTGGCTTGGCATGCATAATAGTGCTATGAAAATTATCAAGAAGTTCCACACATGCCAAATCTATAATAACCTACAAAATCAACACCTTTTGACCTTGCAAGATAGACAAAACTTTAGCTTTTCATATGTTGTTTGCGAAATTATACACATGCAAATTGTAATCGTAAGTGCACAGGTCGTCAGCAAATAATAAAGTGATGAGTGAGTATCGTTCCTAGGAGGATGGTGTCCTAAATTGATGCTAAGTACTATGATGTGGGCAACCTAACTTTATTTAGGCTAATCTAAATGATAAGTTGAATTATAGAATGAAAAAATACTTAAGGCTAAATAACTTGATAAATTAAAGATATGATAGTTCTATGGCAACAAGGTTCTAGGGACTTGATTTCCCTCTATTATTTCTATAATCTTTGTCAATAATGATCAACAACCAATTTTATGCATTCGTTAGTCTAAGGTATATGATTAATCTCACTCCCTCTCCCGAGTATCGAATGAGATTCTATGCATATGCAACTAAATTGATATCCCTATCTAACCTATTATACATAGACGCATTAAGCTACCCTTAAGTGACTACCCTAAGTTCATTAGTCTCCTAACTTAACAAACTCAAAGCTATGTTTTTTATAGCCAACATGTGGATTAAACCTTTCCAAGCACATAACTCAAATGTCTAAATCATCAAATCCTTTTCCTGATGTAATTAGAAGCATTAAGTGCATTAAAAGCATAAATGAATAACACAAAATAGTTATTAATCACATAACAACATCAACATATATTGTTCAATAAAGTTACATCAAGCCCTAGAACATATAATCTAGCAACAAAATGATAATCTTGTGATATGGTGAATTCTATAGAAATGAGGTCGTAGAGTATTGATTTCATTCTATGCTTCCTATATTCTTCATATTTAACAATTTTGTTCCTGGGCATAATGTCACACCTCAAGTGTTATCATACATTTTTTGGAACACTTGGTGTGCACCACATGCAATCATTGAGCAATGGTGATTACCTAAGTGTTATTAGCCTCTTGACTCAATAACAACCTAAGACTATATTTCCTAAATTCAAAAAATAGGTCAATCTCTCCCAAGCATCAATTCATAAATCCACAACAACTAATTCATTTTCCAATCAATTGGAAGCATTAGGCATTGAGAAGCATAAATGAATTAAACAAAAATATACTAAATCATCTAAACATAATTTAGATAAAACTACATCAAGCTTCAGAATTCAAGTTTAGTCATACACAAATCCAACCATAACTAAAATTATCAAAAAATTCATAGATACAAACATGTATAAAAAATATTCATAACTATAAATTTCAACAAAAAAGAAATATAAAGAAAAGAAAGATAAAACCTATACTGGGCATGTCTCTAAAGTTTTAATCCTTCAAATATCTTCAATGATGCTCAAGAAATCTTGGAGATATTCTTTCTTCTCTTCAAATTTGAGCTCAAGACTTAGTCCTCTTTTTTTTTTCGTGCATTCTTTGATAATGTGAGAAATGGCTAAAGGGTAGTATTTATAGGCTTTAAATTAAGGCAAAAATATGAATAATAAAATAGGTAGTGGCACCTGGGCGCCAAGCATCCTGTCTAATTTGGTGCCTAGGCGTAGAGCACTGTAGCAAGATACTGTTAATTTGCATTGTAGCATTTTTGTTTTTTTCTTTTTTTTTACTTTGTTTCTTTGAATTTTCATTTCAAACAGCTTCGTTAACTTGAAACCTATAAAATAAAATTAATACATATAAAAAGCCATATATTCTTATTTAAATTAAGCAATTATCAAGTTTTAAAGAGATACAATATAATGTATAAAATGTACTTAACATAACATAGTGCATGGATACTCAATTGACTAGAGTATATGTCACCGTGACAACCTTTAGGCCTATAGAACATTGCCATACAGCTCTCTTATGTAGGGGTTGAAAACCATAACATCAGTTAATCTATTTATGCCTAAAGATGAAAACTACTATACCAACATAAAATTATAGAGGAATACACTAAGTCTATCAAGGATATGGGTATTAACATAAGTTATCATGTTCTTGGGGTGGCCTAGCATATGAATAAAAATATGGATATACGTTTTATCATACTGGAAGACCTATATGTTCTTAGGAAATCCATGACAAAAGTTTTACTAACTAACTATAGTAGAAGGAAAGATACTCATTGACCCAATTAATGGCAAGCGATTAAAGCGCTACTGTAATTAGGTATTAGTGTTCATTCAATAAGTGTGACATGCACAATTAGTCCTAAAAGAGTTTTAAATAAGTCTTTCACTCATAGAGAGCAATAAAAGCTAAATATATCCCTTAATCGAGGGCTAAGCAATTTATACCCCTTTGTATGGCTTATTAGCATGGGATGCACACATAGAGAGGACAACTAAAATTCCTTATCTCAGCGTTGTACCAAAGTGAGATGCTAACTCATATAGTGGAATGATAAATTCTTTACCTTAATGCTTTACCTAAGTGAACTACCTAGTCACATAATGGACGACTAAATTTCTTACATTGGCATTGTACCTAAGTGAGATGCCCACTCATATAGTGGATTTTAAAATCCCTCGTCTTAGAATCATACCTAAGTGAGATGCTTACTCATATATTAGATGACTAAATTTCTCATCTTAGTATCATAGCCAAGAAAAATATCTACTCAGATAGTGGATGGCTAAATATATTAACTTAGTGCCATGTTTAAGCAAAATGCCCATTAACAAATGAAAGTTCGATTTCCAATTTTGTATTATACCTAACTGAATATACAATAAATATTTGGATGCCCACATCCACTACAAAATGTTGAAGACAAACATTGGAATCTAAATCTCACCAGACGTAGCACCTAAGGCAAAACACTTCTTCTTGCTTTTAATAGTGAAAGACTAATATTTGGGTTATATTCCTCACTTAGAGTTGTGCTTAAAGGAAAGGTCATACTAAACAATATATTTTGAAGTTAGCTTCATCCCAACCATAACTCACACGAAAATTCCCATATAAGTCGTATAAAGTCCGCATTTAAGTCGAAACCTTTATATAGAATAATTCCCAAAAAATTTCCATGCTAGCACAGCTTTAAAGTTCACATTGTACCAAAGACCTTATATGAAAATCATCCCATATAAGCTGCCCATGCACATTATGGAGTTAATGTTGTTTTGGATACTCATGATCTTTTGGATGCTCCATATGTAAAACCTTTCACATAGGATGCCTATATTAGAAATAGTTATATGGAAGTCAACGTAAACTAGGATGCCTTATGAAAAACTTCCCATAAGATGCCTATATAAGCCTAGGTATATGAAATATTATACAAGAGACGTACAACTTCATTTATAATGTGGAACCCATAAAAGATACCCATATTGTCACTTGGATGCCTAAATATTTATGAAAACCTTTATGAGGTTATTCCCATGTAAGACCTTCGTGACGTCATTCCTCTACAAAAGCATTTATAAAGATGTTCCCATGTAAGATGCCTTCATAGTGATGTTTCCATGCAATAGCATTTATGACATCATTTCCATGAAGAAACCTTTTATAGTTGTATTTTCTATATAAGATGCTTGTATGGCATAGTCTCTATATAAGATGACTTCATGGAAAAATTCTTATGAAGATTCTCTTTATGACATAGTTCTTGTGCAAGAATACAAGCAGCTAAAAGGCTATAATAGAAATTACCTATCTCAAAAGGCTCAAACAACCTAAGATATCAGTACTAGCCGTAGCAACCTTAGAGGTATAAAGATCTAGCCATACACATTTCAAGGGCTTAGTAAAACCTTAGATAGGGCAATTCCAATAAACCAGAAGCAAAGAGTTTCTTCAAAGATTCTGAAAGAAAAAGTTACCAATTTAGCTTAAGAAAGTCCAACTTGTCCACAACTAAACTTGCTCACAAGCACGCTTCAATGGTGAGTACTATATCTCATTAGTGTAATGAGATAATTATTCCGTTGCATAAAATATAATTATTAAATTGTAAAAGACTATACATAATCACCCGAAGCATGGCAGATACACATAACACCCACAATAATTATGGTTATGAGAGATATACGTGTTTTATTGTTATCTCAATTCCTACTACGCTTTGTTAATATTACGGGCAAGTAAAGCATGCTTGTGTGTTAAAAGTGCTATTAGCTATATTTGTTATTTTATCTTTTCATGTATATGTATGTGCATGTAAGAAATGTTTAAAGGGATAATTAGCCCTTGAATAGTATTTTATTTTTGTTAAATGTACTTCCCTTAGCTCTACTTGTGTAATAACTTTGAAATTAATTAAAAATATTTAAAAGTGCAAGGGATAGTACCTTGTGCTTATATTTTGAGGGTTTGGTTGCCCACGATGCTTTTAAGGTTACCACCCAAACTTTTAAAAAACTGAAAAATGATTAAATTTACTATACAGCTATCTATTTAGGAACGTTGTCTTTACATCAATCTGCCATATTTTAAAGTCATAGTACGCATCAGTTGCTAATAATATCCCGATTGACTTAAGCATCGCCAGTGGTGCAAAGGTCTCCTCAAAATCTATCATAGATCGTTGAGTATAACCTTTTGCTACCAGATAGGCCTTGAAGGTATCTACCTCTTATCAGGTCCATGATTCTATTTGTAAACCCATTTACAGTCGATAGAAACTATTCCTTCAGGAAGCTCAACCAAGTCCCAAACTTGATTTTGATTCATAGAGTCAATTTCAAATTTCATGGTATCTTGCTATTTTCTTGAATCAATCTCTAATATTGCATCTCTGTAGGTTAAAGAATCATTTTCTTCAACTAAAAAAATCTCAGATGTACTTTTACGTATCATACCATATCTATAAGGTTACCTCGATATCCTTTGTGACCTACTTAAAGGGTATGTAAAAGGTAATTTACTCGATTGAGCCTGTGGTTCCATCTCTGGTTCATTAAGATCAATTTTCGTACAATCTCCACGATCCATGAGAAATTGTTTCTTTAAAAAAGTGGCATTCTCAGCAATGAATATATTTCATTCCTTGGGATCATAGAACTGGTATCCCGTTGAGTTTATAGGATAACCAATGAACTGATACTTATACTCTCTGGGTGCAAGTTTATCATGTTATATCACTTTTACATAAGTAGGACAACCTAAAATATTAAAATATTTAAGACTTGGATTTTTTCAAGTCCATATCTCATAGGAAATAGAGAAAATAACTTTAGACGAAACTCTGTTCAATAAATTAGTAGCAGTTTTTAGAGGATAGCCCCAAAGATATTTAGAGAGATCGGTGAAGCTCATCATCAATCGGACCATATTTAATAGAGTTCGATTTCTCCTTTCTAAAACACCATTGTGCTATGGAGTAGTTGGAGGACTATATTGAGTAAGAATCTAATTTTTTTAAATAATTCAAAAATTCACTGCCTATGTATTTGCTTCCTCGATCTGATCAAAGGTATTTGACATACATACCGATTTATTTCTCTACTTCAAATATAAATTCCCTAAACTTTTCAAAGGTTTCAAACTTGTGTCTTAAAAGAAACATATAACCATATAGTGATAAATCATCGATAAAGTTACAAAGTATTGAAATCCACGTATAGCAGCGTGATTCAATGGACTACATACATTACTATGTATAAGTTTCAATAAACTAGTGGCACAGTGTCTAACACTAATAAAGGGAGATTTGATCATTTTTCCTTGAATACATGATTCACAAATTGGATAAGATTCTATGATTAAATCAGATATTCGACCATACTTAACCAGACGAGATAGGTGTCTAACGCCTATATAACCCAATCTCATATGCCACAATTTTGTTTCATTCAAGTTCCCGAACTATTGTGTTTATCTGTATATTTATGACATTTTATGTTGTATTAAATACATAATGACCATTAATTAGCTGATAATCAGCTATCAAAATATTATGCATATCATATAAATATAAGAAACGATTCTGTATTTACATATGTAATCCTCATTGTTAAGTACAGAAAGAGATACTATTATAAAAAGACAATTATACAATACTATAAAAATGTTACATGAGAGATGTAAATGAATATGTCCCACAGCCTTGACCTAAAGAAAATCTCCATTTCTAACATGAAGCTTAATCTCTCTCGGCTGCAACAGTCTAACTTCCCTCAGATCTTACAACATATTGTAGATGTGAGAAGGATAAACAGTATCTAATACCTAGTTAGAATTAGCATATATGCTAAAAAAATATCAATAATAGGTAAACACATACCTGAGGGAGTATTTTTTACTAAGGCAAGGTATTTCTGGCAATTTCTCTTCCAGTGTCCTTCCTTGCCACAGTAGAAACACTTTCTTTTTTATTTTTCTGTGGTTTAGATATGGGTCGCCTTTAAGAACTAATCCTGGGTGTCTGCCATACCTTTTTTTTCTTCTTTCCTGTTAAGCTTCTCAGAAGCTCTAGGAATAGAAGATAAAGCACACTAAATAAAGAAGGACGATCCCACCTTGTTCATGTTCTCTTATTCTATCTTCAACATATGATGAAGATTAGCATAAGAAAGGGTCATTCCTTACATATTAAAATTTATTACGAACTATCTGAAATACCTCGAAAGCAACTAAAGAATCAAACTGTTCCCTAAATATTTGTTCAGTGTAATATCTATCATCTCTAACCTCTCGATTATAGAAATCATATTAAGAACATAGGGACTCACTGGGCTACCATCAGAAAGTCTACACTGAAAACGTAGTTTGGCAACCCTATATGCCTCAACCTGAGGATGGTTGGCAAACAACTCATTTAGATGGAGCATAATGCTAAAAGTATCACCTATATAATCATGCTTTGTCTGTAAGCCTGTAAACATAGAGGCAAGGACGTAAAATTTAACTTTTAAATCATCATCTAGCCATTTTTGATAAATCATCCTGTCCTCTAGTGTGGCTTCATTAGAAATTCTTATGGGCAGGTGATGATCTATCATGTTTCTAACTTTTTTAGAATCAAGAATAATTTTCAGATTCATCAACCAGTCTTTATAGTTTTCTATGCCTTTAAATTAGTTCACATTTAATATGCATGCCAACGTATTAAAAGAGGTCATTTTATCTTCACAAGAAAAAATAAGAGATGTTAGCAAAAAATAAATATTTTAATCACTAATTTTTATTTTAGATTAAGGATATAATCAAATTATACATTTTTAAATCTAAAGCACCCTCCTACTACTAATCTTTTAAAAAGGAAAAACGACAATTTAAACTCTTTAAATTGAATACCAGGATTGACATTTTACTCCGGCCTCACACTTTAACAATATTACCATTGTAAAATCCAAAAGGTAGACAACTTTTGTCAATTGCATATCATGTATTCTTATAACTGATCATAAATACACTTTATCCTTACGCTTTAGCAAAATTGGATAAGTGTATTTCAGATTAAATTGTCAATGATCAAATATATGTTACTGATACTACCTTCACGCTTAGCAATACTAGGCAATAGGTTCGCATATATTTGTCTCAACTCATTTTTAACTAGTATAGTCCAAATCAAACCAACTAAATCCCTCATACTTTAGTAATATTAGGAAAGACTGATATGACTTAATTAATACGGTATTAATAAGACGGATCAATGATAGGGGTGTAAAAGAACTAGTATAATTTGTACCTAACTTTCGTATTTTACTCTAAATCATAAATATTTGGCTATTTAATTGTGTTTTTAATCTTGAATAGGTGTGTGAAGGAAAATATGACGTATAGGAACCAACAGGAAGCGAATCGGGCAAGCAAACGAGCAAAATACAATTGACTGGGTGCCGCAGTGCCCAAAATAGCGAGTGAGTGCCATGGCGCTTAGCACCGAGCGCCGTGGCGCTCGTCGAAGAATTGCAGAGACTTGTGCTTGTGTCTAATACCGTGGAACCCGTGCGGGAGATTTAAATACCCCACTTAACTGAGATTTCGAGCTTTGAGGTGCCTAGGGTTTCTCATAACAACAAAAATACTCTTTTGAGGCAAAAATATAGAGACTTAGCAAGGAGAATAACACAAGCAACAAACACACATTCAAGCCAAGGGATCATGGTGAAGTTATTGAAGATTGAAGATTGGGGAATCAATTCTTGAGCAATCAAGACAAGAGGAAGAAGAACAACTCAGGGCATCACTTGTTTTGTTCTATTCCTTACTTTTAAGAGATGATTTCATTCATTATATTTTCATACTTTTGCTTTGATATTCTTGTTTTAAACATAAGTTAATTTCTTTTGATCTAGGGTTAGACGTTATTGAACCTAGTATGTAATTGATTCTTTTAAACTCTTAGTTATGAACTTTTATCCCTTAATTAATTCAATCTATCTATGCTTAATGCTTTCATTATACTTGATCACTATTTTGATTATTTAGGAACCATGATAACTTTGACGAAAGGAATCATGTGTTTAGTCTATGGCAGATTGATACATGATTATAGGGTAACATCTGTGAGTTCCATCTAGGATAGGCATATACCTAGATGGCATGTATGGTTTGATTAGACTTAATCTTAATGAGTTGCATCTTATTCGAATTACCATAGACATATAGGTAATTGTTAGGGTATGATATTATCATTTGATTGCCGACAGAAGCTTATGATGAAATCAGTGTCTAGCCAATCAATTGATAAAAAGAGAAATAACTAAGAGGTTAAAGGGTTCAGTGAACTACTGGGGGATGCGTCGATACCCTAGATTACTTATCAATTTAGTGAATTCTATCTCTAAGTATTTACAATATTTTAATTAGGTTCAGTTCAATAGCAACAATTTAGTTAGTTAAACTCCATCCTTGAAGCTAGTTTGGATAAAGGTAAAGTAAAGTAATTTTAGTATTCGATTGAAGAAAATAGAAATAATAGTCTCTATGAGATCGACAATCTGGACTTAGTTCTATATTACTTGATACAAAAAACATGCACTTGCGCTAGGTCATTAAATTAGACATCAATCAACTAGTAACATTATCTCATAATGGTATACTATTCAATCTAATTAAGAGAGATTAGTAAATTCTATCCTCATTTTATGAGACTGTGATTTTCAATCAGTCATTTGTTTTGTGCAAACACAACTAACCCCATCAGTAGGGCTCCCATTGTGGTTACCAGCACAAATAAATGACCCATAATTTTATATTGCATTTATAATAATTACAAATAGTAAAAAATAAATTATTTATTATTAAACACTTTAAAAATAAAAATTTGGAGTAACTGGTGTAATTTCAGCTTTCTTAGGCTCTAGGCACTGCGACATTAAAAGCTCAGTCTCCGGTGTCATGGAATAAACCTACGCTCTACGATATTAGGTCTCTATCCTAGCACCGCGACACTCAACCTATAGCACTGCGGCATCCCTTTTAGCTATGTCCCGATTATGAATTTTTGTTTAATACCTGAAACACATAATCAATAGCATCGGGTAATCAATTACGCCAAGGACACTCTAAATTAAAGCATATACGACATATAACATAGAGCTCTAATACCATTTGTGTTGTAGGTATTGTGTGCATGTGCCGTGCTTCGAGTAATTGTGTACATTATTAAAAAAATTAATAATTATATTTTACGCAGTGAAATAATTATCTCACTGCACTAATGAGATTGAGTACTTACCTTTGAAGCGTGCTTGTCAGCTTCTCTTGGCTAAACATTTATCTAGGTAATTTTTTCCTTTTAATGAACCAATTAAAGAGGACTTGGTTGCCACTTGGCCAAGCATGACAAGGCAACTGAATTGCTTAGTCATAAAGCTTGGCTTGGTGGCAAATTTAAAAGGCAGTTGGTGGCTATAAAGCTTAAATTCGTTCCCACTTATATGAAGATTGAATCTAATGCAATCTCTTTGTTTCAATTGCCTTTGACAAATGAAAATCTTAAAAATAGCTATTGTATTTTGTTTTGGAAAATTAAATAAAAAATAGTCTTTATCTTTTTGATTAGTCAATAGTATTACAAGAAATGAAAATGAATTGATAAACTAAAGAATCAAATTTATTTTAATACAACAATAGCCAAATTTAATATGCTACGAAACAATAATTGTTTCATAGTATTATCCATTAATGCTCAAATTAGTACCTATACAAAATATTGACATAATTTCAGGCATACACTTGATAGATTAAAGTGTCGAGTCTCACTTGGCACAATCTTAGGTTTAATACTTAAACCTTAACTATTTTTCGAGAAACCCTAAAATAAATAAATGGTCGAATGAAATATATATTATAAAACAACAATTATTTTATAACCTTATCCACCAATGCCTAATTTAGTACTTATACAAATTATTAGCACAATTTAAGGCATACACTAGGTAGATAAAAGTGTCAACTTTCACTTGGCGCAATTTTAGGTTTAACACTTAAACCTTATCTAACTATTCCCCGAGAGACTCTGAAATATATTCATATTTTTTAAAAACTTTCCAGATCAAACAATTCGATGGGGTGTGCTACCCACAAGCTCAATGAGTGCATTTCATATTGTAAGACTCCCTAAGTTCACGAAATATTTTTATAAGTCTATAACCGATGCCCTACACATACGTTATGGATAATATAAAATAGTGTGTTGAACTATACAAGTTGAGGTTAATACATATTCATACAATTCTTCCGTCACATATATTCTGGAAGAGTGAAGATATAGACCAACACTATCAAGTCCCCTATTGCTCAACCATAAACTTATCTCCTTGATTCGTATTCCGATAAACAATATCTATAAACTCTTTTGCGATATTGTTTATACCACGGGAATTTTTTTTTGAGATTAATACTTATGGCCATAAGATTTTTTGAAATATAATCTTAGAGCATCTAGATAGTTAACTCACCTATATAAGCTGACAGAGCCCATATCTGCACTCACTAGACTCTATGAGCACCGAACCATACCCAGCGACACCCAACAGTTAGACAATGAAAGAATTCAGACATGTATGGAATCTAAGTATAGTGGATCACTCATAAGCCTATTGTGGTTCTCAGGTCAAGAGACCACGAATACTACTCAATTCAAGAAGATTCTCTATTAATGATTTTATGGGATATCCATTGGAGGTCTTCATTGAGTCTTGTTCAGTATCCAGTCCTTACTGAATACCTACCTGTATATCTATACGAACTTCCACTAAGCTCATAGTTTACAAAAATTAAACCATCTGAAAAATTCAGATATAGATATACACTAATATATATTAATCAGTTTCACTCGGTAGACATTACATTGGTTGAAATAGATTAGGAACTTATAATTCGAGAACATACTTGCACAATGACATTTCCTAGCAACGTTTACAACTCTTTGCAACTATATCATTGTTAGTATATTTTCAAGTCTTTGTCCCATTTTAGATAAGGTTCTAACTCTTTAGACTTGATCTGATCTGAACTTCTTCAGATCAATATAATTTCTAAAACATTACAAACATTTTATCTCATAGGAAATAATTAGCGATTTAATGAAATATTTATGTATTGCATAAGTATGAAAATACAATATTCATACAAAATTCGGATGGCACATGAGCACAAAACCCAATAACTCCCACTTGCTCTAGTGATATTCGTACGGGTATCTAATACCTAACGATTCTATGTATTTTTTAAACACCTTAGGAGTTAAAGCCTTAGTTAGTGGGTCTGCTACATTATTTATAGAATCAAATCTATAAAATATAACATCTCTTTAAGCCAAGATCTTTATAACAATGTGGTATTTTTTCTTCTCATGTTTAGATCTCTGGTGTGCTTTTGGCTCTTTCGCCTATGCAAAGGCCCCTATTGTTGTCACAATATAATGGGATAAGATTCATAAAATTTGGGACTATACAGAGTTTAGGGAAAAACTTCTTAATCCACACCGTTTCTTTTGTTGCTTCTAAAGCTACAATATATTCTACCTCTGTGGTAGAATCAGCTATGGATCTTTATTTGACACTCTTCTAACTTATGGCCATTGAGAATAAACATATATATAGATGTAGACTTTCTATCATTCGGATCAGACTGAAAGTCTGAGTCAGTGTATCTTCTTACCTGTAAGTTATTTTTTTCATATATGAGAAACTTGTCATTTATACCCTTAAGGTATTTAAGGATATATTTAATTACCATCCAATGGCTAACACCTGGATCAAACTGGTATCAGCTCATACCATTTACAACCATATTAATATCAAGTTTAGTAGACATCATGGAATACATCAAGCTTCCAACAATTGATGCATAAGGAATGGTAGACATTCTTACCCTCTTGTCTTGTTAGGACATATTCTCCTCGAAAGATGAATGCCATGTCTGAAAGGTACATTAACTATCTTACGATTACTAAAGACATTATCAATTTACAAAGATTGTGAGAGTCCTATCAGCTTTCTAGCTCTATCTCTATAAAGCTTTTTATCTAGTATATAGGAAGTCTCTCCCAAATCTTTTATGAAAATTCTTACTAAGATAACTTCTTATTGACTACAACATATCGATATCATTCCTAATGATCAGTATGTCATCCACATAAAGAATTAAAAAGATAACTATACTCCTATTTACCTTTTTTATACACACATGACTCATATTCATTTTTAATGAAACTATACCCAGCAACACCCAATGGTCAGATCATGAAAAGTCTCTGACATGTATGGAACATAAGTATGATGGATCACTCGTAAGCCCATCATAGTGCTCAGGTCATGGACCACGAATACTACTCAACTCTAGAAGACCCATCATTGACGATTTTATGGGATATCCATTGGAGGTCTTCATTGAGTCTTGTTCAGTATCCAGTCTTCACTGAATACCTATGTATTTATACAAGCTTCCACTAAACTCATGATCTGCTAAGATTAACCATCTGGACAATTCATATATAGATATAAACTAATCTATACTTATCGGTTTCACTCAATAGACCATGCGTCGGTTGAAATAAATCAGAAACTTATAATTCGAGAACAAACTTGCACAATGACATTTCCCAGTAACACTTACAACTCTTTAAAACTATATCATTGTTAGTATATTCCCAGGTCTTTATCCCATTTTAGATAAGGTTCTAATTCTTTAAACCTGATCTAAACTTTTCAGATTAATATAATATCCAAAATGTTACAAGCATTTTACTTCCTAAGAAATAATTATCGATTTAATGAAATATTTATTTATTACTTAAGTATGAAAATACAATATTCATAAAAAATTGGGATGGCACATGAGTACAAAACCTAACAATAATTTGATTACAATCAAGACAATGACATAAGCTAGTAAAATAAAGGCCTTCAAAATAAGATATAAAAAATACAAGCTTAATAAAGCCTTAGCAAAACAACTAGAGGTCAAATACTCCTAAAAATTCCTCTTTACTTCTCTCAAACTAATATTAAACATGATATCATTCACAAAATGCACAAAAGTAATTCATTTTACGGTGACATTTTGCTACAAGCATAAGTAAAAGAGTATAGAGAGAAGCTGTGCAAAAGATTATACATACATACTTACATTTGCCCTAGTCATATCCCATTTAGAGCTTATGAATGTCATAAGCCAGCAAACTAAAGAATCATACAAGTGACAAACTATGAAAACCAAAACTTGCGCTCAACAAATTTTAAAGAAGTAGAAAGAGGTTAAACAACACTTAAAAGCCTCTCTATTTTTGTTATCTTCATAACAAACTATACTTCATAACATTTCATTCTTAATGTATTACATTGCAAAGGCACTAATAAGAATTGCAGGAAGTATCACAATTTAATTAAAGTAATATTACATAAATGAAAGGGGTTTAAAACAAAGCATATCCTTGACCAACATTGAACAACCAAGATAAAAACTTACCATTAGCAACTAAGCCATAATTAATATCACAATCCTTAGCCTCATTAGTAGCTTTAATACTCTCCCTATCTATGTGATTCCTAGCAAAGAGTAACTTTGCTTTGGATTTCTCAAAACTATCAAGTTTGGCTTTAACTATAGCTAACTCGGCTTACACTTTAACAATCTCAGCATCAAAATTTTGGAAGACGTCTTTATTCTTTTGAAGGAAACTATAAGAAACCTAAGCTAGTTTTTCTAAATGTTTTGAAAGAACATCCAAAAAACAAAAAATCAACCTTCCAAGAACTTGGTAGACACCTCTCTAATTCTTAAGCATCTTTTATAGATGATTGTTTCACCTTAACTAAGCTTATGCCATAAAGTATCATGTTAATCTGCTTCATAAAGACATAATTGAAGGCTGACATTATAACATATCAATAATTAAAGCCAACCCTTGCAACATCTTAGCAGACAGCTCTTTAAGCCCTAAGTATCCTTATTACCTTAACTAAGCTCATGCAGCATCATGTAAATCTGCTTCATAAAGACATAATTGAAGGCTGACATTATAACATATCAATAATTAAAGCCAACCCTGGCAACATCTTAGCAGACAGCTCTTTAAGCCCTAAGTATCCTTATTACCTTAACTAAGCTCATGCAACATCATGTAAATCTGCTTCATAAAGACATAATTAAAGGCTGACATTATAACATATCAATAATTAAAGCCAACCCTTGCAATATCTTAGCAGACAGCTCTTTAAGCCCTAATTATCCTTATTACCTTAACTAAGCTCATGCAGCATCATGTAAATCTGCTTCACAAAGACATATTTGATGGCTAATATTATGATCTAACCACAACAAAATTAGCTTCTCAAGCATTCTGGCTAACCTCTTTAATCACTAAGCATCCTTAAAGATGATTCTTTCATTTTAACTAAGCTAATGATGTGAAGCATCATGCCAATCTACTTCACAAAGACATTTAAAATCTAGCATTATGACATATCAACCACTATAACTTGGGACTATCCTCATTAACTTTTTTAGCAAAGGGATAACTTTAATGGGATACAAACATCATTCAAAAGTCCTCTTTTCACCACTAAATTGATGCAAAGAAGTTGGAGAATCCATACTTAAGGTTGGATCATTATAGATAACCCAGAAATCATCCTTATGTGCCTTAAAAAGGTGGCAGCAGACTAAGTAAACAGTAAAAGTAACAACCCTTTTTGAAAGACACGAGGTAAGAAAAATCATTTAAAAGATGCAAAAATAAATCAACATGAGAAATTTATGCACTAAGAAACAAATAGTTTTACTAGCACCAACAACAAATTCAGTACAAAGAATTTTAATTTTTCAACAAAAGTTACAGAAAGGATTTTCTCAAGGGCTACTATACATTCAAGGTGGTCTAAACATCTAATTTTGGAAAAGGAAAAATCACGCTATAAGAACCAACTGGTGACACACAAACACAAAGAATGAGAAAAAATTTAAAATACCTACAACAAGTGAAAGAACATTTTATCTTTTTAGAGGCGAAACATTAGACGGGGGAATCCTTTGCAAATGGAGAAAACACTATTCTAGACATAAGTGGACTGATAGCAAGAAGAGGAAGAGGAGGCCATAAATAAAACAAAGCATACTTGCTAGATTCCTCGATAATTTCTTCATATTTAGAAGCCTAGAGCTTAAACCATAAAAAGCTTCCTAGCCTTTAGTTTACCAGCAGAAGTAGTAGGTTTCCTCTTCAGATGCCTCACGCTTCCTTAAGTAGCAACCTCAATGGTAGATTTAGGGAGAGTCATGGAAATATAACGAGTGTCCAACTCAAACATTCCATGGCCTACTATAGCTTTCTTTTCATCGTTACGAGCCACGACATCTTCTTTATCATACTCTTTACCAATCTTCCTGCTACATCTTCAAGAGACTCACCCTCTTTTCATCATTTAAGGGAAATAAATCGAATAATAAAGAGGAAAGCAAGCATTAAAGAAAAAATATATAGCCTTAAAGACTGGCTACATACATCAAACCTAGAACCTATAAACTTGTCCCTCCCCCTTCATAAGTAGGAATCTCCTCCTCCTCATCAACACAATCCTCAGGGTTGAGAAAAGTCTCACCCTTAACACTTTCTTCTTATAAAGAAGAGATCTCCTCAATCAAAGAAAGAGTACCCACTTGATGTATTTTTGATAGACTATGGCTTCTCCTAAACATGGGGGCAGAGATAATATATTGCTTGGTATGAGATTTTAAAGAAAGAGAATGGGTGACAACCTTATTCGCACCACCTACTTAAGGCACTTTCTTGTTTGGTCCCTTCCTATTGCTTGGTGTAGACAGTTTCATGTGCTAAAAAGCCTATTCACACCACCTACAATCACAATGTAAGGAATATTGGCCTTACTAGCCATGTTAAAATTGAACTGGAGCTTTCTTCAGTATGTCAGCCATATCAGCCTAAAGGGATAAGTTTAATTCTCCAACACGACCCTGGCAAAACTCAACAAAACGATGTTAGAGAAGCCTTCCAATAAGCATCGTAACCCGACAAGATCTTCCCCACACAAGTGGAACCAACAACTTCCCAAGCCATTACTTTTTGACTTCTAAGTTTATTAAGTATAGGGCGAAAGAGCCTATTAGAAAACTTTTGGAAGTTAGTTGGAGCTTTCCTAAAGAAGAACAACTCTAATGCAACCAAATTAACTCAAGACATTTTTATATTGATATAGCATAGGAACAAACTCTATGTTCTTATTCATATGCATCAAATAAAGTGACTTTACAGTCAAATAGTATTCAATAAGAATAATTGAGCCATATTCATCAAACGAACGATGAAGAAAGTGAACATCATTATCAGTAAAAGAATAAAAATAAAAAACCTGAAAGTTGCCAGTATAAAAAAGAATAAAACCTGAAAGTAAAGTTAGAAATATCATCCATTAAATAATGTACTCCCTCAGAATATAAGATATTATGCAGTTAACGAACAAGAAGAAGTAGCATGTCAGGAATCAAGTCGTCGTCCATTGGAATTGGATCAAGCTTTATAAGTTGCTCCATGCGCACAAAAGTTAAGGAAGCTTAGCATAATCATTGAATTGCTCGAACATGAAAACTTGGAAAAATTGGTAAAAAAAAAAAAAGTACCTACAATATATTGGCCACCAACAATGAACCTTAGCATGGTAAATGTCATCAAGTTTTTTATACAAGACCAAAAGAAAATAGGGAGTAAGAGGAACCCCCTTCCATTCTTATGGCTAAAAGAAATAGCCTCTTCTGGACATGATTAGTTATTTGATTACAAAACACGAAGTTGCTCAGCCATAGGGCCACCTTTGCCTTGATACAATAGTCTAGGTTATATACATCACCTCGAACAAAACGATCTCCTTGCATATGGTCGTATAAGTATTTTATCCAAGTTAAAAATTGTGGTTGAGATCAAATACAACTTTTCTTCCAGGATGATTCAAGATCCTTTAGGATTTGTCTCTCCGTTGGAGATAAAATTGGTAAGCCTATAATAGTGGCAACGTCCTCCAATGTGGAGGTAAATTCACCTCACAATACAACAAAAGATGGGAATTAGAACTTATCTTTCTACTAATTTCCTCAGGGAAGACCAATTTCACAAATCTTCAAAAGGCAAAGGTAACAACATAACGACATCTCTGCCTAAGCCATTTACAAAACTTGTGCTCTTTTGACTCATGGGTCATTCAGTTAGCCCATCTAGATGTAGGGTTATAAAGTACATAAAAAATTTATGAGAATAAGCCTAAAATTCCCCTACATTGTATAAAGGTGGGAAACTGAGCCTAGAGTATTCTGTGGGGGTCTAAATAATTCTTCCTTAGATAGGCCCTTATTGCCTAGAGAATCTACTTGAGACTCTAACTTAGTCACATAATGGTTATCAACGTCAAATAGGTGATCAAAATCCCCACCAGGAAAATGTTGTTTAAAAGTTGATTTCACGGATTTAAAGGAAGAAGACATTATATTTACCTATAAGAAATAAAAGATAGGCGTAGTCAAATACATGATAATGCTAAAAACAATCGTAAAGACAAAAAGGTTGAGATCCAATATTTAGGTTAAGATAGTTAAAGTAAATTCAGAACTTTTCAAAATCACAATGAATTTTACTCCTAAACTCATAAACACAAAATGGTTAAGATCTAATATCTAAACTAGGCCATCGAGTTCTTACAACCACCACATCATCACGAAATCAATGCAACAAGTTATATTCTATCACATATCAGTCTTCAAATTCTATCCTAAATAAGTGTATAAGACATATTCTAACTTAATTGCTACTTAGGTGTTAGGTGATAAAGTGAGATATTTTTTTTACACAACCACGTGCTCTTATACAACTTGTGCAATTTATTTATTTTGGATCAAATTTCATAAATAACTTAAGGAGAGGAATAATCCTCAATTACATAGCATTGAATATGAGCAGGAACACTATCATACCAAATAGTTTTAGAATCTAAATTAAGGGCAAAATGAACCTGTTCATGTGCCACCCGATTGACTAAGCGATGAGCAAACAATGATGCAATTGTCCTAATGTCATGGAGGACTATCCCCAATTTTGAGGCGGAGGGGGAGTAATTGTTGATGTCCTTAATGATTCCGGCCGCATCAGAAACTACCTCGAGGGCTAAAATACCAAGCCGCATTATCAGGCCAAGACCCCGTAGTAAGGGCAAGGCTTCAAGGATGTCCACAAAGGCTGTGCAATGAATGGAATAGCAGAATAAGCCAGGAAAACCCCACTATAGTCCCGTAGCACCATCCCTAGCCTCGCCTTGAAGTTTTTTTAGGATAGACATGTATTAGTATTTAGTTTAATGAAACCTCGTCTAGGGGCACACCAAATAGTTTGCAATGGTAGAGAGGTATTAAGGGTGGAGGCCTGGACCGTCATGAGCTCATTCTAATAACATTTCGTCCAACTTAGCACATCCGTCGTTGTGAGCTTCTTTTGGTCATTGATATATTGGTTTCTGATAAACCAAAGTCTACAGAAAAGAATTAGTAGGATCTCAAAGTTATCATACGGTAGGCTCGCTCGACACTCAATCAAAAGATCCAATATGGGTGAATTATGAGAAATGCAAATGCCATTCAAGAGAGGACATAATTGGCGTACTTTCTTTAGTGCATCGTAAAGCCATACTGTGTGAATGGTATTTTCAGCACCTTTAGCATAACGAACACAAGCATCATCAATAGGGACGTGGTGTCTCCTGAGGTTGAAGAAAGTGGGGATCCAACCATGAGACATTCTTCAAGTAAAGTGTTTAATCTTATTTGGGAGCTTTAGACTCCATAGGTACTGCATCCAGTTGCGAGTAGCATCATTACCATGGCTAGATGAAGCTAGGTAAGGGGTCAGAGAAAGCCAGTAGCCACTTTTAACAGAATATTTTCCATGCTTGTCAAAGTGCCACGTAAGTGAGTCGCTAAGGTGGTTCCAAGAGTGTGATCGGGGGATGTTTAAGATGAGGTTGCTTTCTTAATTCGAGAAAGAGTTTCTTATAAGTTCTCGGTTCCCAAACCCTGAAGGATGAAGCAGATCAGCCATAAGTGAGTATTCGAGCAATATATGGGGAAACAGAGGTTTAAAGGACAAAGGGCGAGGGAGCCAGTGATCGTGGTAGACTGTAACAAATGATCCATTACCAATACACCAGCGGAGTCCCATGAGGAGAAGTTTTCGGCCCTATAGGATGCTTTTCCAAACAGCAGAGTCAGATTGTTTAGGGTGTGCTTGCAAGAGTGAAGAGTTAGGAAAATAAATAGATTGAAGGGTTCTTGCCACCAGTGAGTTTGGGTTAACGATTACACGCCAGCCCTATTTGGCTAAAATGGCTTGGTTGAAAGAGTTCAGATCCCTGAAACCAAGCCCACCATCCTTTTTGTGGCGGCACAGAATATCCCAAGAACACTAGTGTATTTTCCTTTTATTTTCATCACCTCCCCAAAAGAATCTAGCACAAAGTCTATGAATTTCCTTGATAAGACTCTTAGTGAGCCTGAACAGGTTCATAACATATGTTGGAATAGTCTAAATCATTGATTTAATAAGCACTTCTTGGCCACCATTTGAGAATAAATGCCTCTTCCATCGCTGCAACTTATTCCAAACTCTATCTTTGATGGTAGCAAACATATTCTGTTTATTCTCACTGGATACACAAGGGAGGCCCAAATATTTGCTATGGTGAGAGACCTGTGTGACTCCAATACGTTGGGACAGCTGAGATGCGGACACTATTGAGATAGATTTACCAAAATATACGATCGAGTTTTAGTAATTAATCCTTTGACTAGACGCCACCTCATAAGACCGTAGAATCTCCAATACAGAATTGCAATCGTTCAAGGAAGCTCTAGTAATAATTAGGCTATCATTGGCAAAGAATAAGTGGGATATAGTTGGCCCTGATCTCCCAAACTTTAACCCATGTAGGGTCCCCTGATGCAAAGCAGAATTGAGGAGGGCAGAGAGGTCTTCAGCACAAATGAGAAATAACTACGGGGATAGAGGATCACCTTGGTGGAGACCCCGAGAAGGAGAGATATGACCATGTGCCACATTATTAATAATGATGGAGTAGGATACTGAAGAGATACATCGGTAGATCATTTGGTACCAGCTATCGAAAAAGCCCAAACTCTGATTTATAGCTATCAAAAAAGACCACTCCACATGGTCATAGGCCTTAGACATATCCAGCTTCAAGGCTAAGTAATTTCTGCTAGAAAATCTGTTCCTCCTAATAGCATGGAAACATTCGAAGCCGATTATTGTATTATCAGTGATTAGACGACCTAGGATGAAAGCGCTTTGAGATTCCAAGACCACCTTATTCGTAACATGTCGCATTCTGTTGGCAATTATTTTCGCGATGATCTTATGCAAGACATTACAAAGGCTAATAGGGCGAAAATCTAAGCATAGCTTGGGATCAATGACTTTAGGGACTAAGGTGATCATGGTTTCGTTGGCCTTTCCAATATCATCACCATTGTTGAGGAAGCCCAAGCACACGCTGCAGACAGATGTGCCAATAATATCCCAAAAGTTTTGGTAGAATAAGGCAGATATACCATCATTGTAATATCCAATCCCTATTAGTAGTATTAGCGCCTTGATTTCGGTATAGAGCAAATAAGACACCATAGGGTTACTCGATTTTAGCCCTATTAGAAATATTTTCTTTATAGTGCACGTGAGAGATATTAGACCTAATTTGGTAATTTCACACTCGATAAGAGCGCCGGACGACCCTAGAATATTTTTGGATTTTTTCTCTATTGGCTTGGAAAAGGAAATTCTAATTTACTACATCAATTTTCATTTAAGGGGATGTATGGAACAAGCCTTTGTTGAGAAACATAATCCATTATTAGATAATGGACCAATTAGAAGAAATCTCATGAATTGCCAAGTTGAAAATTCTAGTTAGTTCTTTGGACTATTCTAACTAAATAGTTATAAATGAACTAATTACATAATTAGTTTTCAACTAATGGAAAATTAGTAATTTTGAGTAAGTTGAAGGGAAAAATGGTCAATTGAGGGAGCACTATATATATGTTGGAAGTGTGTAGAATTTTCAAATGATCAAAAAGCAAACACTTAGAGCAAAAGAGAGCAAATTCGAGCTTGAAGGGTGGTGCTGTTACAGTGACCTTTCAAGTTTTTTTTCTATGATTTTTCATGCTTAATCAAGCCAAAATAAGGTTACATACTAATCCCTAAGCTTAATTGAAGTCTACATTAGTGGAAATTCAAGAATAATATATACAAAAAGCATTGTTTTATGAGTTTGATAAGTGAGCTTTCAATAATGCTTCAATTGATGTTCTTGTGTGTATTATTGGTTTAGATTGAGTTGAATTCTAGTGTAGAGCTTGAAGGAGTCATCAATTTGAAGAAATTGGCAAGGTAAGAATTAGGGTTTTGGGTGATTTGAATGTAGAGACTTCAATTGGTTGTAATTAGGCAATTAGAATAAAATTGGCTTGATTTTGATGTAATTGGAACAAAAAATTGAGAAAAGAAATGTGTTAGAACATAGGGTGAAATTCTGCCACTTTAGGGAAGTTAGGGATTGAGTGGTGTTTTAATTGAGTTGTTGTGTGTAAATGATACATTATGTATGTTGAATGTATATGGTTGATGAAAAAACTAAAAATGAAGAAAATGGGACATAATTGTTCATTTTGGAAAGGTGACGGGCAATTATGTCCAACCAAGTTATAAGATGTTTAATAATTTTCAGGGCGCTGGGTGATGAGTTAGATTAGATTAAATGACTCCGTAAATGAAAAATCGGAAAGTAGTATGCATCCGGGCTTTGTATGCCGATTAGGGCGTTTAGTAGTTAAATGAGATTCTAGCATTTGATTTGGTTCTAAATGTCTTTTATGGTGCGTAGGTGAAGAAAACCGAGAGCGATAACGGGAGCAGAAATCCAAAGCGAAATTGTGCTCGGAGCAGTTGTGAGTGAAAATATGCTTTTTCTATTATTTTTCATTTATTATGTTTCCGCATAATGAAAATATAATTTTTATGAGTTTTCAATGCATAAACATGATTTATGATCTTGATGCATATCCATAGATATGCATTTACATGTTCGGTTTAAGAAACAGTTTTAAACTTTCTGCATTCGTTTTAAAGGCCATTGATACCCTCAAATTATAGTGGTGGTGATTGTATTAGACCCGGCCGGTATATCCCGTGCACATGGGCAGGTTTTAGGGGTGTGTCACTAACTCCGGGAAGTCGGGATGTCTAGTCATGTGAGTCGCTCTATGTGTACGGGGTATTGTCTGGCTATATGTATGCAATGTAGGATTCCGCTGCATAGCCAGTGAGATGTCTTAAGATGTCACTGTGGGTGCTGCTAGTTGAGGTACCCTGTAACCTACTCACGTGTACGGTGCTAATTGAGTCGTTATGTGAGTATAGAGATTTAGGGTTACCATTGGTACAATTTAGAAAGAAAATGGCCGAGCGAGGACTTTATTAGTTTTCGATTTATCGATAGCATTTATGCGTTTCTATACACATGGCAGTTATTATGTAATACAGATTTTAGATATTGCTTTCCAAAGATGTAGATAAAATCTGCTCGGCAAGATTTCATTGGCATATGATACTAGAAACTGTTATATAGCTTTACATCAGTTTTAGAAGCATGATTTATGCGTGTACTTTAGAATTTACTATCTATGCATAATGTTATTTTATTTGAAATCTTAATTGCACTCACTCAGCTCTTTTAGCTCACTTGTTTTGTGTTTTATATTTTCTAAACCCTTCCCAGGTTTAGGTCTTGGTACGCAAGCTACTGATTCTCCTATTGCCAAATAGTGGACCAAATCTGAAGATCATTTTTGTATATGTAAATGTGCTAAATAGTACCATTTACTTTATGCATAGTAGTTGCAGGCATGCATATTTTTATGTATATTTTGAACCAACAAAACAAGATTTTGATATTACGATGATTGTTTTTACTTTTTATAAGTATGCTCATTTTGTGATTCAAATGAAACTATTGAGTTATGTTGGATTTGATTTGGAAAGGACTGAAGGTTGGAATTGGTAGTATTGAGAAGTGTTTGAAATAGAAGTGAAATTTCTTTGAAGGTTTTATATGGATTTTCTGAAAAATAAGGGAAACTCTGCCCTTTTTAAAAAAAAATTAAGATGTCATTTTCATGTTTATTACAAGATTTTCTCAATAGTAGCAAGAACTAAAAAAAGGTTTGCCTCGTGGAAATTGCTCAACTTACCTAGTTATATTCTGAGAAACTTTCATCAAGGTGCCCAGCAAGGCCGCTGGGACCTATAGTAAAGGGTCTCGGGGTGGGTCCTATCAATCATTCCCCAGAGCTTTTGTAGGGTACATCTGATAAATGGCAGTATTGATTTCGTCAACTTGGAAAGGGGTCTTCAGCCACTAGTAGTGTTGTTCTGAGATACACCGTCCCACACAAGAGACAACTGAGTCAATTGCTGCTTCAAAAGGCCTGGATGAAGTGAAGATGTCAGAGAAGTACTCGTCAAAGGATTGTACAATTTGGGTGGGGTCTGTATGCCAGGTTCTATCGCTACTCAAGATCCCCGAGATATAATTCTTCCTATTACGGCTAGAGGCTTTGAGGTGAAAGAGCCGAGAATTCCTATCACCTGCCTAGAACCATAAAACCCTCAAGTGCTACCTTCAGTATATTTCTTCTTTGTATAGCAGAGCATCTAAGGATCTTTGGACCGTTACATTGTTTTGCCAAGCATTTGCATCTATCTGTTAGTTTAAGAACCTTAAGTACTGTTTTTTCTTCTTTATCTCAGAGGACAATCATTGAAAATGATCCAGGTTCCAAATTTTGAGCCTGTTCCCAATACGTTGCAAGGTTTCGCAGATTCCGTCCAGAGAATCAATATTAAAGGGCCACCCTTCTGAGATAATCTTTCTACACCCATCTTCATTGGCCCAAGCTTCCTCAAAATTGAACCTGCCACGACATACCTGGGAAGAGGCACTACCCGCTATTATTCTATGATCTCCACTAGCAAGCAGTAGGGGGCGATAATCAAAGCCTCAGAAATCTAGATGTTGTACAACGGCATTAGGAAAAAGGTTATGCCATGAGAAGGAGCAGAACATGCGGTCAAGTCTTTCCTGTATAAAAGTGTTGGAGTTATGCCCATTACACCAGGTGAAAGGGGGCCAATTAAAATGGATACTCATTAAGTTACAATCGTCAATAGCATTTCTGAAATTCTGCATAAAGTATGAGAGGCAGGGTAGTCCGCCATTTTTTTTCAGAGTTAGTGAGAATTTCATTAAAATTCCTACCGCACACCGAAGGAAGAGAAGAGAGGGAACATAGACGCCGTAATAGTGTCCATGAGTGAATACGTTGGGGTGTATTAGGGTTGCCATAGAAGCCAGTAAATCTCCATTTCCTCTGATATTCTGTGACCATAACATCAATGTGAGAGTGAAACTAAGATAGAAAGGAAATGTGTACCTCATCCGTCCATACTAACGCCAGGCCACCACTACGTCCATTTCTCTCCACCACACGTTTTCCTACACAGCTAAGCTTCACTTGAATTTTTTCTAATCTTTGTTTGAAAGCGCGTGTTTCCATTAGAAAGATCACCTGAGGGCAGTGTTCTCGTACCAGGTTGTACAGGATATGGAATATGCAAGGGTTACCCAGCCCCCGCACATTCCAACATCATGTTTTCGTTCAAGGATGAGAGGAAGAGGCCTAGCCATGAAGTCCCTCAGAGCTGAGTATAGGTGTTTTAGAAGTGGTGGGGGTTTCTGTTTCATCATTCCACTCCTTCCGTTTAAGACTCAAACCAGTATTTACGGGGCTGCGTGGCTTGGAGAGACCAAGGATATAATTCCGATAAGGGCCATGAATGCCCCGGACCGGTGTGTTCACAAGGTAGAGGCTGTGGGTACACCTACTGATCTTCTTTTGTCTTAAAGACCTTTGGAGGGAGTTTTTTTTGGTTTTGTTCAGGTCTTGGTAAAGTCCTACAAGACAAATTTTTCCCCTACTTCCTTCGATAATGTTTTCTCAATGTTACCCACTAAATTTGTATCGGAGGCAGTGTTTGGTTGGCCCAATGAAGCTTGTAGATGGATGACTGTGTGGTGCAGATAGGCATAGGGGGCAGCTTTGGCAAGGACTATGGGGGCAGCAAAGTCTGTTTAGAGCCCGACGGGGATATCTACCACGGGGGAAATTCTGCATGCAATCAGGAGGTTTTGGGGCAACGGAAAATGAGTGGGGGATACTGAGCAGGTTACAATTTGGAGGATTGGATGAATTCTGCACATGGGGTGACTTGCAAGTTGTTGGGCTTGCTACTACACGTGGAGCACCACCAGCACCAGGATTCTTTGGAGTTTGCAGTTTCTTCTTTCCAGACACATGAGCATGGAGGTCATTGGAGCTCCTGTCGGCTTCCTTGAGCAAGCTTCCCACAACACATGTAACCCTCACACCTTTAACTTTGATGTCTTATACCTGCTGAGATGCCCTCCTTTGTTTATTCTCGGTAGCATCTAAGTGGGGAACAAGGGGCAGATCACAGAAAGGTGGGTTGGAAGAATTCTGCATATGGAATGAACTACAGAATGTTGGCTTTGCTACTGCACGTAGAGCGCCACCAACATTAGGTTTCTTTGGAGTTTGCGGTTTCTTCTTTCCTGGCACATGAGCATAGAAGTCATTGGAGCTACTGTCGGCTTCCTTGAGCAAGCTTCCTACAACACATGCAACCCCCACACCTTTAACTTAGGTGCCTTGTACCTACTGAGATGTCTTCATTTGTTTATTCCGGGCAGCATCTGAGTGGGGGATACAGAGCAGATCACAGAAAGGTAGGTTGGAAGAATTCTGCACATGGAATGAACTGCAAAATGTTGGGTTTACTGCTGCACATGAAGCTTCACCATTTACGGGGTTCTCTAGGTTATCCAGCAGCTCTTCGCTCACTTTTGAGGAAGGGTTCTTTGTTTTTTATCCCTGAAGGTTAGGGCTACTATCAGCTCCCTTCAAACATAATCCCAAGACACTTGTACCCCCCATTACTTTATGCGTGGTGCCTTGCACATGCCGAGATTCCCTCAATTGTATATTTCCAGCATCACCTATTTGCATGTTGCAATTGTCAGCCTTTTTCTTATTTACTACTTGTGGGTTAGCTGAGGGGCCTCGTGAGGGAGATATCTCTTCCCATGTTCGTGAAGTTTTCATGGATGAGTTTGCACTCACACCCATGTAGTGCACGTCTGGATTAGCACACTCATTACAGGACTCATTATGGTGGAATGCATGAGCAGCCTTGCCCATAATCGAGTCAGTTAGAAAGGCTATAGCGTGGGCATCCCTCTTATTTATCTGCCACTTGGGATGGATATCATAGGTGCAACTACCATTATATTGAGGGCAATCACATGCATCAGTGAGCTTTTGAGTGCCAACCACTATTGTTCCTGCACTCTCCAAAGAGATGTTGCTGTCGACAGCCATTCCAGTGAGTTCCTTCTTTGGGTTAAAGTTGGTGCTCCTTAGCCTCTCCTTCATAGTTTGGTCATTAGTCAATGATTTTGTATTATACAGGGCGACTTGGTTAGGCTTTGGTGTATCCCTTGGTCTAGCCTTCTGCCTTTTTAAACTCCCAATAGCACGAATGTTATCTGAGTAGCGGTGATTTCTAGGTTTCTTTAAGATTATTGGAAGTGATTCCCGGCACTCTTGGTATCCATGGTCTAGGAAGCCCCAGAGTGTGCAAAATTTTGACAATTTTTCATACTTAAAATTGAGCCAAATTAACTTTTCATTGGTTCCAAGCTTGAGAAAAATGCCCTTCCATAGAGGCTGATCGAGGCCTAGTCTCACACATAGTCGAATAAATCTTCCGGTGCAAAAGCCAGAGTTGTCAAAGTCCACGGCCAGGAATTTTCCAATTTTGTTCCTAATCAGTTCAGTCGTCTCAAAATTCATATGAATTATTGGTACGTTGTATATTTGGATCCAGAAGGATGCATACTGAAATGTTGGAGCCATGGCTGAGTCTTCATCTAAAGTAGGCTCCATGGCAAGAAGGAATTTATTAAAGATCCAGGGCTTCGACCTAAGGTCCCTTTATCGATCATCTTCTAACTTGAACTCACATAGGAAGGTGTCGCCACCAAGCCATCAGAATCTCAGGTCTCCAGAGGGTTGCCACAGACTTTGCATTATAAATTAGAAGGCATCTCGTTGGTAGTTTCTTCTGGTGAAGATTTTAACAAAGAGGCAAAATTTTGCTGTTGAGCGATGTCTTTGAATCACCACCTCCGGGATCCCTAAAACCTCCTCCTTATGTGAGTTGTTAATAAAGAATGAGTTCTATAGGGCTTCAATGTCTTCCATATCAATGGGGGAAAGGTAGAGTCGCTAGGTGAACGAGCATTAGATCTCTAGGCATGCTAGAGAGAAAAATTCGCAATTTCTCAGTATACTAACTATAAAAATATTGTAAAATTTTGAATTATGAAAATGAATAATACTCTTTTTTTTAAGGAGATTTTAATATATTGGTTTTCATTTTAAGTTATATGTTAAATATTTATTAGATGGTTAATTTTTATTAATTTTCAAAATTAGCTTTTGTACTATTTCACCATACAATATTTACTTAACATACTACTTAGAAATAAATTAATTTTTATTTTTGAGTTGGACGACCATTAATTTTAACGAGAATATGAAGCAATTAACAGGAAATCAATGGTGCTAGCACTAAAATATTACTAATTTTTTTATATTTTTTCTTTTATTTAAGAATTTATTTACTAATTACTATTTACATCATTTAAAGATATTATTATACTATCCTAGTTTGTTAATTTCATTTTTCTTAATTCTAATATAGATTTAATTTTTATATTTTTAAAATTATGAAAATAAATTATTATTTAATATTAATAAATAGAACATCGGTAAACAAGATGGGGATGGAAAATGCATTCCTTGCATGGGAATTCTCTATTCTAGCATCGTTAAATTTTATGGGATATAGGGTGAAGAACATGACTTAAAATAAAAAATATAGTGAGGTATGGGAAAAGCCTCCCATCTTGCCATACCTACTGAAATGCAATATAAAACTTAAGTTGTAATATTTTTATAACCTACTATGTTAGAGTTGGTATGGTAAATAAATTTTTGTTCTGTTTATAAAATAAGCGTAGCGGAAGTCAGATCGTCCTCTTCATAATTATATGTATAGGAATAGAGGATTACCTCAATTTTTTATTATGACAAATCTTGAATTGACCAGCTGCAATTTTCTCTACTATCCTCAATCTTCAAACTCAATGTGTGTGAGCGCGTGGATCTTTCTTAATCTCTAAAATCACTAATACCTAAATCTGAGAGAATGGTATTAACTAAAATTCTTTTTCCACGTAAGAACGTAAAAGAATTTTTTTCTGAATGGTTATCTTCACTTTTCTTATTACATACCTCTCATTTATATAGGGATCTCTTTTGGGTATTTAAAATTTGATTAGGATTAAGAAATTAGAGTTTGATTAGGATTAAGAAATTAGAGTTTGATTAGGATTTGAGCTAGTAGAGGGACTGCAAGACCCATGGGCTTCCTAGCACCAACTTAAAAAGTCTAGTCCTTATTATCTCATAATACACCAAATATTTTTAAGTTAACCCCAAGCTATTCCACTAAAAGTCAATGACTGTACTCTAGTAACTCATGTTATAAAATAAAAGCCCATTTAATTAAAACTCTTTTTAGTTATATTGGGCTTGGTCTTTAGACCAATAATAACAACTTAATTGACCCTCTAATTGATGTCCATAATTAAAGCAAGGCCTTCAAAAAATGTCTTGCCTCTTTAATTACTTATTTGCCCCTAAGTCGCTGAATGCTCTAATGATCAAGCACTGCAAACATCTTAGGTGGACATTAATTATTAGATTCCATCTTGCAAATATATGTTTTTACGACCCATAAAATTATATCTCCAAGCTATCGAGGTTTTGACCGTTTATGTAGATCTCACTCTATGATAACTCAAAAGATACAACGCATGAATGTAAGTTCATTATCTGTTTAGGATTAAGATCAATCAAGCTTATTAAAGCTTTTGTAAATTAAGATCTGCGATATTTAGTTAATCAGATCAAAATTCACAGTAGTCCTGTTCAATGTATCATATATACTAGTTTTTCTACTCGAAGTCTCTACTTCGATGTTCAAGGTAAATCATCCACTATAAGAAGCAGAAAAACTACAACCTTACATAATGAAATGCCCTTTTCATTAATGGTTGTGAACATGATTTAATTTATAAAGAATTTGTGATCTATACCTTCTGTATTAGTATTATATGCCTAATATATAGATCACATACTTTATAAATATAGGTTCATCAATATATGCTCAATTATATGTATGAATAAACTTTATTAATCTAATAAAATATTATTACACATACTTTAAGCGCATAAAATAACATAAAATGTCTAACAGTTAGCATACAATCAATGTAGTAAGTGCCATTCTACCATATAATGGTGTACCAAATTTGTGCTAACCATAAGTAAAAACATTAAAATATAAATTTAAAATAGCCATCTCGACAATTCAACTTACTCTCTAATTTCAAGTATAATACATTTATTCAATAAAATATTTTAAGAAAGTCTTGACCAAAAATTATTTTCTATAATATATTGTTACATATTTTTCTCTGTTTGAAATTTTTTCCATGTTTTTATTTAAGATTTAAAAATTTTAAAATTATGTATCTCAATAAAATATATTATAAATAAACTATTAATTTTGGAATAAAATTGGGCATTGTGAAGATATGGATCGCTTTCTCCTTAAATTAATGGAAATGTAAGTTCCAACTTATATCCCGTCACCATTTTTATATATATGGAACCCATGAAAATATTCTTGAAACTCACTCTTTAATAAAATTGCTATTTATAAAAAATAATGTAAATAAATAAAATAAAAATAACTTTTCACACTCTATTATCATAACAATAATGTTATACTACATAATTGATTAGTGTTTTATAATTATCATGTTAACAAAAATTAAAACAAATTAACACTTACTAATAGTTAATAACTAATGACACATAAATTGAGATACAAAGTTTATCTCTTAACTTTATGATATATCACTAATGATTATCACAAATCACGGCTCATATTTTTCTTTAAACACATATGATACTTTAAAGTCCTCAACCAAGTTAAATATTTCAATTTTATTGCATCTAATATTATAGTACTAATGTTCAAATATATATATATATATAAGCATAAAATATATATATTTGAACGTTGGTGGGACGCCAGTGGCTCTGAGGTGTCATCCAGCTGGTGAAGTAGGCGTTGGTGGGCCCCACACACTCTAACAAATATATGGGGAATGAGTTGGTAATATTATTGATAAACTCGGAAGAGGAATCATAATATTTAGACCTAGGTAATTTAATGCATGATTGTAGAGTAACATTCAATGTTGCATATGCAAGTTTCAATTTAGGATAGGAATATACCTAATTGGCATGTATGATCAATAAGACCTAATCTTAATGAATCTTAATTTATTACAAGTACCATAGGAATATAGGTATTTGGTAAATTAAGGTATACTTGCATGACCTTGGAAGAGGCTTGTGAATATATTAGTGTCTTGATCAATAATAAAGACTAAGTGAGTTAAATATTAGAGGATTAATCATTAGAAACATATTGAGGGATAATATTAATCCTAGGTTTTCTCTACATTGCTATCTTTAAATCTCATTGCATTGTGTTTTTGCTTTTATATTTCTTACATTCATTCTTAGATTTTTATTTTTCTGAATAATTATTAGGAAGATATAATTTTAGTAATTGGTTAAAAAGAAAGAATTATCCCTGTGGGTTCGACATTCGACAAATTAGTCTCTTTATTACTTGCATACGATAGTGTATACTTGCACTTAATTTATGATATAGAAATATCGCATCAGAGCTAAAGAAGCTCAGTGAGTGTAAATGAGAATTCAATTACTAGAATATTATACAAAGATAGCAATTTCTAAAGTACATGTAGAAATTATGCTTCTAAAACAGATGTAAAATTGTAAAACGGTTTCTAATATCATATGCTAATGAAATCTTACCGAGCGGGTTTTATCTACATCTTTGGAAAACTATATTCAGAATCTGTATAACATAGTAACTGCTGTGTGCATATAAATGCATAAATGCTATCGGTAAATCGAAAACTAGTAAAATCCTCGCTTGGCCATTTTCTTTCTAAACTGTACCAATGGTAACCCTAAAGCTCTATACCCACGCAGCGACTCAACTAGTACCGCATACGTGAGTAGGTCATGGGGCACCTCAACTAGCAGCACCCACAGTGACATCTCAAGACATCTCACTGGCTACGCAGCGGAATCCTACATCGCATGCATATAGCGAGACAATATCCCGTACACATAGAGCGACTCACATGACTCGACATCCCGACTTCCCGGAGTTAGTGACACACCCCCAAGACCTGCCCATATGCACGGGATATACCGGCCGGGTCTAATACAATCATCACCACTATAATCTGAGGGTACCAATGGCCTTAAAACAAATGCATAAATTTTAAAACTGTTTCACAAATCTATCATGTAAAAGCATGTCTATGAATATATCAAGATCATAAATCATGTTTATGCATCGAAAGCTCATAAAACATACATAGTCATTGTGCGAAAACATAATAACCGAAAAGTAAAAGAAATGGCAGATTTCCACTCACTACCGCTCCGCGCTCAATTTCGCTCCCGATTCCTGCTCCTGTTAACGCTCTCGGTTATCCTCACCTACGCTCCATAAATGACATTTAGAACCAAATCGAACACTAGAATCTCATTTAACTACTAAATGCCCTAATCGGCATACAAAGCCCGGAGGTAAACTACTTCCCGATTTTAGTTACGGGGCCATAATCGAAACTAACTCACCATCCGGCGCCCTGAAAATTATTGAACACCTTATCATTTGATTGGACATACTTGCCCTTCACCTTTCCAACATGGACAATTATGTCCCATTTTCTTCATTTTTGGGTTTTTCATCAACCATATACATTCCATTCACAAAATGCATCATTTACACACAACAATTCAATCAAAACACCACTCAATTCCTAACTTCCCTAAAGTGGCAGAATTTCACCCTAGGTTCCAACACATTCCTTTTCTCAATTTCTTGTTCCAATTACAACAAAATCATGCCAATTTCATTCTAAAGCCCTAATTACAATCAATTGAAATCTCTACAACAAAATCACCAAAAACCCTAATTCTCACCTTGCCAATTTCTTCAAATTGATGAGTCCTTCAAGCTCCAAACTAGAATTTAACTCAATCTAAGCCAAGAATACACATAAGAACATCAATTAACACATTCTTGAATTCTCACTTATCAAACTTATAAAAGATGCTTTTCTTACCTCTTTTTCTTGAATTTCCACTAATAGAGACTTCAATTGAGCTTAGGGATTGGTTTGTAACCTTAATTTGGCTTGATTACACATGAAAAATCATGAAAAAAAAAACTTGAATAGTCACTGTAGCAGCACCCCCTTTGAAGCTCGAATTTCTCTCTTTTTTTTGGCTAAGTGTTGGTTTGATCTCTCTTCAAATTTCTACACACTTCTAACATATATATAGTGCTCCCTCAATTTACCATTTTGCCCTTCAACTTACTTAAAACTTCTAATTTGCCATTAGTTAAAAACTAATTATGTAATTAGTTCATTTGTAACTATTTAGTTAGAATAGTTCAAAGAACTAACTAGAACTTCCAACTTGGCAATCCATGAGATTTCTTCTAATTGGTCAATTCTCTAATATATGGATTATGTTTCTCAACAAAGGCTTGTTCCATTCATAATCCTTAAATGGAAATTCATGTAGTAAATTAAAATTTTCTTTTCCAAGCCAATAGAGAAAAATTCTAAAAATATTCTAGGGTCGTCCGGCGCACCAATCAAGTGTGAAATTACCAAATTAGGTCTGATATCTCTCACGTGCACTATAAAGAAAATATTTCTAATAGGGTTAAAATCGAGTAACCCTACGGTGTCTTATTTGTTCTATACCGAAATCTAGGCGCCAATACTACTAATAGGGATTGGATATTACAATTTCACCCCTCCTTAAAAAAATTTCGTCCTCAAAATTTAAATCATACCTGTCTCAAAGAGGTGAGGATGTTGGACTCGCATCTGATCTTCACGTTCCCACGTGGCTTCTTCTACCCCATGGTTCATCCATAACACCTTAACTAAGGGAATGCTTTTGTTACGAAGGACTTGCTCTTTCCGGTCTAGGATTTGCACAGGCTTCTCTTTGTAGGTCAAGTTTTCATTCAATTCTACCAGTTGTTCCCTTAGGATGTGTGAAGGATCTGCTATATACTTGCAAAGCATAGAAACATGAAACACATCATGGATTCTAGCCAGATCTTCGGGTAATCGTAGACGATATGCCACATTTCCAACTCTTTCAACTATCTCGTACGGTCTAATATATCGGGGACTCAGTTTTCCTCGCTTCCCGAATCTTAGTACTCCTTTCCATGGTGATATCTTCAGAAAGACCTTATCATCGATCTCAAACTCCAAGTCTCTTCTTCTGTTATCTGCATAACTTTTCTGTCTATCATTAGCTGTTTTCAATCTCTGCCTGATAAGTTGAATCTTTTCCGAAGTAATCTGAACAATTTCTGGGCCAATCATCTTCCTTTCACCTACCTCATCCCAACAAACTGGAGTTCTGCACTTTCTTCCGTACAATGCCTCATATGGTGCCATTCCGATGCTAGTCTGGTAGCTATTATTGTAGGCGAACTCTATTAGCGGTAGATGAGTATCCCAACTTCCCTTAAACTCCATAACACACACTCTAAGCATATCTTCAAGTGTCTGAATTGTCCGTTCTGACTGACCATCCGTCTGAGGATGAAAGGCCGTACTGAAACTCAATTTTGTACCTAGAGCTTTCTGTAAACTGGGCCAAAATCGAGAAGTGAACCGTGGATCCCTGTCTGACACAATGGACACGGGAACTCCATGGAGTCGTACCACCTCATCTACGTACAATTGAGCTAATTTATCTAAAGAACAACTGCTTCTGATGGGTAGAAAGTGAGCAGATTTCGTCAGTCTATCAACAATCACCCATATTGCGTCATTGCCTCTCTGGCTACGCGGAAGTCCTACCATGAAGTCCATCGTTATTCTTTCCCATTTCCACTCCGGAATTGGAAGGGGTTGCAAGAGCCCTGCAGGTTTCTGATGCTCCGCTTTTACTTGTTGACAAGTTAGGCATCTCGAGACAAATTCAGCTATATCTTTCTTCATGCCCTTCCACCAGTAGTGCTATTTTAGGGTACGGTACATCTTTGTGCTCCCGGGATGCATAGCATACGCAGAAGAATGAGCTTCTTCCATAATCTCTCTTCTTAACTCATTTACATTCGGAACACATAACCTCCGACCCAAGGTTACTACACCATCCTCGGTCACTGAAAGATCCTTCCGCTGCCCGGACTCGATTTCACCCTTTAATTTAACTACTTGTGGGTCTTGAGTCTGTAGTTCTTTGATCCGATCAACCAGTATTGGATGGACCTGAAATGTGGCTAATAATGCTCTCGAATCTGATAATTCTAATTTTACACCTAAAGACCTCAATTCTATCAACATCGATAGATATGCGACCTTCAAGTGAGCTATTGAACTGACAGGTTTCCTGCTGAGAGCATCTGCTACCACGTTAGCTTTTCCTGGATGGTACTCCAAGGTGCACTCATAATCTTTAATAAGCTCCAGCCACCTTCTCTGCCTCATATTCAATTCTTTCTGAGTGAACAAGTACTGCAGGCTCTTATGATCCGTAAAGATCTTGCAAGGAACCCCATACAAATAATGCCTCCAAATTCTTAAAGCAAAAACTACCGCAGCTAGTTCTAGGTCATGTGTAGGATAATTTTGTTCATGCTTCTTTAATTGTCTGGAAGCATATGCTATTACTTTCTCCTTCTGCATTAGCACACAACCTAGACCTTGCCTGAAAGCATCACAATATATGGTAAAACCGTCATTCCCTGATGCAAGTGTAAGCACAGGGGCCGACGTCAACCTTCTCTTTAGCTCTTCGAAGCTCTGCTGGCACGCTTTCGACCATACAAACTTCTCTTCTTTCCGGGTTAACTTAGTCAGAGGAGTGGCTATCCTTGAGAATCCCTCTACAAACTTCCTATAATATCCTGCCAAACCCAAGAAACTACGGATCTCCGTCACGTTCGTAGGCTGTCTCCAATTCACTATTGCTTCGATCTTCTGGGGATCTACTGCTACCCCTTCTCCAGAGATTACATGCCCCAAAAATGCAACTCTATCTAGCCAAAATTGACATTTACTAAGTTTGGCATACAGCCGATGCTCCCTTAAGGTCTGTAAAACTATCCTCAAATGTTCTGTATGCTCTTCCTCACTGCTTGAATAAACTAATATATCATCAATAAATACTATCACAAACCGATCTAAATAGGATCTAAAAACTCTGTTCATAAGATCCATAAAAGCAGCTGGGGCATTAGTCAGCCCAAAAGGCATAATCAAAAATTCATAATGCCCATATCGGGTCCTAAAGGCCGTCTTAGGAACATCTTCCTCCCGGACCTTCAGTTGATGATAGCCGGACCTCAGATCTATCTTGGAAAATACTCTGGCTCCTTGCAGCTGATCAAACAAATCATCAATTCTCGGAAGTGGATATTGATTACGCACCGTTACTTTATTCAGCTCCCGGTAATCAATGCACAATCTCATGCTTCCGTCTTTCTTCTTCACAAACAAAACCGGTGCACCCCAAGAAGAAGTACTCGGTCTAACGAAACCCTTATTCACCAACTCTTCCAACTGAACCTTCAGTTCTTTCAATTCTGAAGGAGCCATTCTGTAGGGTGCTTTAGAAACTGGTTGTGTTCCAGGGGCTACTTCTATTTTAAACTCTATCTCTCTATCCGGAGGCAATCCCGGAAGATCCTCGGGGAATACATCCGGAAACTCTCTCACCATCGGAATATCCTCCAATTTCGTTCCACCATCCCTTACGTCTATGGCATAGACTAAGTAACCCTGACATGACTTCCGAAACATCTTTCTTGCCTTCATTACCGACACCATACTGGCGAAAAGTGATTTTCGCACCCCGCGGAAAATAACTTCCGTTTCGCTAGGGCTACATAATCTAACTTCTTTCCGGAAGCAATCCACTGAGGCTCGATATTTAGACAACCAATCCATCCCTAAAATCACATCAAACTCACTGATGGCCAACACAATCAAATCCGCCATAAACTCTTGGCTTTCAATACTGATTTTACTACTCTTATACACCGTTTCTGCTACAATGGAGTCTCCGGTAGGAAGAGACACTACTACTGCGCCATCTAATAACTGGGGTGCTATACTAGCGTTTGCAGCAAACTCCACAGAAATAAAAGAATGGGTCGCTCCAGGATCTATCAGTACATAAGCATTTCGATCAAAAACTGACATTGTACCTGTCACAACTTCTAGGGCCGCATCCGCCTCCTGTTGGGTCACCGCAAATACCCTAGCCTGGGTATGCGGTTTTACTTGTGATCCATCAGATGATCCTCCTCGACCGGTGCCCCTTCCAGGCTGGCTTGCGCCGCTCGATCTTCTGAATTGGGGACCTCCTCGAATCTTCCCTCGACTGCCGCTGGTTTGTCCTGGAGCTGGTGGTCTATCTTCTGGCTTGCTGCTAGCTGCATCATTTGGGCAATCTCTCATGTAGTGACCCTCTTGCCCACACTTATAACACCCGGTAGTCCCCTTCCTACAATCCCCCGGATGGGCCTTGCCACATCTATTACACACCGGGAAATTCTTCCAACTCTCCTTAGTGCTTCGGAATCCGGTAGATGGTTGCCGAACGGAAGCTTGGCTGGATTGAGCTCCTTGGCTTGGCTTTCGACTGCTGGACTATGACGATCTCTCCTCTGTTTGAGGGAATTTACTCGGTCCTCCTCGAGAACTACCTGACCAGCCTCTTTTCTGACCCTGCTGTTTCGGTTTAGGGATGGCCGCCATGCTTCTTTCAACCCGTGTTGCAGCTTCCACCAATGATCCATACTGAGTGTGGGCTGCCGATACTACGTACGCCCTAATTCGTGGATTAAGACCCACTGCAAAACGGTTAGCCTTCTGCTCTTCATTATCGGCTATAAATGGAACAGCACGAAGGAGTTCCGAAAACTTCTTCTCGTACTCAGCCACTGAGAGGGAACCCTGTTCGAGCTTGAAGAATTCTTCTATCTTCGCATCTTTATAACTTTTGGGGTAGAACTTATTCAGAAATTTCTCTTTGAAAAGTACCCAAGACACCCCATCGGCGTTTCTCCTTTACAAGGCCTTCCACCAATCCTTCGCTCCTTCTTTCAATAGAAATGCAGAGTATACCACCATCTGCTCTTCCGTACATCCCATAACCTGAAAAATTTCTTCATTGTTCTCTAACCAAGATAGAGCTCTCTTGGGATCTCCGGTTCCATCATAAGCCTTAGCGCCCAATTTCTTGATGCGTTCAATGGACACTCTGGACTCTCGCGGCTGTTGGATCGCCGCTGCTAGTATCTGAGCCATTTGAGCTATATTCACATTTCCACCATTTGGCTCAGCGGGTTGAGATGATTCAGGAGGGGTCTGAGGCGTAGGAACATTTACTGACTCATTTCCCTGCTCCTCTTCAGGTGCAAAAGCCTCCGCAGCTGCTCTCCTAGTACGTGGGCCTCCACGACGATGCATATTTTCTGAAAATTTAGTGATGCAAATGATTATCAAATGCAAAGAATTCAACTTTCTAAACTTAGAAAAATATGCAAGCAATTTCAATAATCTCATTCTAAAAATGAGTTTTTTAACTAAAACTTCAAAAACCATGCTCTGATACCACTCTGACAGGACCCGACCCGAGACCCTCTACTATAAATCCCAGCGGCCCTGCCGGGCACCCCGACGGAAGTTCCTCCGAACCTAACTGGGTAAGTTAAGAAATTCCGCGAGGCGAACCCCTTTTTCTATTCTTGTTACTACTAAGAAGATCTAGTAATATACATGAAAATGACTTTTTAGTTTTAAAAACAAACGGACAGAGTTTCCCCTGTTTTTCGGAAAATCCACATAAACCTGCAAAGAAATTTCACTTCTAATTCCAACACATCTCAATTCTACCAATTCGGACCTCCGGTCCTTTTCAAATCAAATCCAACACAACTCAATTATTTCGTGTAAATCATAAAATAAGCATAATCATAAAAAGTAAAAACGATCATCATAAACTGGAAATCTCTTCTTCTTGATTCAATACATACTTACAAATATACATGCCTACAACTATTATGCATAAAGTAAAGAGTGTTATTAGCACATTTACATGTACAAAAATTATCTTTGAATTCGGCCCACTACTCGGCGATAGGAGAATCAGCAGCTTGCGTTCCGAGACCTGCACCTGGGAAAGGGGTTTAATACAAAAAACATAAAACGAGTGAGCTAAAGAAGCTCAGTGAGTGTAAATGAGAATTCAATTACTAAAATATTATACAAAGATAGCAATTTCTAAAGTACATGCAGAAATTATGCTTCTAAAACAGATGTAAAATTGTAAAACGGTTTCTAATATCATATGCTAATGAAATCTTGCCGAGCGGGTTTTATCTACATCTTTGGAAAACTATATTCAGAATCTGTATAACATAGTAACTGCTGTGTGCATATAAATGCATAAATGCTATCGGTAAATTGAAAACTAGTAAAATCCTCGCTCGGCCATTTTCTTTATAAACTGTACCAATGGTAACCCTAAAGCTCTATACCCACGCAGCGACTCAACTAGTACCACATACGTGAGTAGGTCATGGGGCACCTCAACTAGCAGCACCCACAGTGACATCTCAAGACATCTCACTGGCTACGCAGCGGAATCCTACATCGCATGCATATAGCGAGACAATATCCCGTACACATAGAGCGACTCACATGACTCGACATCCCGACTTCCCGGAGTTAGTGACACACCCCCAAGACCTGCCCATATGCACGGGATATACTGGCCGGGTCTAATACAATCATCACCACTATAATCTGAAGGTACCAATGGCCTTAAAACAAATGCAGAAATTTTAAAACTGTTTCACAAATCTATCATGTAAAAGCATGTCTATGAATATATCAAGATCATAAATCATGTTTATGCATCGAAAGCTCATAAAACATACATAGTCATTGTGCGAAAACATAATAACCGAAAAGTAAAAGAAATGGCAGATTTCCACTCACTACCGCTCCGCGCTCAATTTCGCTCCCGATTCCTGCTCCTGTTAACGCTCTCGGTTATCCTCACCTACGCTCCATAAATGACATTTAGAACCAAATCGAACACTAGAATCTCATTTAACTACTAAATGCCCTAATCGGCATACAAAGCCCGGAGGTAAACTACTTCCCGATTTTAGTTACGGGGGCATAATCGAAACTAACTCACCATCCGGCGCCCTGAAAATTATTGAACACCTTATCATTTGATTGGACATACTTGCCCTTCACCTTTCCAACATGGACAATTATGTCCCATTTTCTTCATTTTTGGGTTTTTCATCAACCATATACATTCCATTCACAAAATGCATCATTTACACACAACAATTCAATCAAAACACCACTCAATTCCTAACTTCCCTAAAGTGGCAGAATTTCACCCTAGGTTCCAACACATTCCTTTTCTCAATTTCTTGTTCCAATTACAACAAAATCATGCCAATTTCATTCTAAAGCCCTAATTACAATCAATTGAAATCTCTACAACAAAATCACCAAAAACCCTAATTCTCACCTTGCCAATTTCTTCAAATTGATGAGTCCTTCAAGCTCCAAACTAGAATTTAACTCAATCTAAGCCAAGAATACACATAAGAACATCAATTAACACATTCTTGAATTCTCACTTATCAAACTTATAAAAGATGCTTTTCTTACCTCTTTTTCTTGAATTTCCACTAATAGAGACTTCAATTGAGCTTAGGGATTGGTTTGTAACCTTAATTTGGCTTGATTACACATGAAAAATCATGAAAAAAAAAACTTGAATAGTCACTGTAGCAGCACCCCCTTTGAAGCTCGAATTTCTCTCTTTTTTTTGGCTAAGTGTTGGTTTGATCTCTCTTCAAATTTCTACACACTTCTAACATATATATAGTGCTCCCTCAATTTACCATTTTGCCCTTCAACTTACTTAAAACTTCTAATTTGCCATTAGTTAAAAACTAATTATGTAATTAGTTCATTTGTAACTATTTAGTTAGAATAGTTCAAAGAACTAACTAGAACTTCCAACTTGGCAATCCATGAGATTTCTTCTAATTGGTCAATTCTCTAATATATGGATTATGTTTCTCAACAAAGGCTTGTTCCATTCATAATCCTTAAATGGAAATTCATGTAGTAAATTAAAATTTTCTTTTCCAAGCCAATAGAGAAAAATTCTAAAAATATTCTAGGGTCGTCCGGCGCACCAATCAAGTGTGAAATTACCAAATTAGGTCTGATATCTCTCACGTGCACTATAAAGAAAATATTTCTAATAGGGTTAAAATCGAGTAACCCTACGGTGTCTTATTTGTTCTATACCGAAATCTAGGCGTCAATACTACTAATAGGGATTGGATATTACAGTATTAGTATTGAAAGTCTTAACACCACTAAAAATTATAGATTTTGATTCTATATATATTTCAATCGAACGCAATAAAATGAATTACATCATATGTTTTATTTTTTCTTTTTTCATTTCTTTCTTTTTCATGTCCACTTCTCCTTTTTATTTCATTTTTTTTAAAAGTAAATATTACCAATGAATTAGCTTAAAAATTATATATATATATATTCATTCGAGAATAATTTCATATATCATATGTGGTCTAATGATTGACTAACATGTAGCTTATTGAAAGCAAGATTAAGCTTTACACTAGATTAGTTATTTAGCTAAAATTGAGACCTGACCACCAGACCTATGATAGGCCCAAGCCTAGTAGCCTTTATTATTTGACCGAGAGGGCATGTTAGATGGGACCTATACACATGGGCATCACAACTTAGTCCTACTACAAAGGACGGATCAATATGATTAAGTCACCTGTCACATTATCATTGAGTCCCACAATGATGTACATATCAATAACACCCCACACTTATCATTTTTGGTACAAGTGGTAGTCAAATAATCGAAATGAGATACTGACAAAATAGCTTAGTAGTTCAGGTCACCATTAAACTCTACACTTGCCACGTTAGCTCATAGAAACTACATCAAATGACATCTAGCAAGAGAAGAGATAAGAAGGTACGAAAAGAAAGGTCTAATCTTGCTAAGCACTCAGTATGAGATCAAAATAGTTCTCCTTTATTGTAGTTGATACTGCAAAACCTATCATTGATAACACGTAATTGATATAAAATACTTTATCCTCCTAAACTTAACATTTGCTATATTTATCGTAATAATTTGGGCATTGATGTATGTTAATGTTGTTTTATAGATTTAAAGACAATTGGCATGATGATACTAGAAATTGGACGTGAGCGGGGCTGTTTTGGATGAAAATCTGATAAGGGATAAAAATGCTCAAAATGTAAACAATGAATATGAGTCAAGCTCAGTGCACATTATATATGAATAGTACTTTTTTGGTACTGTTCATTCGAAAACTAGGTCCAGTACCACGGCGCCTAATTCTGGAATATTTTCAGTTTGATAAACAGCACGAGGCATTATTCATCTATAATGTAGTTCGAAGGTTATAAAATGCTGACTTTTAGAGGCAAAATTAGCTTATTTTTTATTTCTCTAAGCCTATAAAACGATCACTATTTAGGCATTTCAAAGCAGAGCAGTTAGGGATGAGATTAAACATTTTATTTTCAGAGTTTGGATAAAACATCAAGATCTTTGCAACAACCAAGAACAACATATCAATAAAACAAGGAACTCTTCTTTTCTCTATATTTTATAATTTTGTAGAGTGTTTTTCTTCATTATTTTGATTGTTAATTATTCTCGAACTCTTATTCTTATCATGGATTAATTTCATATAACTAGGATTATGATTTGAACTCAATATGTAGTTTGGATTCATTGTTTATTCTTACTCATTATGTCAATATTGGATTGTTCAATCTATTGAGTGCTTAATGCTTCTAATTACATGACAATGTATTGGATTGATTTGGGAACCTTAATGAACTTGAAAAAGGGATTTTTGTATTGTACATTAATAGCTTGATGTATGATCATTGTGTAAAAATATGAGTTTTATATAAGATAGGAATATACTCATATGGCATATATAACTATTTATGGAACCTACTCTTTCTGTTATCATTTTATAGAACTTACTCTCAATGAATCTCAATTCAGTATAATTATCATAGGAATATAGATAATTGATTAACTGAGGTAAAATTACTTGACCATCGGAAAAAGATTGTGACTACATTAGAGTTTTTGGTTAACAATTCATATTGATAAATCAAGGGTAACAATTGAATTCAAGTGTAGTATTAAGGGATAATTGTAATCATAGACATTTGATAATTTAAAGTGTTTATGATCATTTCCCTACTATCTCTGCAATTAGGTTAAGTATTTAGTTAATTAGATGTCAACACTTTAAAATAGTTTGAATAAGAGTAGAAGGATCCAATTTTAATACTTAGCAAGTAATAATAACAATTCCTCGTAGGATCGACACTTTTCTCATCGTATATTACTTATTATGATAATGTGCACTTGCGTTAAAAGTATATACATAAAAAATACACAACAATTTTTTGAAGCCGTTGCCGGAGAATTGTTTATTATTCTTGGTGATACTAATATCAATTCATTTTATTCTTTGTTCAAATATTTTTCTATCATTGTACAATTGCATTTTATTGGATTTATTTTTATTTTTCAGTTACTTTTGATTCATATATGGTGGCTGAAACATAAGGATTATTGAGAGAGTTTGAGTACCAAGAGTAAGCGACATCCATTCAAGCATTCACAAATCAGTCACTAATATCAATTACTTTGAAATTTAGCCCAAGATGATATAGTTATTGAAAGCTTCAATGCAGTTTAGTGGACTGCTAAATGAGGATTCGAAATAGCACATCATTATTAATTTTTTAAAATTTACAATTGGTGCAAATATTATAGAGTCTTAGACACTGCAATACGGCTTCGGGTTTTTACTTTTTAACTCCAGGACAGAGCAAAGGACTGGCTAAGATCATTGCCACTAAGGTCTATAACAACATGGGATAATTTAGTGCAAAATTTCTTGGCTAAATTTTTTCCACCGACGAAAACCGCGATAATAAGAAGCGCTATAACGTTATTTATGCAAAATGATTATGAATCCTTACATGAAGCATGAGAAAGGTTTAAATAAATGTAGAGGAAATGTCCACATTATGGTATCCCAAAATAATTACTTTTGTAGATTTTTTACAATAGGGTAGTTAGACATATAAGGATGCTAATTGATGTTGCAGTAGGGAGTGCATTTATAAATGTCTATTGATGATGCATATGAATTGCTAGAAGAGATAGCCTTTAACAATTATCAATGGACATCTAAAGTTGTTGCCTTAAGGGAATCTATAGAGAGAGTTGCACAGATCACTTATGATTTTTGTAGTGGCAACCATCCAAATGGACAATGCACATAACTTTCACATGATTCTGAAATTTGTTGCCAACAGTAGCACAACCCCAGTTTTGATGCTTATTACCCAAAATGGTGGAATTAAGCATCTTAGAATAACAATTAAGAGGAAACTTGTTACCAACAGTAACACAACCCTAGTTTTGATGCCTATTACCCAAAATGGTGGAATTAGCCATCTTAGAATAACAACTAAGAGGAAACTTTAATGCAAATGAATCCTATTGTAATCCCACTAGAAATTTTGCAGTATCAATATGTTGAGAAGGAATCCTCCTTAGAAGATATGTTCCAATACATACAGAGGCCAGATGAACTATTATAAAGCCAATCTACTTCTATGCAGAGTGTAGAAATGCAAGTGGAACAAATGACAAATACTGGCCACTGTCATCCTTAAGATGCATTGCCTAACAACAATGAAATCTGTCTAATGAAAAATGTTGAATACTATAAGGCAATCATTATAGAGTGTAGGATATAGTAACATACAGTAAGTGAATTAACCAAATCAAGGGAAGTTTATCATATGGATGAGGTGCAAATGGAAATAATAAAAAAAGTACAAGAGAAAGAATTACAGTAGCAAGAATTTATAAGCCATTGTACTCCATAATTTCTATTGTCTATGGAGCTTGAAAAGAAGAATCATGATTTGCATATTTCCAAAGATTTTTTCCATTGCTTTAAGATTGATATGGTGATTCTAGATGAAGCATAACCACCTCTAAAACTACAAATAATGGAATCCATCATGAATCATACGTATAAAAGAAATAATACTACACAAATTTCATAGGTGAGAAATAACACTGCAAAAGGTGGTGAAACAAGCTCGTCAAGGAACAACCAATGGATATTGACCAACGAGGTTCAATCATCCAGTCTAAGATTAAAATATTTTTGGTAAGGCTCAAACCAAGATGGTCGGGGTTATTCCTTAATATATTTCTCATATAACTATAGAAGTTGAAGAAAAGGAATAACATTACTAGTAGGCATCGAATGAAATTCCATAGGTGAGATGAGTCAAATATACAGTATGAGCCAACATAAAAGAAAAGAATATGAAGATGTCATGTTGACGACATAAAATAAAGTGCTGCTTCAGAGGCAACCTAAGGTAATTGTGTTTTCATTAAATTTGATGTTTATGTTTGAATTAAAAAAAAATGAATGAAAAAAAAGAAAGAGAGAGAAAAAAAAATAAAGAATAGGTGTTGTTGCGCCTAAATTTGGTGCCTTTGGCACTCATTCTAGAATGCCAGCACCACAGTGCTAGCATGCACACTTTTTTTTTTTTCTATTTCCAATTTTTCCCAATTTTCCCCTTTCTCCTAATTTTTTCCTCAATTAAAAATCCTAACCCTTCGCAACCCTAACTCTTGAATTCACCTAAATTCAACATTCTCAACTCAAATTCACCATAAAATAACCACCAAAACACATCAAAAATACAATTACATCTACTATTAACTCTATTTTTTACCAAAAAATTGAAGATTTCATTAAATATTCAAAGGGCACTCCGAATTTAGATTAATGGATTCATTATCCAAGGTACGTATTTTAGTGTCCTTACACTTAATTATTAATGAAACACTTATCATGGTAGTGTTTGAACTATATTGTGGAGTAATAACAGTGGATTAAGTTGTAGAGTAAATTGTTAGTTAAGGCTTGTATTTGTAAATTGATTGGGACGTGTTTGATTTTATTTACATTTGAATTACAATGCATTGTGGTTATTTGAGGAGATTAATATTATTGTCATGGTAAGAATTAAAAAAATAATTGTTAGACATTTGAATTTAGTGGAAGGGTTACTGTTCCATTAAAGTGCAAATCTATAGAGATGAAAAATAACCCATGCTACCTCATTAAGCTTTGATAGCACAATGATATGGAGGATGATGCAAACATTATGGATTGCACAAGTAAGGCCTTAGCACATCATTGGAAAGTGTTTCAATTTTCTAAGTTTATTGATGCCATAAGAACATGTCATAAGCTAAGTTTGGGGGAGGAAAATACTTTTACATTTTTAAATGACTTCATGTATTTATCTACATTTATTTTCATATTTACTTATTTAGTACAATTGTTTTTAGTTTGTATGTTATTTTTGGTGTGTTTTATGTTCTGTTTTAGGTTTAAGATGATTATTAGGCCATTATAAAATTGAATGCAGAAACTATAATTCTTAGGAATCAATAGATGCTATGTTTGTTCATATATTTGATCTAAAATGTAAGTTTTATCTTATTTGTGATTACTTGAAACACATTGAGCACATTGTTAGATTGTTAACTTAGTTGCTAACCTAGAGAAAGTTTATACACCACAAGAACACAAAAGGTCTCAAACATACTTTAGAACTTGTTTGATTATCACTTGAGGCAAAATCCTAGGACATACTTATGGACATGATTTTAGGCAATTTTTAGATTGTTGGAGCCTTTCAAGCCTACCAATATAATTTTATCCCTAGTCACCCATTTTGAGCCTAATGACCATATTTTTTTTTTAACCATAATAATACCTAATAACTTTTACATATTGTTCTATCATTATCACCCCTCACACCATAAGCATAGAGGCTATGATTGTTATTTGTTCAAAAAGGTTTAAAAATTCTAAGTTTGGAAGCGTAGTGATTTAAAATGCTATATTAAAAAAAAGAGAGAAAGAAAGAAAGAAAAGCAAAAAAAATAAATAAATAATATATGAATATGCTCTTAAAAATATATTGAAAATAAAGAGCAACAAAGAAAGTTCAAATCAAGTTTGGGGGTGTTCTTTGGAAATAAGATGAAGGGTTTGATGATCAAAAGTATGAATGTATATTTATGGTGTAGTTTGAATAGAATTTGAATTCATATTATCCTATCTTCACCCTAACCATATATTACAAGTTTATTAAAGTCCTATTTGATCCTTAATTATGTTTATTCATACATTAGTGGAGAGTAATATGAAAAGCTAGCCCGTGGAGTGTAAGTTCAATAAAAATTCCATAGAGACCATATCTCTTCTTGTAGGCATAAATTATTCCGGGTGCATTTAACTGACAATAGCAACTATGCACACACACACACACCCCAAGTAATTACTTGAAGGGTGAAATAAGCATGATAATTAGTCATATTGGATATCATGGTATTTAACTAGTAATCATTTGTTAACACATAAATTTGTTTTCAAATTTTATTTTATTTTATCTTGTCTTTGCTCAAAGACACGCAAACTTTTAAGTTTGAGGGTATTTGATAGAGCGTAATTATATAAAATATTTTATTCTCCTAAACTTAACTTTTACTTAATTTCTCCTAATAATTTGGCTATTCATATATGTTAATGTTGTTTTATAGGTTTAAAGACAATTGGTATGAGAATACTGAAAACCAAACGTGAATGGAGCTATTTAGGATGAAAATCTGAGAAGAGAACAAAATGCTCAAAATGTAAATAGTGAATATAATTAGCGCCTAGTGTACAGTACGTATGAACAGTACTTTTAGGTATGTTCATCTAGAAACTCATCTAGTGTCACGACGCCCAATTCTGGAGTTTTCCAATTTTGATGAACAGTTCCAAATAGTATATAAACAATATTTATGAATAGTTCTATGCACAATGCATATGAATAGTATTACGAGTCATTATTTATCCATGATGTAGTTTGAAGGGCACAAAATGCTAACTTTTTTTAGAGCAAAATTGGCCTTATTTTTTGTTGTTCTAAGCTTATAAAATGACCACTATTTAAAAATTTTAAAGCATAACAATTGGGGATGAGATTAAACAATCTATTTTCAGAATTTGGATAAAAATATTAGGATCTTAAAGGAAGATTTCTGTGGCAACCATGAACAACATATCAATAAAACAAGGAGCTCTTCTTTTCTTTGTAGTTTATAATTTTGTAGAGTATTTTTCTTCATTATTTTGATTGTTAATTGTTCGAGAACTATTATTATTGTGGATTAATTTTATATAACTAGGACTATGATTGGAACTCAATATGTAGTTTGGATTCATTATTTTTCCTTACTCATTATATCAATATTAGATTGGTCAATCTATTGAGTGCTTAACGCTTCTAATTACATGACAATGTATTAGATTAATTTGATAACCCTAATGAACTTAGAAAAGGAATTGTTGTGTTGAATATTAATAGATTGATGTATGATCATTGTGTAAAAACAAAATTTCTATGTGAGATAGAAATATACTTATGTGGCATATATAACCATTAATAGAATCTACTCTTAATGAATCTTAATTCAGTATAACTATCATAGGAATATAGATAATTGATTGATTTAGGTATAATCACTTGACCATCGAATAAGGCTTGTGAATACATTAGAACTTTAGGTTAATAATTCATATTGATATATTAAGGATAACAATTGAATTCAAGTATAATACTGAGAGATAATTGTAATCCTAGTCATTTGATAATTTGAAGTGTTTATGATCTTTTCCCTACTGTTTTTCATAAGTTTAAATATTTAGTTAATTTAGATATCAACACTTTGAATTACAATATTTTGAATAAGAGTACAAGGATACAATTTTAGCACTTAGCAAGCAATAATTACAATTTCTCATAGGATCAACACTTTTCTCATCATATATTACTTATTCCGATAATGTGCACTAGCGTTAAAAGTATATACATACAAAACACACAATAGTAATCTACCTCAACACCTAAATGAAGATAAGATCACATGGGACAATCAATATTGGTCCAATCCTAAAGTGCCATATTATGCTACCCTATCTATAGAAGGGACAGATCATCACATAATTACTAAGTGGTATTCAGTAGGGACCATATGTCACCCATATCTGTTTTCATTGTGATATGTATCAAAATTACTTTTAGGATAATGACACTTGCTGAGTAGGATATTCCTTAGTATAAAAAGAATATTCTTATGCAACCTTCAATCATTTAATAAATCATCGAGAATCACCCTTATCCTTACTAAGAAAATACCATCAAAACACAAAGAAATGATCTCCACAAGTCCAAAGAGAGGAAGAATATATGAGATCCTAGCCTATGAGTGTTGTTATTTTTATTGTAATTTATTTCTTGTAACATCTCCTTCATATAATGGATTTTGATAATGAGCTCTACCTGTGGATGTAAGCCTTATGGCCGAACCATGTAAATTTGTGTATTGATTCTCTTTGTGTTGCATTTTTTACTATTTATTTGCTAGATTATGCTTAACTTAAAAACTACAAGATTGACATAGACATACTCCTAATTCGAAACTTAGCCCTTACTACTAGAAAAATAGGCTTTACTCATTCCAATTTGGCATGAGTAAATGGTTTTACTGACGTTGTTTTACCATGTCAATGCAAGTAAAGTCATAAATTTTTGACACTTTTTTATCGTGTCAATGATTTTCTAATACCATGGTATTAGAAAATCATTGACACTATAGTATCAATAGATAACTGACATAATGATATTAGAAGAGCATTAACACCACAGTATTAAAAGATCATTGACACCATAGTATCAAAAGTTTATGAAAATAAAATCATGATATTTTATTCAAATTAAAATTATTTTATTGAATATTTAAAACCTGTATAGCACATAAGTAAATACCATTGCTTATAAACTTCAATAACTAACAATTGTTCATTAAAAATAAATATCAACAATTGTCATTCAATAATCAATAATTGTCTATCAATAATAAAAAAATGGTCCAATTAAAATAAATACCGCAATTTAGTGTGTTCATATAATTAAAATTATAACATCTAAGAAATATTCATCGAATGCTTACAACCACATATAAGTCTCACAAAAGTAAATATTCATCACTTCTACGAAATATTCATAAAAACTATAAACTTCTAAAACTTTGGAAGGACAAAATAAGTCTCCATAGTTCATCACCATCACATAACCCCTAAACTTTGGAAGATTTAACATATCATTAAAGAATAGATCCATAAACCAATGCAAACCACCAAAACAAGTTAAATCTTTTGAATCTTTGAAATTTACTTCGAGAAAAAAATTTATGACAAAATTTAAAAGTTGAACAATTTAATTATCTTTTAAACTTTCCAACATATTTTAAGGAAAACCAATATAGCTATTTTTGGTTTCTCGTGATTAAGTTAGCAACATAGACTGCCTACTCATCACAAATTGAGCTAATGCCATTATCCATGTATTATTCAATTCCCTTAAACTTGAAATATGAAATGAAATCTAATACTCTAGAACTAAAATTGAAAATTTACTCAACTAGGCATTTGACACATACATCATTCTTTAATACCATAATGTCCCTAATAATTAATTTCATGTATTTCATCACAAGGTATACGTACTCATTTAATATCCAATCCCTATTAGTAGTATTGACGCCTAGATTTCGGTATAGAGTAATGAAGACACCGTAAAGTTACCCAATTTTTAACCCTCTTAGAAATATTATTTTTATAGGGCGCATGAGAGATATTAGACCTAATTGGATAATTTCACACTCGGTTAGAGCATCGGACGAGCCTATAATATTTTTTAAATTTTTCTCTATTGGCTTGGAAAAGGAAATTCTAATTTACTACATGAATTTCCATTTAAGGGATATGTATGGAACAAGCCTTTGTTGAGAAATACAATCCATATATTAAAGCATGGACCAATTAGAAACAATCTCATGGATTGCCAAGATGGAAATTCTAGTTAGTTTCTTGGACTATTCTAACAAGATAGTTACAAAGGAACCAATTACATACTTAGTTTCCAACCAATGGCAAATTAGAAATTTATAGTAAGTTAAGGGACAAAATGGTCAATTAAAGGAGCACTATATATATAGTAGAAGTGTGTAGAAATTTCAAGAGATCAAAAACAACAATTAGAGCAAAAGAGAGAGCAAATTCATGCAAGAAGGGTTGTGCTGCTACAGTGACCTTTCAAGTTTTTTTTTTAATGATTTTTTATGTGTAATCAAGCTATAAAAAGGTCAAGTATAAGTTCCTAAACTCAATTGAAGCCTCCATTAGTGAAAATCCAAGAAAAAGAGGTAAGAAAATCATGGTTTTGTGAGATTTATAAGTAAACTTTCAAGATTTCTTCAATTGATGTTCTTGGTTTAGATTAAGTTGAATTCTAGTGTGGAGCTTGAAGGAGTCATCAATTTAAAGACATTAGCAAGGTAAGAATTAGGGTTTTGGGTGATTTGAATGTAAAGACTTCAATTAGTTGTAATTAGGGCATTAGAATGAAATTGGGTTGATTTTGATGTAATTAGAACAAGAAATTGAGAAAAGAAATGTGTTGGAACCTAGGGTGAAATTCTGTCACTTTAAGGAAGTTAGGGATTGAGTTATGTTTTTGTTGAATTGTGGTGTATAAATGGTGCCTTATGTAAATTGAATGTATTTGGTTGTTGGAAAAATAAAAAATATGAAGAAAACGGGACATAATGGTCCATTTTGGATTGGTGAAAGGCAATTATGTCCAACCAAGTTATAAGACGTTTAATAACTTTTAGGGCGCCGGATGGTGAGTTAGATTAGATAAAATGACTCTATAAATAAAAATCAAAAAGTAGTATCCATTCGGGTTTTGTATGCAGATTAGGGCGTTTAGTAGTTAAAAGAGATTCTAGTGTTTGAATTAGTTCTAAATGTCATTTATGGCACATAGGTGAAGAAAATCGAGAGCAGTAATGGGAGTAGAAAATCGGAGCAAAATTGAGCACGGAATGGTTATGAGTGAAAATCTGTCATTTCTTTTATTTTTTGTTTATAATGTTTCCGTATAATGAAAATGTATGTTTTATAAGCTTTCAATGCATAAACATGATTTATGATCTTGATATATATCCATAGATATATTTTTACATGTTCAGTTTAAGAAATAGTTTTAAAATTACTGCATCCGTTTTAAAGGCCATTAGTACCCTTAGATTATAGTAGTGGTGATTGTATTAGACCCAGCTGGTATATCCCATGCACATGGGCAAGTTATAGGGGGTGTGTCACTAACTCTGGGAAGTCGGGATGTCGAGTCATGTGAGTCGTCTATGTGTACAGGGTATTGTCTCGCTATATGTATGCGATGTAAGATTCTGTTACATAGCCAATGAGATGTCTTGAGATGTTATTGTGGGTGCTTCTATTTGAAGTGCCCTGTGACCTACTCACGTGTGCGATGTAGGATTCCACTGCATATCCAATGAGATGTCTTGAGATGTCACTGTAGGTGCTGCTAGTTGAGGTGCCCTATGACCTACTCACGTGTGCGGTGCTAGTTGAGTCGCTGCGTGAATATAGAGCTTTAGGGTTACCATTGGTACAGTTTAGAAAGAAAATGGCCGAGCAAGGACTTTACTAGTTTTTGATCTACCGATAGCATTTTATGCATTTATATGCACATTAAAGTTATTTATGTTATACAGATTTTGGATATTGTTTTCCAAAGATGTAGATAAAACCTACTCGGTAAGATTTCATCAGCATATGATGTTAGAAACCGTTTTACAGCATTACATCAATTTTAAAAGTATGATTTATGCATCTATGCATGATGTTATTTTATTTGAAATCTTAAATGCACTCACTGAGCTCCTTTAGCTCACTCGTTTTGTGTTTTATATTTTCTAAACCCCCTTCCTAGGTGCAGGTCTCGGTACGCAATTTGTTGATTCTCCTATTGTTGATTAGTGGGCCAAATCTGAAGATCATTTTGTATATGTAAATGTGCTTGTAGCACTCTTTTTCTTTCCGCATAATAGTTCTAGATTTGTGCATTGTACATATGTTTTGGATAACCAAGAAGATATTTTGATGATCGTTTCACTTTTCTATCAGTATTCCAGTTTTATGATCAAAATACAATTGTTGAGTTGAGTTAGATTTGGTTATGAAAGGACCAGAGGTCCTATTTGGTAGTGTTGAGAAGTATTGAATTAGAAATGCAAATTTCTTTATAGGTTTTATATTAGATTCTCCAAAAATTAGGGGAAACTCTGCTTATTTTTTTTTAAAATTAAGATGTCATTTTCATGTATATGTCAAGATTTTTTTAATAATAGCAAGAAGAAAAAAAGGGGTTCACCTCGCAGAATTTGTCAACTTACCCAGTTATATTCTGAGAAACTTTCGTCGGGGTGCCAGCAGGGCGGCTGGGATCTATTGTAGAGGCTCTCGGGCTGAGTCTTGTCAACTCAAACTGTGGCAACTTGCAAAGGGTACTACAACTATATAATAATAATTGAAAGAGAATATATAGTAATAGAAATATAAACCACAAAGTAACATTATATTTAGAAATAAGTGTTAACTGTAAAGCATATGTAGTAAGAAAGTTTTATATTTACCTTGACATGGATTTATTGCATAATAACTTTCTTTTATATTTTTTGTTTGAGATAAATTTGAACCCCCCCCTTCCCCCGCCCGATGAAAATAAATCATAAGTCATAATAAATTCAAAATGAATTGCAAAACATAATTACATTTTCAAGTAATTAAATTTTAACTAATTAATGACGTCCTCAAAATTGTCACAATGTTTATCACCCAATGGATCAAGATAAAAACAATGGACATTAGCAAATCAAGGATAACTTGAACCCAATAGTTGCTAGAAAAAAAAAAAATTGTGTTAAATTTTGAGAAGGGTATGAAGTTAATTATTATAATTCGACCAATTTAAAGAAAGTCATACCTATAGTTATATTGGAGAAGAATTAGTTGCCCTAGTTATGACGTTGTCAAATTTGTAGCTAATACCTTAACTGGTGAGTACATGTTTTCAAATTATTTGTATTATTGGGATTTGTGCTTACGTGTCATCCCATTTTGTATGCATATTTTATTTTATAATATTTGTATAGTACATTTTATTAAACTAATTTCATTAATTAAATGGTACATTGCTTGTAATGCTATAGATATTGTATGATCTAAAGAAGTTTAGATTTGGTCTAATGAAGTTTAGACCATCACTAAAGGTTAGCAACGCTGAGAATTATAATTGCTAATGGTTAGCACTACTAACAGTTAGTAGGCTATAAAAGTCAGCAAAATCTAAGAGTTAGGACCTTGTCTGTAATGGGACAGAGACCTGAGGGTACATCACTAATAACATAGTTGCAAGGAAGTTGTAATAGGTGCTTAGAAATGTTATTATGCACGTGTAATCTCAAACATGAAATTCCTGATCTAATTTATCAATGCGGGTCTGATGGTGAAACTCTTTATTATAGATCAATGTATGACCACATCTAAATGGTCTAGATGATTATTCTTAGTTGACCATGGGCTTACTGAAAGCTCATATGGCATACAGGTATTCAGTGAGGACTGAATACTGAATCGGCTTAATGAGAACCCCAATAGACATCATATGAAGCCATCAATGGTTGGTCCTCTCAAGTTGAGTAGTTTACATGGTCCTTTGACCTGAGCGCCACAGTGGGCTTGGGAGTGATCTAGCATGATTTGGTTCTACATATGTTAGAGAGCTTTCTTTGTTTGACCGCTATGTGTCCCTAGGTATGGTCAGATGCTCATAGAGTCCGATGTGCGCAGATATGGAAACTGTCAGCTCACATAGGTGAGCTGTATATCCGGCTGCTCCGAGATTGTATCTTAGAAAGACTTATGGCCATAAACAATAAACCTGGGAAAAGAATTTCTCACAGGCTTAAACAATTTCGCAAAGATGTTCGCATATATTGTTTATTGAGATACGAGTCTGAAGATAAGTTCATGGATAAGCATTTGGGAATTTGACAGTATTGATCTATATCCTCACTCTTCTATGATATAAATGGCAAAAGATTATACATATTTGTTATTACCTCAACTTGTACGATCTACTACGCTGATTTGTTATATTCGTGATGCATGCGTAGAGGCATCAATCACAGACTTAGGGAATAGTTCCATTTGACAAATCAGGTATGGACCTAGGGAGTCTCGTAATATGAAGTGTACTCGTTGTGCACTGGAGCAGCGTACCAGATTAAATAGTTCAATCTAATAAATTTCAGCAGACTAGATATTTGCTTCATTGTCCCTCAGGATGTGAACTTATCAAAGCTTCAATGTTAAGTGCATATTAGTTAACAATAGTTGTTAACCGATAAGATGATAACACGTGGCACATTGTAGACAAATTATTGTTTGACTTTAAAATTATTAAAATAACCTTACATGTTAAAAAAGTAAGATCATTATTTTATTCACTAAATTGTTTATTGAATAAAATAATAATTATAATATTTGATATTATTTTAATCCAGTCAAACAATTATTATTTATTACATTATGCATGTATTTATAATTAATTTAATATGATTAAATTAAAGAGATGAAACAATAGTGCATGGGTATATAAGAGTTGGGGCCAAAATGTGTTAAACAAGAAAGTAAAGAAATTGTTTCTTCAAATTGCTTTGTCTCAATTGGCCACCACACTCCTCATTTATAAAAGCACATGTTTCCAATTGATTTAATAATGATTAAATTTCTTTTTAGTGAAATACTCATGCATGGGCAATGTAAGAGATGGGGCTATTTTGTTAACTTAATTAATTGAATTTGTTTCGCAATTTAGTCACAATATTCAGCCAAATGCATCCATTGTTTTACATCATTTGTTTATTGCAAGCAAGTGATAAAACAATACTAAATGAAAGAGGTGTATGTGTATGTGTACGCTATGCACGATGGGCCACATGTTGCTTGTGAAAGGGAAAGCAAATGAAGCAAATTAAAGAGCAAAAATTTTGCTCATTTGAGGTAGTGAAAATCGACCAAACAAGAGAGAGTAGGAGAAGTCTTGTTCTAAATGTTAGAAACTATCAAGTATTGATTGTTAAAAACTAAACACTTCTCTTTGGTTTCTTTCTTTTGGTTATTAAAACAAGAATAAGAATTAGTTTACAAGAGGTTCAAGATTTGAACTCTCAAAGATAAATTTTAATTCTTTGTTTCCCTTTTGTTTAAGGAGTTAAATTGGATCTAAGAGTTAAACCCATCACTAGAAATGGTTGTCATTTTAGACTACCCAAGTCCACCGAGTTGGGTATTAGAATTGAAAACAAGTTCACTTCAAGGCGGAAATTCTGAAAACTCAATATCTAAAGGCTTGTCAAGGTGATTCTCTACGAATCTTTATAATTTCATTTATGAGATAACATAAAAAACTTATGTGTCTATCATTTATGAAATTAGATTTTAGACTTCTGTTATGTACAAATATGTATATGATGCATTTTTTATTATGATGAACACAAACCTATATGTAATCACCTTAGGATAATCAACACTCATATGTATAACCTGTTGTAAATATTTTTGTAGGATGTTAAAAATGAACTAAAATGTCATGTCCTTTATTATTCATCTCCTCAAAAAAGTGTCTGTAAAAGAAAAAGAGATAAAATATGAATCACATTAAAAAAAATGTAAATGTTATTTATGTAATATAAATTATGGTTGACTTGCTTTATCCAAAATTTAAAACAAATGTTAGACAACTCTGTCATATTGATAATGATCTCACATTTGTTTTTACTTAATAGTGTAACCCAATAATAAGCACAAGTAGATAACTTATATTCTACTCTCATTATTGAATTCATGCAATTTTGAACCAACAAAGAAAGCATAGTCAAGTACCTATTAGTCTCCTTCTTAACTGTAGAACTCTTCTAGTTCTCTTTTTAAACAAAAGCTTTCTTGTTGTTAGCTTTATGACTTATTGTGGTGTGATGGAAAGATTGTTTGTTTTAGACTAATTTAGGGAGATCTTCTTAGGTTGGTTGTTGAATGTGTGTGATGGCAAGATTATTTGTTGGAGTTTTCTTCTTTGATGGAGTTGTCTTGCTTTTAACCTTACTCACAACAAATCAAACAAATTAATAATAAATATAGATCATAAATATAATAATTATTTTAAGTAATTTGTTATACATTTATTTTTTCAAATATTTATGGGGATGGGCAATTAACCTCAAAATTATCTATATTAGTGGCATTTGCATCGACATTGCAACTACCATCTTTAGTTTTGGATTTTCCATTTAGCATTGTGTTAAGAGACTTTAATATAGAGTTAAGAAGGCAAACCTCTCTTCATGAAACTTCATATCATGAGCTCTAATGAAATTTTCTAGAACAAAAAATACTTGGATAGTGTGATAAATTAGTCAACATTCTATACTCTGGTCCCATTTAATGCCTTCTCGAGTGCACAAGCAACAATGTCATTCATTCCCACTTGGTTGTTGACCCATCTTTCACTTAGTTATATAACTTTTCTAACAATGTCATATTAGTGAAGTGAATACCACAATTGTATAAAAAAAACACTTTAATATTAATACTATTGATCCGATTTATAATTTTTGAAACAATTAGCTTCACTTTATTGGAATAATCTCCATTCCTTTTCAATCGAGTCTTATTCTATAATGTACTTCAATCAATTTGTGTCTCAGATTCCCCTAACCTTTTAGCCTAGATCAAGAGTTTAGAATGACATATTTAGAATGAAAAGTTTAGAGAAAAATATGTTTGAAATTAAAATCTTCAATGCAATTGGATTTAAAATTACTAAATACTTACCATTCTTTCATATAAACCATTGTAACTAGTGCATCCAAAATAATAGTTGTAGGTATTCTTGGCACACCTTTCTTTTGCCTTATCACTAGATCTCTACATGGTTGTAGGTATGTAAGATAATTGTTACTAATTTTTTATATTATAAAATAAATAATTGATAGGTTAACTCATTCAAATGACTCAAATAACACTCTGCTAACAAACAAATTCCAAAGACCTTTCTTAATATTTAGGTATTCAAGTGATGGTAATCTTCATTGATTATAACAGATCTACTAATTCTTTGATTCCAATTAGTAAGAGGGATCTTGAACTAAGAAATCGATTCTAAAAGCTAACTAGAAGCTCAAAAAGGGTATTATGAGCAATTGCAATAATCGGGTTCATTGTCTAAAGTGCTAATGTTTGTCTAAAGTTTCTTAAAGAGACTCCCATACAATACAAATTTGCTTTTTGCTTTTCAATCCAAGTTGACCTTATGTTTCATCAAAATGCAATAAAGATTAATGAATAAGTAATTTAAAAATTAGGGTAAGTGATATTATTAAAATTAAAGTTGAAGAACTTAAAAGAAACATACTTGAAAATAAATCGGTTATTCATCCTTTTGTTTAAAGGGCACATGTGTCTAATCACTATATATGATAGAGATGTTGTCTCAAACCATAAAGCCTATATAGTTTCTCAACTCAGTTTTGCTGCATCACTCAAAGCCAAACCAAATGAGTTATATTCAACATTAATCTTATTATCGACTATACACTTTTGCCAATATTTTTTCTTAATTTTTCCTTTTTTTTTGGTATTCCCCTGAATTTTAGTCCTTATTGGCAACCATGTGTATAATAAACCTATAATAAGTGACAATTCATTAACTTACAAAAGAAAAACCTTATGGAAGCATGATAATTAGCAACCATGCATCTTTAAGACATCAACCATAAATAAGAAAAAATAGTGGCCCAATAGGCTCAAAATAGCAGCAAAATAGCCCTAAAATAGTAGCAAAAACATTATAATCAAACAACCCAAAATAACAACAAAACAACACATGCAATTAAATTTGCCACCCTTCTCATACCATATTAAAACTACCAAATTTATTAAAGAAGCATGTCATTCTTATAATAACAAGAGATTAGAACCCAAAATGATGAAGACAACAAGTATTTCCAACCTTTCAACCCAAACTAAACTATGCAAAATTGATGAGGGTATTTCATATATAATATTTCAACTCTTTTGACTAAATAATTGCTTAACATAAGTATAAATATGTGACTTTTATGCATATTATTGTTATTTTGTAGGTTTCAATAAAACGTCGTAACAAAAGAGAAAAACAAAGAAAATTTGGTGAAACGATCATTTTATAAATTCAAGCCATTGCCCAAGATCTCAAGCTGTGACCCTAGAGTAAAACTTAGAAGTTAGGTTATAATCTGCTGGCCATAGCCTCAACTATTTCAAGCCGCGATGCAGAATCGATGAAAAGAGTCTTCCTAAAGTTAAAAGCTTCAAGGCGTTTCGTGCAAAGACCCAGACAATAACACTAGCATGATTTTTGAGCCCGAGCCATGGCTTCGGATACTTTAAACTGCAGTGCAAATAAACAAAACAAGAAAGCCTAATTTTCCTTACATTGAAAATTTGTCCTACTTTACATCTATAAATAGGGGCCTTAGAACCACTGTACTGGGTATCAAAAGAGAGCATGAAATTTTTTTATAAAAAAGATAGAGAAGACACACATTTCAAGGAAGATTGAGAGACATATTTCTAGAGAGAGAAACTTAGAGGCTGAATTTTTTTGAAGACATTCTTGAGAATTCTTGAAGGTTAAAGCTTTGAAGATTACGTCTATTATAGTTTTTTTTTCTCTTTTCATTTCTCTATCTTGATTAAGACATTTGTATTTATGGATATTGTTTAGACCATGTTTATATTTATAAATTTCTTGATGATTTTAGTTATGGGTATATCTATACTTGGCTAAATTTTTATTCTAGGGCTTAATGTAGCTATATCTATTTACATTATGTTTGGAATATTTAGTTAATTGTTAACAAAGTTTATTTTAATTCATTTGTGCTCCTCTATGCTTAATGCTTCTAATTTGTTGGGAAATGAATTAGTTGACTTAGGATACCAACTTGCATATTTATGTATAGGATCTTATTTAGCACTTGTGAAAGATAATAAGGTTAAATTTATACCATTGATTATTAATGAATTGAATGAAATTAGTTAATAATTACTAAATAAGAAGATCATGAGAAGAATAGAGTGATTTCGATATTCTAAAATCCCTTATTTATATAGATTTCCCATTTCAGAAAATTATCTATTTTAATTATTATTTTTTCAATCTCCTTAATTAATTTTGCTAGTTTAATTTCCTTTATTTCTCGTAATTAATTTAAAGTTAAAGTTTCTTAGATTAAAAATAAGTTACAAAAACCTATAGTACTTAGCATAAATTTAAAAGTACAATCCTTGTAAGCCAATACTCTACTATCCTTTTATTACTTGAGCATGACCCAACACTTGCAATTTATGTATATTTGAGTGTGAGTGAATAAAAATCATCTTAAAACCCCTTCCCTAATTTAAACATATGTAGAAAAAAAAAACTTCTTGAAAATCCTTTGAAACCAAAGCCCACAATAAAGCACAAGGACAAACTTTGTGCTATAAGCAAATGACAATACTTGATTGAATAAGAATTCTCAATTTCATTCCAAATCTTATTTTCTAAACAAAACCTACAATAAAGCACAAGGACAAACTTTGTGCTATAAGCAAATGACAATACTTGATTGAATAAGAATTCTCAATTTCATTCCAAATCTTATTTTCTAAACAAAACCTTCAAATTGTTCCGATAAATTACATGCAAAATAATAGATATTTTGCAAATAAGACAACTTAGAGCCAAAAGGTTGCACAAAATAGTATTCTTTAGAAGCATACCGATAACTTAGAGAAGTCGTTTTGAAGGATTCTAGTCAGTTTGATGAAGGGATGATTGAATCTTTAAAGCCTACAAACATCCACCAAAGCTATTAGGATAAGCATATAAATACTCCACACGCAAATAAACATAAATTTAAAGTGAGCACTAAAATTAAATAAATAACTTATTAACTAATATAGTTTCACAGTATGTCAGTCTAATTCAAAAAACAATAAGAGAAATTTATCAGTTTTTTAAGCATATCACTCAAAGATGATTTCACCATTAAAAATATTATGGTGTAATAGAGTCATAGTAAATGATATTAAGTGAAAAGTATGTTGATAGTAAATAAATTTTTTTCTAATTAATAAAATAAACGCAGCGGAAACTAGATCGTTTTGTTCATAATTATATCTATAGAGATAGAAGATTATCTCAATTCTTCGCTATGACAGATCTTAAATAGACTGGCTGCAATCTTCTCTACTATCCTTAATCATCAAACTCAACACATGTGAGCATGTGGATCTTTTCTTAATTTCTAAAATCACTAATACCTAAATTTGAGAGAAGGGTAATAACTATTTTGTTTTCCACATAAAAATAGGTAAAAAGAATTTTTCTAGTTATAGTTATTGTAGTATTTACTATTTCATACCTCCCATACATATAAGAATCTCCCTTAAGTATTTAGAATTAGATTAGGATTAGAAAATTAGAGTTTGATTAAGATTTGAGCTAGTAGAGAAACTGCAAGACCTATGGGCTTCTTAGTTCCAACTTAAAAGGCCTAGTACTTATTATCTCATAATACAACAATTATTTTAAGTTAACCCCAGACTATTCCACTAAAAGACCAAGGGCTGTACTCTAGCAACCCATATTATTAAGTAAAATACCCATTTAATTAAAACTTCATTTAATTAAATTGGGCTTGATCTTTAGACCAATAACAACCACTTAATTAGCCCTCTAATTGACGTTCATAATTAAAGCTAGGCCATGAAAAATATATCTCACCTCTTTAATTATTTATTTGCCTCTAAGTCACTGAATGCTCTAATTATTTATTTGCCTCTAAGTCACTAAATGCTCTAATGATTACTTTTAATATATCTATATTTGTAATAATTTTATAAATAAATATTATTCTTCAATAAATAACTTATTGAATAAACTGCGACCACAAATTCAAATGATCAAGTACTGCAAACCGCTTACTAGACATATTATTTAATTCCATCTTGCAAATATATGTTCCTACGACCCATGAAATTATATCTCCAAGATATCAAGGTTTTGACTGCTTATATGGATCTCACTCCGTGATAACTCAAAAGATATAATACATGGATGTAAATTCATTATTTGCTCAGGATTAAGATCAATCAAGCTTATTAAAGCTTTTGTGAATTAAGATCTATGACATTCAGTTAACCAGATTATAATTCATAGTAGTCCTATTCAATATATCATATACATTATAAGAAGCAGAAAAATAACAACTTTACATAATGAACTGCCCTTTTCTACTTGAAGTCTCTACTTTGATGATCAAGGTAAATCATCCATTATAAGAAGCAGAAAAACTACAATCTTACATAATAAAATGCTCTTTTCATTAATGGTTGTGAATTAGATTTAATTTATAAAGATTTTGCGATCTATACCCTCTATATTAGCATCATATGCCTAATACATAGATCACATACTTTATAAATATGAGCTTATCAATATATGCTTAATTATATATATGAATAAACTTTTATTAATCAAATAAAATATTTTTCACATGCTTCAAGCGCATAAATAACATTGTATATCTAACAATCTCCCACTTACCCTTAAGCATGTTGAGTAACTATTGAACCCCTATATTATTCATATGACTTTCAAAACTCTTAGTTGGCAATGACTTGGGTTAATAGATCCACTAGAATATCTGCTTACGCAATCTTAGATACCATAACCTCACCATATTACACACAACTCTCTTACTAAACATTATTTCCTCTTAATGCGTTTTCTTCTATTGTGGTATTCGACTTCTTCGACTGTGCTATTGGCCTGCTATTATCTTAATAAAGAATAATAGACATCTAGGCACTAGGTACCATTTCAAGCTCCATAAGGAACTTATGGAGCTATATAGCCTCTTTTACAGCTTCTGATGCAGCTATACATTCAGCTTCTATAGCGAAGTCTACAATACATGATTATTTTGCACTCCCCTAACTTATAGCTCCACCATTTAAAATGAACACATACCCTAAAAAGATTCGGTTATCCTTTTGTTTCTTGAATTCTGAATCTGTATACTCAATTGGTATAAGATCTTCATTGGAATAGACAAGCATATAATATTTTGTTCTTCGAAGGTACTTGAATATATGCTTTACTGTAATCCAGTGTTTTGGTCCTAAATAGATTGGTATCTAATGATCATTCTAGCTGCATAATAAATATCTGGTCTAATACAGAGCATTGCTTAGATAAGACTTCCTATTGCTAATGTATAAGGAATACCTCTCATGCGATCTATCTCTTTAGTTGTCTAGGACACTGATATTTAGATAGATTAATTTCATATCTAAAAGGAAACAGTACCTTTTAGAATTATATATGGAAAACTTGATCAAAATTTTGTTAACATACTCAACTTAGAAGAAGCCTAACATCTTTAACTTGAAATCCTTTAATACTTTAATGCTAGGAATATTACTAGCTTCTCTTAGATCATTTATATCAAAATAGTTAGATAACCATATTTTATCTGATGATCATGCTCCTACGTCCTTCTCAATAAGTAGTGTATCAACTAAATATAGGACTAGAAAAACCACCAACCTCCCATCTATCCTTTAGTAAATACAAAGGTCATCAGGATTTTGATCAAAACTAATCTAATTTTATTACTTAATCAAATCTGATGTTCCAAGATCTAGATGTTTGTTTAAGCCCATAAATAAAATTTTATAGTTTACAAACCATATGCTCTTGGCCTATAGCTATAAAATCATCTGGTTGTATCATATAGATACTTTCTTCAAGATTGCCATTAAAAATTACAGTCTTGACATCCATTTACCAAATTTTATAATCAAAATTTGCTATAATGGATAAGAGAATTCTAATAAACTTAAGCAAGACTACCAGTGAAAAGGTCTCCTCATAATTGATACCTACTTTCTGAGTGTACCCTTTAGCAACAAGCCCAGCTTTGAAAGTTTCCACCTTCCCATATATCATTCTCTTTCTCTTGTAGACCTGTTTACTCTCTATGGGTTTTATCCTTTTAGGTTTCTTTACAAGTTCCCAGACTTTATTGGAATACATGAAATCTATTTTTGATTTTATAGCTTTATGCCAATGGTCTGCATCTTTATTAACCATTGCTTTATCATAGCTAATGAGAATTAGTTTATGCTCATTAAAGACTGCCTAAAAGGATTCTCCTATTAACATATACCTAGTTGAACGTCTAATAATCCTTTTACTATGACAAAGTACTAATGATTATTGCTTTACAACTAGCTCTGATCGGGTATTATGATCTAGATTGAAATTAACTCATTGACTCTATCAGGCACAATATTAAAGCTCCCAGATAACTGAATAAGATATATCTTACTTCTAGGCGTTAATTTTTTCATATAGTTTTATTCATGAAAGATTGCATCAATTCTAACTAATACTTTCTTATCTTGAGAACTATAGAAAATACTTTCTCTTGTTCCTTTAGAATAGCCAACAAACAAACTAACTAACTTTTGACTTAGATTCCAACTTATCTATCTTCTTTTTTAGCACCTGAGCTGGACAACCTTATATATGTATGTGATGTAAACTTAGTTTATTTCCTATCTATATTTATAGAGGCATTTTAAGGACTAACATAGATGGAATTAAGTTAAGAAGATACATGGCTATTTCTAAGGCTAACCCCAGAACTAGATAGGTAAAATTGAATAACTCATCCTTAACCTTATCAGTTTATGTTCTATCTATTTCTCCTTTCTACTATACCATTTTTGCTGGGGTGACCCTGGTACAGTTAATTGGAATAATATTCTATTGTCTAACAAATAGCTTCTGAACTTACTATAGAGGTATTCGCTACCTCGATCAGATCAAAGTGCCTTTGTGTGTTTTCCTAATTGTCTTTCCACTTCTGCCAAACTTCTTGAATTTATCAAATGCCTCAGACTTGTGGTGCAGTAGATACACATAATTGAATCTAAAATGATCATCAATAAAAGTGATGAATTCATAACCTTCTCTAGTTTATGTGCTCATGGGCCCACACACCTTAGAGTGCACTAATTCTAACATTTCAATAGCTCTATTGCCTTTAGCATTAAAGGGTCTTCTGGTTATTTTACCTTCTATACAGGATTCATAAACTGGTTATGGTTCAATATCTAATGAACTCAAAGGTCTATCTTTAACCAGTCTTTAGATCCTATCTAAGATAATATGACCAAAACGTCGATGCTATAGATACGTTTGATTAGTAAGAGTCACTTTTAATCCTCTTACAGTGATTAGATTCATTGTTCAATTTTATATCATACAGTGAGTTAATTTTAGAAAATATGCAGTATAGATTGTTAACTAGTATACCAGGATATATTAGCGACTTATTTCTTTTGATCACTACAGTTAAGTTAAAAATAATAGAATAACCAAATTTATTCAAATAACTAACTGAAATCAAATTGCATTTAAGTTTTGATACTAATAAATAATTCTTAAATACTAAAGTCCTAAAATCATCAAAATAAAGTTGAACAACTCCCCAGTTAAGTTAAAAATAATAGAATAACCAAATTTATTCAAATAACTAACTGAAATCAAATTTCATTTGAGTTTTGATACTAATAAATAATTCTTAAATACTAAAGTCCTAAAATCATCAAAATAAAGTTGAACAACTCCCACTACCTTAGCTGCAATAGTTGCATAATTTCTTAGTCTAAGATTAATTTCTCATTCATTGAGTGATTTGATTTCCTAGAACCCTTGCAACTAATTGCAAATATGATTCGTAGCTCTAGGATCTATTATCCAAGAATCTGTAGAGTCAACTACTAAACATGCCTAAATGAAAACAACATTACAAGAAGGTAAAGTTGTTCTTTTAGCTACTAAAAACTCAACTAAAAGATTTTTTCTCTTTCAATGCCCTTTAATGTCACGTTGGAAACACTTTCTTTTGGGCCTTACTACATTTTTATGAATTTGCACAAATTCTAAAGCAGATGCTTTCTTTTACTTGTTCTTCTTCTTCTTACTACTCTTTCCCTTAGGATTGAGACCAAAAGAACAAGATGAGCCCTTTAGTCAAGTGACAATTATAAGCATCTATTTAATATTGAAGTGCATTTTCATTAGGTATTGGAGGGTATTTATCAGTCAAGACATATCTGTGCTTTTCAATTATGAGTACAATATCTAGGTTCCTTTCCCAATTCATATAATTATTCCTGATTAACTTGTTTTAGTTTAGAATTAATGCTAGTAGGCTGAATAAAGACATACTTTTTGAAAATGAACTCATACATGAGCAAACATTATCTAATAGCATGTGTAACTTTTGCATGAAATGCATTTATGTAGAACTCTTTAAGTACATTATGCATCGGTAAACTAATTTTTATTCAGAATATGCCTCCATAGGATGGTCATATCCGTCATAAATCAGACTAGTACTATATTAATTTATTATTATTATCTAGATATCTAATATCAAATAATAATAAACTACCGATTCTTTTACCCTCAGATTTAATTGATAAAAACTCCGTAGGGAGGATATCAATCAACTCAAGTTGAGTGTACAACAATTATTTCAATCCTTTATATTTCCCAATTAAAAAGCTCGTAAGGTAGTTAGTTTCGCATGAGTCCTTTATTATATCTTAACCTTTAGAGAATTCCTATCTAGTAACAAATTCTAATTAATATCCTCTGTATGGAACTCACAAGATTTGAGGTAAGACATTAATCTACCTTACTATAGGACTAATAATAGAGATCATGGACTTTATACATAAAGCCCTTTCTCACTCAATATTTTAATTTTTAGAGTTTTAAATTTTAATATATCAATTAATTTATAAAATAACATTCTACTTATTAATATCTAATTTTATCATCATAAAATAATTAATAAGGTCACGTTAAATAATAAATTAATATAATATTAAAAATATGACAACAATCTTATCATAATCTCATTAAAATATTAATGTCATATAAAATATATTTTATACATGGACATGTGAATGTGGCACTCTTAATCTATATGATATTTTATTCATCCAATCAATTAACTAAATAAATAAATAACCCATAAGTCATGGCTTTTTCTAAAAAAATAATATATTAAAATTAAACCTAAATTCTTCAAAGTTGTTCTTGAAGTCAACTTAGGCTCTTCCATAATATTATCTTATCTTGCTTGTCTTTTATTATGGACTTGGATTTTGGGTATTTTAATTTTCTTTAGCCCACTTATTTTTTAAAAATAAATTGGGCATATTTTAGGCTTAAAATTTCTATTGGGCCTTCTTAAAAAATTTAAATAAAAATATGTTTAGACACAATAATTTTAATAAAATAGCTTAAATAAAATTTTATAAAATTGGACTAAAATTAAAAGAAGTTTGGGCGAACTTTAAATTTATAAATACCCAAAATTAGTCCAAAAATAAATTTGGGTCACATTTGGGACATATTTACAAATATCTCAAAGTTTTTTAGTCAAATTGTGATTACCCAATTCTTGGAGAGGGCTGAGTGAAATTAAAAATTTTGTTAGGGCCTATTTGCACAATTGACAAACTTTTAAGGGTCTATTTATACAACATACAAACATCTTGACCAAAAGCAGAGTTGTTTATAACGAGGAGGGGGCTTATGTGACATTTCACAAATGAAACCCTAATTCCATTATTCACAGCGTCGCTCCCACTCTTTTCTTTGCTCACCGTTGCTCAACAGTTTGGCCACCATTCAACGCTGAGAAGAGACCATTGTTGTTGCGGCGACATGCCATCAGCTTTAGACAATGCCCGCCGTCTCTCCGCCTTGAAGACCCACGCTGCCTCGCCAAATTCCCCACTTCATCATCGTCAATAATCGCAAGAGAAACAATGCTTCGATGAGTTTATTTGTGCGGGAAACTGGCTACTTTGTCTTCCTCTGCCATTGACCGCCACTGTAGATGGTGGTCTTAATAGGCTAAAGTTTCTAGAAGTCGCCGTAGCCAATTATGCCTGAAAGATCCATCTTGCTGGAAAAGATGACCTCGCTAGAAATTTTATTCTAATTGAAAATCATTTCTTTTCATTTCCTTTTCCCCCTTTTTTTATTTACAATAAATAATAAAAAAATTATTTGATTCTTGGATTTACAAATAAATCCTATACCAATAAATTGGCTTACAAAGAAAAATTTAAAGAACCACTAAGAATTAACCTAACCAATAGGAGAAATTGCGATATTATTTAATCACCCCCACTTGTTACAATTTTAGAAAAAAAAAATACAAGCAAATAACTTACCATGAATTGTTGTTGGCAAAACCATTCATCACATAATTAATAAAAATAATAAATATAGATTTAATATGCAATTGGTGTCACAATAAACAATTACTACCAAACACAAAATAAATTATACATGTCATATGAAACTGTTAGGGTCGGTGCTTACGTGTCATCCCTGAATGTACATATACTTATGTATTTATACAAGTGTATATTTTCATTAAATCACTAATACTCATTAATATGGTATAATGCATGTAACATTGCAGACATTGTAGATCTGAAGGAGTTCGGATCAGATCTAAAGAGTTTAGATTAGGGTTCATATTTAGCCATGCTGAGACATATAATTGCTAAATGTTAGCACAATTAAGTGTTAGCTGGTTATAATACTCAGCAGATCCAAGAGTTGGAGCCTTGTTTCTAATGGGACATAGACCTATAAATATACTAGTAACTATATAGTTGCAAGAGTTGCAATTGGGTGCCAGAAAATGTAAGTTGCGCAAGTATGTTCTCGAATAATTATCCTTGATCTATTTCTGTCGATGCAGGTCTGTCGGTGGATACCTATATAATAGATCATCATATGTCATACCTATAGGGTATAGACGGTCATTCTTAGCCAACTATGAGCTTGGAGCTCGTATTAACCTATGGGTATCCAGTTAGGACTGGATATGGAACAGAGTCACGAGGACCTCCGATAGACACACAATGTAAGCCATCAACGGAGGGTTCTCTCGAGTTGAGTAGTATACGTGGTCCTTTGACCTAAGTGCCACGATGAGCTTGTAAGTGATCCACCATACTTTGTTCTACGCATGTCACAGACCTTTCATGGTGTGACCGCTGGGTGTCGCTGGGTATGGTCCGATGCTTATGGAGTCTGGTGCGTACAGATATGGGATCCATCAGCTCCCATATGGATTTTGATATCAAGATGCTTCGAGACTGTATCTCAGAAAGTCTTGTGTCCACAAGAAATCATCCTGGGAAAGAGTTCCGCCAGGTTGAACAATATGGCAAAGGTGTTTGCGCATATTGTTCAGTGAGATACAAGTCTAGAGGTAGGACATGGATGAGTACATGGGGATTTGATGATGATAATCTATATTCCCGCACATCCAGGATATCATGACGGAAGGACTATACGTATATGTCGTAACCTCAACTTGCATGGTTCAACGCGCTGATTTGTATATCCGTGACGTGTGCGTGGGGCATTGCTCATGGACTCATGGAATAGTTCTATTTGAAGAATCGGGCGTAGGACCTAGGGAGTCCCGCAATATAGAGTGTACTCGTTGTGTACTGGGGCAGCATGCCGGATTAAATTATTTAATCTAGCAATATGCAGCATTATCACGAGAATGTGTGCATGTCTGTATTTAAATGTTAAATACAACAATTAGTTAATTATTATTATTTACTAATTGTATTAAGACACGCAGCATATTGTGGACCCTCAGTTGAGTTTACCTAAGTGTGGAATTTGGTGGGACCTACTAGGGGGTGAACATGGTAACTATTTATGAAGGGCAAAATGGTCATTTCTCAGTTTGATTATTTAATAGTTAAATAATCAAAAACAAATTTATATTATATAATATATTATTATATATTATATTTATTAATTTATTATTTATATTATATAATATATTATATTATATATATATAAAGAAAGAAAGAGAGAAAGTGAGGAGAAGAGATTTGGCCAAAAACGGCCGAGAAAGAACAGAGAAAGAAATGGAGGAGAGGAAAACGAGAAAAAAAAAAAAGAAATAGAGGAGAGGAAGAAAGAGAGGGAATTATGGAGCAGTTATTTTTCCTGCGCTTCCAATTGGAGCAATTATGAATTGCTTCAAATCTCTATTTGTTATCTTTTTGGAGAAAATGATATAAATTCATTCCCAGCTATTTTGGGGATTAAGAGTTAATCCCAGACTGAATACAGAGCTACTGTTCTAGCTTACCAAGCCCACCGTGTTGGTGACTAGAACTGCACACGAGTTGGTCTCCATGTGGACTCTAGGAAAAATACGTGTATAACGTTACACATTTTGGTGAGTTCTCTATCCCATAAATATATGAATGTGATTAATATATTTTAGTTATTGTGTTTATTGTAAAATTTATTTATTTCTGCTGCATTAGGCAATGAACACAATTGCACATGCATACACCTACACGTGTCTTAGATCCGCCAACGACAGAAACAAGGCGGCTTTGATCTAGTTGTTGGTAGTAAATAAAAAAGTTTCTATTTAATAAAATAAATGCAGAAGAATCTGGATCGTCTTATTCATAATTACATGTATATGGATATAAGATTACCTCAATTCCTTGTTATGTCAGACCTTGAATTGATTGGCTGATATCTTTTCTATTATCCTCAATCTTTAAACTCAACGCATGTGGGTACGTACATATTTCATTAATCTCTAAAATTACTAATACCCAAATTTGATAGAAGGGTAATAACAAAAATTTTATTCCACATAATACGTAAAAAGAATTTTTTTTTTGTTATAGTTATTGTTGTATTTACTACTCCATGCATCCTATATATAGATTATGATTAGAAAATTAGAGTTTGATTACGATTTTAGCTAATAGAGGGACTGCAAGACCTATGGGCTTCCTAGCTCCAACTTAAAAGGCTTAATCTTATTATCTCATAATACACCAATTCTTCTAAGTTAAATAACCCATGTTATTAAATAAAATGCTAATTTAATTAAATTAATTTTTCACTAAATTGAGCTTGGTCTTTAGACCAAAAATAACCACTTAATTAACCATCTAATTGATGTCCATAATTAAAACTAGGCCATGAAAAAATAAATTACCTCTTTAATTATTTATTTGTCCCTTAGTCACTGAATGCTCTAATGATTACTTTTAATATGTCTATATTTGTAAATAAATTTACAAATAACTATTATTATTCAATAAATAACTTATTGAACAAACTGCAGCCACAAATTCAAGTGATCAAGTACTACAAACCGCTTGGTAGACAAATTATTAGATTTCATCTTGTAAATATATATTCCTACGACCTATGAAATTATATCTCCAAGATATTAAAGTTTTGACCATTTATATGGATCTCACGTCGTGTTAACTCAAAAGATATAATGCATGAATGTAAGTTCATTATTTACTAAGGATTAAAATCAATCAAGCATATTAAAATTTTTATGAATTAAGATTTATGACATTCAGTTAACTAGATCGCAATTCATAATTGTCATATTCAATATAACATATATACTATAAGAAGCAGAAAAATTACAACCTTACATAATGAAATACCTTTTACATTAATGGTTGTAAACTAGATTTAATTTTAAAGACTTTTCGATTTATACCCTCTGTATTAGCATCATAAACCTAATACATAGATCACATACTTTATAAATATAGGCTTATCAATATATGTTCAATTATATGTATGAATAAATTTTTATTAATCAAATAAAATATTATTCACATGCTTTAAGGGTATAAATAACATTATATATCTAACAAGATAGCTTCTATGTAACTCATAAAATTTCATCCATTATGATAAAGGGGTTGCATGCAAGACTAGTCTCAAACTAGAAATAAAAGAATAGTAAACGTATGAACTCGATTCATGCGCGAGTATTTGGGCGCTCACATGCAGATACAACCAGCCCTACAAATCAACAGAGACATGCAAGTGTAATACAACTTCAACTTGAAGCCAACTAAAGAAGAAAGAATAAGACATGCAAGAAGAGACCATAATGGGGCTCATATACAGCAAGTATTTTTTAAGCATGCTCAGTGAAAACAATGTTCCAAGAAGCATTCAAATCAATAGTGGATTTTATTTCATTCATGAATAAGTACAAATTCAAGTATTATGATAGAAATTAATTGATTCATTTAAAAAAAAAAAATATGACTTGTTAAAGCAATTCTTAATTAGGATTTGCATGATACTGCTACCAATCTTTTTAGCACCTATAGTTGCCAGCAACTAGATTAGATGATGTATTACCACATGGTAACACTTCCTAAAAAGGTACTTAATAATGTTTTCCAATGAACAGTGTTTCATTGTCACCCTGAATGATCAATCGACGCACTTCGGCCCTAATTCTTTCTATGTTGTTGCATGCATTAGCACATGGTCTCATTGTCGTTAACTAAAAGAGGGTTCGATTTAAGATTTAACTCCGTTGAAAAAGAGGGAGGGGTGGGTGGTATTGCAACATAAATTCAATACATCTAAAAAAAATAAAGAAACACCAAGATAAAATGTCAGTCTCAAAGCTTCTCATGTGATTTTAAGACAAAAAAACGGGATGGATGTTCAAAATCTTGTTCTTGGCATTCTCCTCCATGAGTTTTAGTTCAGAACACAAAATAATTATTTCAATGGCCTAACTAATTTCACGACGTCTGAAAAGATACTTGATAATAAAACAAAATCCTACCCTAAATAATTTTTACCTCGCCAAATCAACGCTAATGAAGATAAAAATTTCTTTTAAGGTTTAGGATTCTTTGACCTACTATGCAGCTCCACCCCTCTCTCCGTCGCCAACACAAAATTCCAGTCTCAAACATCATTGGCTTATTGATTAATTGCGTCTAAATGTTTCAAAAAAACTTGGTGAATTTAGGAATTTACAGTTCCGTTTGAAGAGGAAGAAGAAGGTTAAAGATGAGACTTCGCAAAACTTTCAACCTGCTTAAGCAAATTAGTAACAAAACGGCGTGCTTTGTGAGGTTTTATTTATTTAATTTCTTCTTCCAAATGGTGCCGTTTTATGAGTTTTTTTTTCTAAATTCCCTCCCATAACCCCCAAGAAAAATGACATTCTTTTGAGGTTTTTTAATATCTTCTATAAAACGACAGCATTTTGTGGGGAGAAATTAATAAGCCCCCAAAACTGCATTCTTTTGGGGACTTATTTTTATTTTTCTTTCCAAAATGACTGTTTTTGAGTATTTCATTAATTCTCAAATAATGTCGCAAAATGCTACTATTTTGGAGGAATAAATATTAATTTTTTAAATATTAATTTGTTCTAATTAATTTCTAAAAATTAAAATAATTATTCTTTTAATCAAACTACGTCATTTTACATATATTAATAATTCATTAACACTTCATATTTATGATACTATAATATCAGTAAGTCATTAATACTTTACTCACACTTCAAAGAAATATCAGTGACCTTTGATACAATACTGTAATGTTAATATTTACTGGCACCATTTTAAAAGTGTCAATAACGTGGTGTTAATAAAATCCATTTTTACTAATTATGGTAATTTCTACTAAGCTAATGATTTTAAAAAACAATTTCTATACTAATATTGATGTTGGAAAATTGTTGATTCAATAATTTTGATTGGACAAGAATTGAGATGAATACCAAAGTGAAGAGTTACAAGAAGTTTAGAACGTGTGGGATACGTATGGAGAAGTCTAGGACATATAGGACATGAAGGGGGAAGCGAAACGGGACTCAAAGACGTGAAGGAAGTAAGAAAATGTGGGATAGGCATACAGGGCTGAGCACCGCGGCGCTCAGGACAGCAACCCAGCGCCGTAGCAATGGGCGCCATAATGCCCAGCGCCGCGGTACCCAGGGACGGGCGCCGCGGTGCTAGACAAGACAGAAGTTTGTTTTTAATCCGAAATTCTAATTTTGAGAATTTTTGGACTTTCAGAATAAGTGGACTCTTACTCCAACAAGGAATAGGGTTAGTAGGTATGAAACACACCCTATATAAACACTTGTAAACCAATGATTTCAGATTAAGCATTAAGAGAGACTCTAAGAGAGGGAAAGAACTGGGTAGACATTAAGTGCTTGTGTGCGCTAGGGTAGAACCGTTGTTTGGGTGATTATTGTTCGTGGTAGAGTAAGGGTTTACTAAACATTTAGGTCTTTTTGAGGGTTCTTCATTGGGTTTTCCTTGTAAAATCTCTAGGGAGTTATAATAAGAGAGGCTAGGATCCTTGGATCCACCGTGGACGTAGGCAATTGGCCGACCCACGTAAGATTGTGTTGTGCTCTTTTGTTTTCTGCTTTGGATTCTTGTTGTTTTTGCTTGATTGACAGGTTTTTCCGCTGTGCAAGGAGGTTAGGGTTCTAGGCTGAACTTGAGGTTCTTTGCTTCAACATAACCTCGAGAGAGAAAAGGGCGTTTCCTCCCTTAACAAACTGGTATCAGAGCTAGAGGTTCGATAATAAACACCTGGGGTATTTTAACCATGGCTACAATCAAGCAAGAAATAGAAAAGTTCAATGGGATGAATGACTTCAATATTAGGAGGAAGAAGGTTAGGGCTCAACTAGTGAAGGAAGGGCTAGTCTCAGCTTTGGAGGAAGCCAGCTACTCAACTAGCGATGAGGCGACAACCTCAAAGTCCGGGAATAAAGGTTGGGACATGATTTAGAAAAAAAGCTTACAGCACCTTATTCCTGGCATTGAGCGACGAAGTATTAAGGGAAGTTGGTGATAAAGAAACCACTTTTGGGCTATGGAAGAGACTCGAGACATTGTACATGAAGAAGGCTCTTGCAAATAGACTTCTTGTGAAAAAGAAACTACATCAGCTAACAATGCACGAGGGAACTTCATTTAGAGCTCACATTAACGAGTTCAACAAGATCATCATAAGTCTTGAGCAACTACGCATCAAGACTACGGATGAAGACAAGACCATTATCCTGTTAAGTTCATTGCCAAAGAGCTATGAGAGCTTTGTGGATACACTGCTGTATAAGAAGGAGTCTTTAACGATGAATGATGTCAAGGCATCATTGAACTCAAAAAAATTAACAAAGAGATCCGAGTCCGAGAGTGGAACAACTTTGCTTGCACAAGGAAAGAAGAGCAACCAATCAATGAGGAGATCCAAGAGGTATTTCCTTTGTAATAAGGAATGACACTTTGTGAAGGATTGTTTAAAATTAAAAGGCCAATGAGGGTGGGCTGCAATTGGTACTGAAGAAGATACTGAAGTTTTAGACACATTGGTAGCCTTAAGGGAAAAGTACGCTGGCAAATGGATTCAAGATTCAGGGTGCAGTGTCCATATATGTCCCGACAGATCGATGTTTACCAACTATAAAGCCAAGAGAGGTAAAGCTCTAATGGGGAATGACATGACTTGTGAGATCATGAAAGTTAGTGACATAAGGCTGAGAATGCAAGGTGGAGAAACTAGGGAATTACATAGTGTAAGGCATGTTCCTAAAGTGAGGGGAAACTTGATATCCCTAGGCAAGCTCGATGAGGAAGGGTATTCGGTTAGAGCGAAAAAAAGAAAACTAAGGGTAGAGAAAGGACCTATAGGGTTTGAGGGTGCAAAGAACAATAAGGGGATCTATGTGCTTATTGGGATGGCCATGAGTGGCCTAACTCGTGGTGTTGGGGTAATGCAAATCACTAGGCGACATCCAAACCTTGCTCACCGAGGTAATGAGGGTCGAAAAGAAGTGCAACACATCCATACCCTATGCAAGGTGCACGAATGCCTTTGGAGGCCGAAGTCACTAGCCCGGGAAAAGTTAAGTCTTGGTGCAGACTTAACTGGACTCAACTTTAGGTGATAGAGTATTGGTGTGGATCGGATCCTGAAGCCTTCTTATTTGAAAGATTTTGAATCAAGGAAGGGTTTGTTGGAAAATTGGTGATTCAATAATCTTGGTTGGACAAAAATTGAGATGAATATCAAAGTGAAGAGTTACAAGAAGTTTAGAACGTGTGGGATACATATGGAGAAGTCTAGGACGTATGGGACACGAAAAAGGAAGCGAAACGGGACTCAAAGACGTGAAGGAAGCAAGAAAACGTGGGATAGGCATACAGGGCTGAGCGTTGCGGCGCCCATGGCTGAGCGCTGCGGCACCCAGGACAGCAACCCAGCACCGCAGCAATGAGAGAGATAATGCCCAGCGCCGCGGCGCCAGACGCATCAAAAGTTTATTTTTAATCCGAATTTCTAGTTTTGGAAAGTTTTGGACTTCTAAAACAAGTGGACTCTTACTCCAACAAGGAATAGGATTAGTAGGCATGAAACACACCCTATATAAACACTTGTAAACCCTTGATTTCAGATTAAGCACTAAAAGAGACTCTGACAGAGGGGAAGAACTGGGTAGACACTAAGTGCTTGTATGTGCTAGGGTGGAACCATTGTTTGGGTGATCATTGTTCGTGATAGAGTAAGGGTTCACTAAACGTTTAGGTCCTTTTGAGGGTTCTTCATTGGGTTTTCCTTGTAAAATCTCTAGGGAGTTATAATAAGAGAGGCTAGAATCCTTGGATCCACCGTGACGTAGGCAATTGGCCGAACCATGTAAGATTGTGTTGTGCTCTTTTATTTTCTGCTTTGAATTCTTGTTGTTTTTGCTTGATTGATAGGTTATTCCGCTGCACAAGGAAGTTAGGGTTCTAGGCTGAATTTAAGGTTCTTTATTTCAACATAACCTCAAGAGGGAGAAAAACGTTTCCTCCCTCAACAATTGAGTTGCACTCAATCCAAATAAATTCTACTAAGCCTTGCTTTGTATAATCATGTCGGGGTAGTTTCCTGACTTTTGTTTTAATTTAGGTCTTTTTTTTTACCATTCTAGTTATTTTATTTTTATTTTATATTTTTATTAATATTTAAATTTTTAATACATTAAAATTTAATGCTCATTAGAAAGAATGAAAATGTTATTTTGTATCATTTTGTAAACAAAATTACTAAAAAAAGGAACCGTAATATATTTATTCTTTTTCAAAAGTATCAAATATTAATGTATTTTAAAATATTAATTATTATAGACAATTTTAATATATAAAATAAAAGAAAATATAAAAATAAAGTAATCAAAATATTGATCCTTTCATCATAACATAAATATGTTATACTTTTAATTATTTTAATTATTTTTAAAAAATTACATTAATAATTTTAAAAAATTATTAATGTAAAGGGAGATTAGTAAAAACATAATAAGAACTAGGATTTAATAGAATCTTCGTAATAAAGTTTTTTGATAATATAAAATATCAAAGAGTAAGTGGGTAATGACCAAAACAGTAAGGGGTAATATATAGTTTTCTATTATTTTAGTCTCTTATTTCTTAAAAAATAATGCTATATTTTTTAAATGGTATCTTAAATTTTTTTTCATTTCAAATGTTATATCAAATAATTATTGGATTGTGAAATTGTATAATAGATCATTTTAAAATTTATATTATTTTATAATTTAATTATTTGATTCATCAATTTAAGAAAGTATAATATTGTTTTTTTAAAATTCTTCTCCGAAGAAAATTATAAATACCCTTTATTGTAAGATTCCCAATAAAAAATCAAATAACCTTGGTGTTTCTAATTATATATTTTCATATTAAACATAATCGAGCTAGTTTATGGCTGAGTTCAACTGCAACAACCTCTTCAGGCATAGAATTTTCTAAATAAATTGGAGATTTTTGCAAAGTTAATTAATTAATAAGCTTTCAAAGACCCGAAGTTAATTTCAAATAATTGATGAAAATGTATGGACAATGAAGACCTATTACTAATTGAAGAAACAATTGTCGTTGCTTAATTATTATGTATTATCATAAACGAGCCTCGTCTCGAAATCAAAGTACTTCTTGGTTTTTACTAATACAAATCTGAGATCTATTCTAATTATACTATTTCTCACAAGCCGAATGTTTATGGTCATCTAAAAGATTAACATATTTGGTGAGATTATATATATATATAAATATATATATATATTTTTTTTTTTGTAAGTTAAGATCTGTTCGTTTTGTATTTGGTGTAAGATCGTGACCTAATTTAATTAAGTTAAATTTTTTATAAGACAAGTATGTTTAATCTACTAAACTAGTAAAATAGGCAAATGTGATTTATGAATGACTAGTATTAGATTTATATAGTTGGGATACTATATTAATTGATGTATCATTAATAGGTGACTACTATTTGTTAAGTAATTACTTTTTTTAATTTATATATATGTATATATGATAGTTTATATTATGTCAATCAATAATGAATATATCAAATATCACATTAATTAAAATATAAAATTTTTGTTTCAATTCTGTAAATATAACATTGCTGATTATGAATTATCTGAACTTGAAGTAACCTTTGAAGATAAACTTGAGATGAAATCAATATAAATCCATCCACTTTTAGTTTAGTTCAAGTAACCTTTGAAGATGAACTTGAGATGAAATCAATATCAATCCATCCATTTTTAGTTTGAGGATGAACTAAAAGACTACAAACATACTATAAGAAAAAAAAAAGATACAATAATAGATAAAATTTATTACAAAGCTAATTTTGTGATAGATTTCCATTTATCACCTGAAGTGGAGCCACTAATTTGTGGTAGATAAAAATTTATTACAAATTAATATTAAAGATTTTTAGTGATAATTTTTTCTATCATAAAGTTCTGATATATTTTTTTTTCTCAAATAGCACTTGAACAATGACGTGACAAATAATGTGGCAGATGACGTAATAATAATGTTATGCGGCTAACATATAATTATATCAACAATGAATGCAAATATATCACAATAGATTTATTTTATTAAATGGTAAAAGATTATATTTATATTTATATATTTTTTATAATGGTAAAAGACAACTGAACTCTAAGATTTATTGAAAGTGATACTTTAATCACCCTAATTTTGAAATTACACAGATACATCTGTCTCTGTTAACTTTTTTTATTAAGTTAGACTGTAATCACTATAATTATTATAGTACTCTTGACCAACGTTGATTAGTATTAATTGGTTGTTAATTAAATTTATCGTTGACTAATTATTAACTAATATTAATTGACCGTTGACCGACATTAAAACAATTCATTGAGAATATCATCGAACTTTAAATTTTATTATCTATATAATAGTGATGTTATTTTTACTAATAAAATATTATAAGAACTTCAAATTAGTAAAAAATAAAAATAAATGCCATAACATGAATAACTAGACCTATCTCATAAAATTATTTATACCCAGAATCAATAGGTCGCAGGCAAGAACCAGTACTTGTATTCCAAATCTTCCCGGTATTGTAACTAGTTGATGTCAAAGTAGTGTTGTCAGCACCAAGTGTAAGACTTCTGACATCAGAACGATGACCGTAGAGCTCAATGGCAAGTGTTTGGTATTTCCACCACTCTCAATAGAATAAAACTCCAATCAGTTACTGTTCAAAGACAATGCTAATTAGCCAATGATGTCTTTGTCGTAATTGGACAAAAAGAAATGGAACAAATCTTTTTACTAACCCGAATTGTTTGAAGCAACTTGAAAACATCAGGCTGTAACAACTAGATTGTTTTCTACATCTTCAGTTTTGTGATTAACGTCTCTGTTTTCAGTTACTTCTATGGGAATGATTTTAAAAAAAATTATCTATTTTAATTGAACAACAAGAGAGTATAAGAAAAATAACTCGATCGTAAATTTTTACAAATATTTTTTATTAGCAATAACAAATGTTTTATGCTATATTCACTATCAATGGACTATTTGTATGACTGAATTGATAAATTGTAAAAGATTTAAATTTCGTGTTCCTAATTTTTCACTCTAAAAAATTTTTATTTAAAAGAAGCACTAATGAAGAATTCATAAAAGTGGTTCTAAATTTTTTTTTTTATAATACAAAAATGTTTATGTTATCTAAACCCTTAATTCTAATAAGAAGATAAAATAATATTTTTATATTATTTCAATTTAAATAAGTAAAACAATAAATATAATATCCAATATTATCTTTAATTAAAATTTTTAAATATTCATAATTATCTAATTATTTAATTTAAATAAGTAATCTAATCATTTAATTGTACTATGGATTAAACCTGTATTGATTGAGCTGAACAAGTTTAATGAAATTAAACATGAGCCAATAATTAATTCTAATAAGTCTAATTAAATTAAACTTGAGACAATTAATATTTTAGATTTAACAATTAATTTAATAGTCCATTTCAATGTTTATAGAGTCAGCATGAGGACCTGATGGACCTACAAAATTAAGCTCCAATAAATTAAATCATTTGATTAAACTCTTTAATCAACATAATTTTATTTATTAATTTTATATTACTCCACTAAAAATATAAACAGAACTCTTAATTATGTAGATTAATTATAAAATAGAAAACTGTCTTTGTCTATTTAATAATCATTTCATGTAGATCACTTCTCCACAAGTGTTCATAATTAAAGTTAGGTACAATGTCCATTAATCTCTCTAATTATATTTTTATCCTCGATCCACATTCATGTCCAAATATCATCACAATTATGGTATAACACTTTAAACATAATGCATGATGCAAAAGAATAAAGGTAAAAAACCCTAGAAACGAATTCTATACCACGATAATTCAATTTACCAAAATTGATATGCCACTATAGGGTAGGTTAAATCAATTTCAAATTAGACTGAGATATTCTTAATTAATTAATATTTTAAAGTTATCTCATAACTTCTACATTAATTAACTATCATTTATTTTGGTCTAAATATAATTATCTATATAATTATATTTATATAAGTGTAATGTATCATTTCAGATTCTTTAGACTTAACTTTAAAGTTGCTGCCGTATGGTAGGTCAATATAAAAATACATCCAAGAATCTTATCTCATATAAGTTAACCTTGATATTGATTTAAGTGAACAACCTCCCTAAAGGGAAGGAAAATAAAACTGTTATAAGATGCTGCTTAAATCTCACATTTTTAAACTAATGATGTAGACCATATGTCAAATTATCATTTAACTCTCTCTCACTTACTATTTATATTGTAGGTTTTATTTTATAAAATTTATCATATTTTATAATCATATTGAAAAAACTATTGCTGTTAGTCAATTATTAATTACTAGGTTTCATTTTAAGTGTTGACTATTTTATAAAATATCTCATATTTTATAATCCTAGTGAAAAAAACTATTGCTCCTAGTCAATTATTGATCACTAGGTTTCATTTTAAGTGTTTTTAGAATTTAATTCTATTAACACTTAAAATAAATTATTAGACTTTTACACTAGAAATCTAATTTATTAAGAATAACTAAGACTTATAATTTTTATAAACTATTTATTATAATATGCATAATTAGTTCAACGTGAAATTACCGAATTTAATCTAATTCACATTATTTATACCAATTATGAAATTAATTAATTTTAATCTAATTAAAAAATAATCTTGATTAGATAAATTAAAACTATTTTAATTAAATCTAATAATTAATTGGTATATTATTGTCAATTTTATTAAATCTAAACTAAAACTATTTTAGTCAAGAAATAAAATAATGACACATGCATTCATGTATCTGTGAGAAATATTCTTAGCCATCCATTTTGTTACATTTATAAAATACTTAGTACTTCACTAAAAATCTTTTACAATTTTTTCCTTGTAAATTAATAAACACAACTCAATGAATAGAAGTTAATTAATTACTCAGGATTAAGATTAATCCATATATGATTATATTATGATAAAATAAATTTTCTTTACTAATGTAGATTAATAGAAAATTAATTTTATCATAGTCTAGTTCTACATAATCAACATTACATAAAGTACATTTATTTTCTATGTCAACACATAGAATGATCCGAATAAGACTATTATATACAATATAAAATGGACTGCACTTATAATCTATCAAACTAAAGTTTTCGTCTTCATCCCAACTAAGGATAAGTTTAGATTATTATACTTAAACTTAATCCTCTCGTATATAACTATTATATACTAAGTTTAAGATTATATATAATTTTATGATATTTAAATAAAATAATCATAATTACAAATATAATATTGAATGAATAACCTCTATTAATTATTTTCAGCAGTATCTAAATACAAATAATTATACTTTTAAGACACACTTCAAATAACTTCATCCATCACTTTTGCAGATTTCTTCACTTTCTTCCCGTGAAGCCTGCTTTTTACTTTATCCTTAGCTTTAGCCACATCCTATACATAAAAAAGCTCCACTATTTTCCCAACCACTTGACAAGCATGTAAATTTCCAAACTTACTGTAAATTTCCAACTCTATCCTTGCTTTGTCACTGAATTGCACCAAACTGCTTCAGAACTTACCACTTATCTTGAGATGATGTATTCCCATTAGTCACAATTGTAATACCACTAACAACAGATATGGATTGGCAATCATATAACTCTTGCTTAACCGTGTAAAATCTTAGTTCTACATCTGCCAAACCAGCAACTAGGTATCTTTCCTTGGGGTCAAAATCAATCGACCATATTTCACTACAATGATCACCAGCTACTTTCATACAATGTGAGGTTTCATGATTCCATAATCTCAAATATTTATATTTAGAGGAACTAATAAATTTTTTGCCATAATCCAAGAAACACAAGGCTAGTCACCTGCAAACACACACACAAATATAAAATAATTAGCAAAGAAAAAGCCTACTAACAATCATAAAAAGAGTGGGGTTATCACATCTAAAATAAAATAAGAAACCTGGTCACGATGCCCGCGAAGGCGAAAGAGGCTAGTCTCTCCACTTATATCCCAAAAAAGACATCATTATCTTTGCTTCCAGATGCAAGCAGAGAACCAAGCTTGTTATAACGTAGCATGGTTACAACCCTCTTAGATCTATTCAATGTGGTCTTGCATGTTCTTTTTTCACTATCCCATAAAAGTATTTAGGAATAACTTCAACGTGTCAAGTTATTTATGTTTTAGAACTTACTTTGTTTTTGTTTTTTTTACTAATTTCAAACTCCTATGGTGCTTCATTAATGAAAATAACATCATCACTGCATAGATCACAAAATTTTGAGTTTGACAAGGTTTATGGTGAATTATTTCAGTGTCTGTCAACAGTCGATCAATGTGGTCAATACTGGTCAACAGTCAATCAACAGACGATCAATGTTAGTCAACTGTTGGTTAAGGGTACTATAGTAATTATAGTGATTATCATCCAACTTAATAGAAAAAGTTAACGGAGGGGGGGTGTATTTGTATATTTTAAAATTTGGGTGACTAAAGTACACTTTTAATCAACTTTAAGGGTTCAATTGTTCTTACCCTTTTTATAATTAATATTTATATTTAAATTTAAATTTTAAAATTTTATTTTTATTTAAATTTATATTACAGTTATATTTTTATAAATAAATTAATATACATTAATAAGTAACAAGAAGTTGCTAATCCGAATAATATCCACCACCTAAAAAATTCACCATCAATTCTCAAATTATTTTACTGACAATAACTATTCTACATTAATAATCTTTCTACATTTCTCAGAGACACAACTTGAGTCCATCATGTTTTAGAAGTCTTGCAAAAATATGTTGGTTGAGACAAGTCGTAGCTATTAAAGTAACAAAATTTAATGTCAGTTGAATTACACATTGGATAGTTCAAAGTTTGATCTATGTGTGGCTTGGTCTCCTCTCTATAGAGATTTAGAGAGAAGAAAAAATATTGCATTGCTTGATGTATTCTAATTGATGAATACTTGAATACTTATAGAGTTTACAATAAATCAAAATAGGAAAAAAGAAAACCTAAAACAGAAAAAATATACCTAATAAGAAAAAATCAAAATAGAAAAAAGATAAACTTAAAAAAAGAAATAAGCCTAATAGGCTAAGAAATCATTGGTTATGAGAAGGAAGAAACACATTCATAGATGAGAATTGAATATAGTGTTAAGAAATTGGTCAACGCTTAAAATTCAAAAGAAAAGAGAAAAAGAAAAACAACAGAAAGAATTGATTATGAACTTATTTAGTTGCTACGTAGCAGCCCTTACTTGGCTGCATAGCGGCTTCACTTGGTCACTGTGTAACGGTTTGGTGGAGGAAAAAGATTAATTTATGAGAGACTCTGATGCCATGTAGAGATTTAGAGAGAATGGAAAATATTACATTGCTTATTACATTCTCATTGATTGAATGCTTAAATATATATAAAGTTTACAATAAACTAAAATAGGAAAAAAGGAAACCTAAAATAGGAAAAATAATATAATAAGAATAAATCAAAATAGGAAAATGATAAATCTAAAAAGAAAAATAGACCTAATATGCTGAGAAGTCAAAAAGGATAATTCCTAAAATAATTAAATTTAAATTAATCTAAATATTTTGATTTCCTTTATCACTCTCTCACTACCTAGCATAGGTATTGAACCTTTCACTAGAATAACGAATCCAATTCCCTAATATTTTAGTAAAATGAAGAAAAAGAAAATATAATAATAAAAAGATAAGAAAAAGCCATAAGTATTCTTAATCAAACAAAAGCATATAGTCGCTGAAAATATTGTTGAGAAGCATGGAGAAAGAGAGACGATAAAAGTGAAAACATGTAAGTAGTGAATCAATTATGTGATGTCAAAAGTTAAATTACTTGATTAATGTGCATGCCAATGGAATGATTAAATTCCATACTTGCAATAATCTTGATTTTCAATGTTCTATGATCTTTAATATGCTTTCCAATAAAGTAGAACAACTTGTAATATATCTAAATACTTGTCCATTTTCAATATTGTACAATCTTTAATATGCTTTCCAATAAAGTAGAACAACTTGTAATATATCTAAATACTTATCCATTTTCAATATTCTACAATCTTTAATATGCTTTCCAATAAAGTATAGCCATTTGCAATATATCTAAATACTTATCCGCATCCTTACTTTCTAAGGAAGCACTCATGAAAATAATATACATATTAATTTTATACAATCCAATGATGAACTATTATTTAGGCTTTGCCGAATTATACTATAAATCTTTTTTTATTGGCAAAAGCTCATTTCTGTGGGGAGAATAATGAAAAAAGAAAATTACATTGGTATGTATAGGACAAATTGTATAAAATAAAGAAAGGTAGAGGGCTAGGGTTTCCAAATTTGGCTTTGTTTAACAAGACTATACTTGCCAAGCAGAGGTGGAAAAGTTTACAATATCCGGACACCCTGATGGTCAAAGTGTTGAAAGAATTTTATTTCTCACATGTTTCTTTCTTTCAGCCTAAACAAATAAAGATAGTGTGTTTTATGTCTGAAAGAGTATCTTATAGGATAGGAAACTTCTTCAACATAGAATTAAATGTGTATTGGTAATGGAAATTAGAATATGAGTTAAAGTTCATTGTAGAAGTATAGCATAAGTGAAAAGTAGCATGGTTCAATAGCAGAGTGACTATCATTATCCTGCTGAGCTATCAAAATTTGATTGGTTTTTGTTATTAAGGCTAGTATACAAGATTCAAGGTGTAATTGGCTTATAAACAACATTAGTAGTTGACGTGGAATGAGATTTCGGCATTTGTAGAAGTCATGTTTCTCGCCAAAAAGCTATTACAGTTATTTTAGGTTGTTACAAGTTTGTTAAATGATTTGTTGATTTTATGGTTTTTTTGACACATGTATGTATTAGTTAAATTAATACTAGAAGCATTAAATGCTTCTCTCTTGTATTTCAAAATCATGAAAGAAATGAAGAAATTATTCAATTGTTCTCAGATGCTTTCTGTGTAGTTTCTTGGCAAACAAACAGTAGATAGTTTCTTTATATGGCATCAGAGCCTATCCATGGCTAATGCAAACATCACTAGTACTAATCTTACTTTGATAAACAAAAATCCCTTACTAAACACAAGCTTTTCATTTCCTTTAACTATAAAACTCATAAGAACCAACTATGTCATATGACACTCACAAGTACTGATTGCTATCAAAGGAAATAGACTTGAGGACTTTATTAATTGAAAAAAAGGCTCTATATCTTTCAATGTTTGTTGAGAATCAATTTGGATTAAAGTATAAAGCTCGTTCAATTCAATTGAAGAGAAAATTAGCTACTATTAGTAAGGGTTCACTTTCAATGTCTGAATATTTTTTGAAAGTTAAAAGTCTAGTAGATGAGTTAACAACTATTGGTTGTCCTATAGAGAATGAAAGTTTATTGAATACTTGATTAATGGAGTGATTGCTGATTATAATCCAGTTGTTGTACTAATTACTAGTCAACTTGGTTTTATTAGCTTAAATAAGGCATGTGCTATGCTACTTGCTTAAGAAGGAAGGGTTCTACAAAATTCTAGAAACAAGAATTCAGATTCACTCAATTTTGTTGTAAATTATGCTCATAAGGGAAACAAAAGAGGTTGTTTTAGTGATGTTAATAGAGGAAACAATACATTTAATAACTATGCATATAATAGTATAGGAAAAATTGGAAATGCTAGTAACAATAATTGAGGTTTCAATAATTTTAAAATAGGTAGTCAGTAAGGAAGAGGCAGATTTTAGAATCCAAATGCAACTAGAGAAAGGTTCAATGATTGAGGAAATTTCTAGAAATTAATTTGTTAGATTTGTAAGAGGCAATGCCATCTTGCATCAAAATTTTACTATATATACTATAGAGATTATGATTCCAAGAGTCAAGTTGGTTATGGTAGTAATGGTTCTCAAAACTATAATCAATAAAGGTTAGGAGGTTTTTCTAGTATGCAGTGACCAAGTTTGCATATATTGTTACTCATGATGTTCATGAAGATCATATAGATCAAAACTGGTATTTAGACTTTGGTGCTATACATCACTTGACCAATAATTCAAATAATCTTTTAAACAAAGCTAAATATGCAGGTAATGAGCACCTTATTATTGGTAATGGGTATGGTTTGCAAATTATGTTTATTGGACATGCTTAGCTTAAGTCTAAATCTAGCAATGCTTTATTCTCAAAGATTTACTTTTTATGCCTTCAATAACCAAAAATTTAATGACTGTATCAAAGTTAGTTTATGATAATGATATACTTATTGAGTTTCATTCTTATATATGTCTTATTAAGGACAAGAAGAGAGCGAAGGTGCTGCTCAAGGGTATTACTGTAAAAGGGCGTTATAAACTACTGTTAGTATCATATATGATCAAATAATCTCTTGAATATTTCCAGTCCTTTGTTTCAGAATCCTTGTTAAATACTCACCAATTGTTTATGTTGTCTATATGTTCACTTGATGATTATTAAGTTATAAATAATGATCAGTCTAATAAACATGTTTGTAGTAGAATTCAAAACTTCAGTTCAGTGTCTTGTAACTCTTCAGTGTTAGTCTCAAACTTGCAAATTAAGACTAATCCCAATCTGTGGTATAAAAGACTTGCACATCTAAGCCCTTGTATACTAAAAAGTGTACTCAATTCTTATAGTTCTGGTTTGTTGATAAATAAAGAGGTAAATTTTGAGTTTTGTGATTCCTGCCAAATGGGCAAGTTACACAGACTTCACTTTCTATGCATTCCTATCAAAATTGGAAATCTTTTAGAACTTGTATACATGATATTTAGGGGCCTTTTCTATTACATCCACTAAAGGATATAAATATTATCTTAGTTTTGTTGATGATTTTACTAGGTTTAACTGATTGTTTCTTATGAAAGCCAAGTGTAAAAGCCTTTGAAATTTTTAAACACTTTAAAACACTGGTTGAGAAACAACTTGATAGAAGCATTAAGATTCTTCAATCTGATTGGGGTGGGGAATTCAGGTTATTTACCTCTTTCCTGAAACAAGAAGGGATCCAATTTAGATACCTTTGTCCACATATATACCATCAAAATGGTGTTGTTGAAAGATAACACAGACACTTGATTGAAATAGGTCTATCATTACTTGCTCAAGCTTCTGTACCTTTTGGCTTCTAGTGGGATGCTTTTGTTATTGCATCTTACTTAATAAATAGACTACCAAAAATTGTTCTTAATAACTTATCATCATTTGAGAAATTATTTGGTGATAAGCCTGATCATTCCTTTATAAGGGTTTTTGGTTGTGCTTGTTTTCCATTTCTTAGACCTTAGCTTTCAAATAAACTCTATTTTCATACTGAAAAAGTGGGTCTTTTAGGGTATAGTCCAGATCATAAGGGTTATAAGCGTCTAAATTCTTCAGAAAGGTGATATGAACCTCACAAAGAAAAGTGAGACCTGACGTTCAATGAGGTTCCTTTGTCAATAATCGTTCTAATTCAGATTTTTATATAAATAAAAATAAGAACCTTGACCCGTTATCTATCAAAGATAAGAACCAGAGGTATAAAAAGATAGTAGATGCCACACTCAAGATAGATGAGAAGTTGTAAGTGATAAGTTTGAAAGAAAGCCACAAGATGAAATCTTGATAAGTTCTAATAAAAGTTCTTTGAAGAACTTAAGAGAAAACTCTCAACATTATATCATCAATTCTATTTTTCATTCTCCCTCATCTCTCATATATTTACAGAGACCTCTTGGGATATCTAGCATTTATTACAGCAACTAAAGACAACTTAAAATTGTTAACTACCAATAACTATTAATAATTTAGGCACTTGAAATGCTAGCAATTATTACAACAATTAATAGTAACTTATAATTACTAACAACTACCAATATTGAGACTTCATATCACATGGACTGTTGTGCTGCTATTACCCATCACACATGGATGTTCAATGGACCTTATGATTTTTTTTGGCAACTTAGTTCGCATCAAAAGGATTTATGTTGCTAAACACATAACCTTTAATGAGAATTATTTCCCTTATCCTTAACTCTTTCCTGAGTTAAAGTCTGAGTTTGAAAATTTTGATTATACTTCTTCATATTAGCATATAGATGCCTTCACTTTAACAACTCATAATAATGAATTAAAGTCCTTCACAATAGTTCCTATGGTAGTCATAACAGATCTTAATGTTAGTAACTTACCAGTTATCCCTTCTATATTAGAACAATCTGATTCATCATAAAACTTGTCATTTAGCCTAAACATATAACAACAAAACACCACCTTACCATAAACACAAACCTTTCATTATGTACACCCATGAGAACTAGATTAAAGTCAAGTATACATAAGCCAAAAACATACCTATTCCAAATAGCAGCATCAGGTTCAGAGCCTATAATAGTAACAGAAGCTCTACAGGATGAAAAATGAAAGCTAGCTATTAATGAAAAGTAGACAGCCTTAATAAGGAAGGGTACATGAGAACTAATTCCTGAAACTAAAGCTCACAAGGTGATAGACAATGAGTGGATATTTAGAATAAAACATAATCCATATGGCACTATAGCAAAATATAAAGCTAAGCTAGTTGCAAATGGCCTTTTTATAAACTTCTAGTGTCGATTATTTTGACACTTTCAGCCCTGTAATAAAGACTTGTACAGTAATGGTTGTTATAAGTTTGGTTGTTATACATAATTGGGTTGTTAGACAAATTGATGTCAATACTACCTTTCTAAATGGCACTTTGACAGAAGTAGTATATATGAGGTAGCTTATTGGTTTTGTTGACTCTACTCACGCTTCTTATGTTTACAAATTAAAGAAGGCTCTCTATGGCTTATAGCAAACTCCAAGAGCTTAATTTAAGAACTTAAAAGCAACATTAGTACAGTAAGGATTCAAGAATTCCAAGTCAAATACATTCCTATTTATAAAAAATATATCTGGTAAATTGATACTTGTTTTAGTGTATGTTAATGATATCCTTGTTACAGGTTATGATTTAGCCTTACTTGAGCAACTTATTCATCATCTCAGTACTATTTTTGCTTAAAAGGCTTACGCAAGTTAAGATACTTTCTTCGTATTGACATTAAATATACTGAAACTAGGTTGCACTTGTCTCAAACCAAATATATTTTTGATTTTCTTATGAAGGCTAACATACTGGAATGCAAGAGTTGTAATACACCAATTGCACTTGCTCAGAAACTACTTGGAAATAATGGTGGTCAGTTTGTAGATTCGACCAAATACAGAAGCATTATTGGCTCTCTTCAATAGACAACTTTAACAAGACCTGAGTTGGCTTTTGTTGTTCATAAGCTTAGTCAATTTTTATCTGCACTAACCACTCAGCAAATGGGTTTTGAGATATCTTCTGGCTATTGTCTTGAGTTTACAACTTCAAGTGATCATCAGCTTATTGGATATGTAGATGCAGACTTGGGTAATGATCCTACTGACAGGAGATTTTTAGAAGTACTGTATCTTTTTTGGCAATAATTTAGTCTTGTAGTCTTCTAAGAAACAAGGTGTTATCTCCAGATCAAGTATAGAGGTAGAATATAGGTCATTAGCCTTAACTTGTGCAGAAGTTATATAGTTGCATTCTTTACTTCTGGAGTTACAGATGAAGTCTAGTATCATTCATCTTTTCTGGTGTGATAATCAATTTGCACAAGTATTGGCTCAGAATCTAGTGTTTCATTCAAGAAAAAAATATATCGAACTAGATGTTCACTTTATAAGAGAGAAAATAGCCAATCATCAGCTTGAGGTTCGATATGTGCCCAATTCAGATCAAATTGTTGATATCTTGACCAAACCATTATCATATGACAGTTTTGCCAATTTTCTGTTCAAGCTTAATGTCACTCCTCGACCTTGAGCTTAAGAGGGGGAAATTAGAATATAAGTTGAAGTTCATTGTATAAGTATAGCAGAAGTGAAGAGTAGCAAGGTTTAGTAGCAGAGTGACTTTCATTATCCTGATCTGCTCTCAAAATGTGATTGGTATTTGTTATTAAGGCTGATATGAAAGATTCAAGGTGTAATTGGCTTAAAAACAATATTAGTAGTTGACGTAGGAGATTTTAGCATATAGAAGAATCTAAGTGCTATATTTGCAGAAGTCATGTTTCCTACCAAAAAGCTGTCAAAGTTGTTTTAGGTTGTTACAAGTTTGTTAAATGATTTACTGATTTTATGGTTTGTTTAAGACTATAAAAGAAGTATCAAATGCTTCTCTCTTGTACTCGGAAATAATGAAAGAAATGAAGAAATTATTTAGTTGTTCTCAGATGCTTTTCTAATCATTTTCTTGGCAACTAAACAGTATATAGTTTCTTTATAATGGGACATCGGTCGCAATCTACCTTGATCATTGTATTCGGAGACCATTCATGTTTAGTTCCCTTTTCCTCATCATCTGCCTCAGCATAGCCGAGTTGCACATCTGCTTGAGCATTGCCAGTTGCTCATCTTATCACCACTTCAAGTCAATGGAATGGTGATCTCATAAGGAGGCCTTCCTCGGAGGAAAAAGTAGATGCAATTCTAAGCCTTCCTTTACCTCAACAAGGGACACACAAAGATCGAATTATTTGGGACAATGATAAATTCAGAAACTGCTCTGTTTGAAGTGGTTATTGAATAGCACCCTCTTTTCAAGATCAAGAAAGTTGCTCGGAATATTTATTTGTTAAAGAGTGGTGGCATCAGCTGTGGCGACTTTATCTACCTCCGAAAGTAAAGATTTTTCTTTGAAGAGCTACTAATGATTGGATTCCGACAAATTCCAATCTACGTCGTCACCACGTACCTATAGATGAGAGTTATAATAGGTATGGGAGAGAGCTGAAGTTATGTTGCATGCCCTTTGGTTATGTAATGCTTTGTCATAGGTTCGAGAGAAGTGTAAATTTATGGAACCGCTTTCATTTAATCATCAAACTTCGGTTAAAGGTTTTTTTTTTATTTATTTAGTACATGCACCCACTTAGTCATGAAGATTTGGATTTGCTTTGTATCATGCTTTGGAGTTTATAGTTTCTCTGTAACCAATTTTACATGGCACCATGTGTGCGAATTTAAATTCAGTGGTTGAACAATGTCACGTCTTCTTGGCCGATTTCCAAGAAGCTCAAGTTCCTCATCAGATGTTTGAAGTAAACAAGAAAAGTAAGTGGTAGCCCCCACTTTCGGATGCTGTGAAGATAAATTGTGATGTTGCCTTGGACTTGAGGCAGAAACATTCGAAGTTAGGGTTGTCATTAGACATCATATAAGGGCTATTTTGTTGGCTAAAGCTGAGAAGGTGAAGGCTCTATATTCAGTTCCTATTGCGGGGCCTATGGCCATCTTAATAGGGATTTTAGCAGCTCAAGACTTAAATTGCTCAGCCATTGAAATTGAGGCAGTTGCTTTGGTTGTTATTAATGAGATCTTAGATAAGTCTAATGTAGCTTCTGAACTTGGAATGATTATCTAGGATATCTTCCATTGTTTAAACTGCTTTGGCTCTTATAAAGTTCGTCTTATCCTAGGGAGACAAATAAGGTAGCCCATAATCTAGCCAAACTGGCTATGAATTCAGATTCTATAGTTACTTGGAGAATTGATGTTCCAAGGACTCTTATTCGTTTTAGAGGATTGTTCTCTTCCAGTTTTTGATTAATTTTAAATCCAATTTTTTAAAAAAAAAATAACTTTATCACCTTAAGAATGACATATATGCAAGAAGAAAGTAACAAGTTGATTATCTTCAAACCAATGGCATAAAGATCTCATGCTGCCTGACAAAGATAAAATATCTTTTACATCTTATTGTTAGAAGTGTATCCTAAAAATATGATTATTTGTATTTATATATTGTTAAAAATAAATAATAAAGTTTATTCATTCAAATTTATGTTGGTAATTATGATTGCTTTTATTTAAATATCATAAAATTTTTTTATTATTATATGTAACCTTAAACTTAGTATATAATAGTTATATATGAGAGGATTAAGTTTAAACGTAATAATCTAAACTTGTCCTTAGTCTGAATAAAAATGAAAACTTCATTTTGATAAACTATAAGTGCGGTCCATTTGTATATTGTATATTGTATACAATAGTATTATCCGGATCATTCAATATGTTGACATAAAAAATGGATGCGTTTTGTATAATATTGATTATATAGGATTGAATTACGATAAAATTAATTCTTTATTAATTTTTGTTAGTAAAGAGAATTTATTTTATCACAATAGAATTATATATGGATTAATTTTAATCTTGAGTGATTAATAAACTCATGTTCATTGAGTTATATTTATTAGTTTATAAGGGAAAAATTGTAAAAATTTCAGTCAATTTTTGAAGTATTTTATAAATGTAACAAAATGGGTGGCTGTGAACATTTCTCATAGATATAGAATTCACTCCATCTAAAAAGAAGTTAGATAAATTGTTCAATTGATAATTGATTCTAGTCTTGAATATAATGAGTGCTCAGTTTTGTTTAAGAGTTAAAAAAATAATAAATCTGTGAATTTTACCTATTAAATGTTCAAAAGATGATTAATTTGGATCAAAGACAAAGATGTAATTAGAGAGGTTAACAAACACTTGACCTACCTCTAATTATGAATACTTATGAATGATTGATCTATATGAAATGATTATTAAATAGACAAATATGGTTTTCTATTTTATAATTTATCTGCAAAATTAGGAGTTCAACTTTATAATTTTAGTGGACTAATATAAAGTTAATAAATAAAATCATATTGATTAAAGAGTTTAATCAAATAATTTAATTTATTAGAGTTTAATTTTGCAAATCCATCTGGTACCCATGCTGGCTCTATAAATACTAAAATGAACTATTGAATTACTTGTTATATTTAAAATACTAATTGGCCCAAGTTTAATTTAATTAAACTTATTAGGACCAATTATTGGCCCATGTTTAATTTGATTAAATTTATTGGGTTTAATCAATTATCGGCCCAATCATAATAATTATGAAATTAAATAAATAATTAGATTACTTAATTAAATCAAATAATTAGATAATTATGAATTATCTAAATCAGTTAATGAAAGATAATATTAGATATTACACTTATCTTATTAATTATCTATACTAAAATAATATAAAGATATTATTTTATTCCAATCTTACTAAGATTGAGAGTTTAGATAAAATAAAAATTCTAGTACTATAAAAAAGAATTTTAGAACCACTTTTTACATATTCTTAATTAGTGCTTCTTTTGGGCTAAATATTTTCTAAAGAGAAAAAATTAAGAACACAAGTTTAGATCTTTTGCAATTTATCAATTCGCCTAAATGAGTAGTCTATTGGTAGGAGATACAATATAGAAGATTTGCTGGTATTAATAGAAACATCCGTAAAAAATTTACAATTTAAGTATTTTTCTTATACCATATTGTAGATAATTTAAAATAGACAAAAAATTTATAAAACTTATTCCTGCAATTGGTTTTAGAGCTAGACTCATGTCTATTTTAATTTAGAAAATGCAAATTAATTTTTTGTATTCCTAATGGGTAGGCACATATTAATGATTGTTAAATTTTTATTCATAGGATGCATGGTTATAAATATTTTGTAAATATATGCTCTTTTGGATTTAGAATTGATTAGATCAATTTTTGTAAGCCATAAAGGGCATAGGAATTTTGTATTTTTATAATAAATAAAAAGAATTGGAAGCATGGCTCAATTTTTGTGAAGCACAACGAAGGAATAAGAAAAGGTTGCAAGAACTGGCAGCATTTTTCACTAATCCAAAACACAAAGTGGCTCACTTGGAGGGAATCATTGTCACAGCCAACAGAGGTCTTGCAAAAAGCAGGGCTCCCTTGCTGAGTCGGCGTGGCCTTGGGCCACGCCAACCCATAAGACAGGTGTGGCCTTAGGCCACATCTGTGTTGCATAGCAATACAATCATAGGGTCAATACCATGCCTGTGCTCAATAGCTACTCTTTTGAATAGTAGCTTTGCAGTAATTTGGGACAGCCAAGGGCAACCCAACAAAGCCCAATAGTAAGAAAAATAAAAAAATTTGTATGAGATATAATTTTTTGAAATAATAAAATATAATTATATGAGATATAATTGTATTTTATTTTGTGATCAATGACTACTCAAGGAGAAGAAGATATAAGAAATTTAAGATTATCTTTTAATTTTTGTATTTGATTTTCTTTTCTTAGAATTCAAAAAGACTTTGTCCACACTATTATTTTATATTTTATTTCATGTGATGATAAAATATGTCCATGTATTATAACATGCCATTTAGATTTAAGATGTGCCTGCTCAATGCATTATAACATGCCATGAATACATGTGTCATTATTTTATTTCTTTACTAAAATAGTTTTAATTTAGATTTAATAAATTGATACATAGTATACAAATTAATTATTAGACTTAATTAAAGTAGTTTTAATTTATTTAATAAGAAATGTTTTTAATTAGATTAAAATTAATTAATTCCATTATTAATATAAATAATGTGAATTATATTTAGTTAGATTAAATTCTGTAATTTCACATTGAACTAACTAAGCATATTATAATAAATAATTTATTAAAATTATAAGTCTTAGTTATTTATAATAAAATAGATTTTAGAGTAAAATTCTGGTAATTTATTGTTAATAGGATTAGATTCTAGAAACACTTAGAATAAAACCTAGTGATCAATAATTAACTAGCAGCAATAATTTTCACTAGGATTATAAAATATGAGATATTTTATAAATAAAACCACACAATATAAAATAATAAGTGGGAGAGGGTTAAATGATAATTTGACCCATGGTCTGCATCATCAGTTTAACAATGTGAGATTTAAGCGGTACCTTATAACTGCTCTGTTTTCATTCTCCCTATAGAGGGTTTCAATTTAAATCAATATCAAGGTTAACTTTTATGAGATAGGACTCCTAGATGTATTTCTAGATTGACTACCATATGGCGGCAACTTTGGAATTAAGTCTAAGGAATCTGAAATAATGTGTTATACTTACATAAATATAATTATATAGATAATTATATTTAGACCAAAATAAATAGCAGTTAATTAATGTAGAAGTTATGAGATAATTTAAAAATATTAATTCATTGAGATTGTCTCAGTCTAATTTAAAATTGATTTGACCTACCTTAAGGCAGCATATCAATTTTGATAAATTGGATTATCGGGATATAGAATTTTTCCTAGGATTTTCACCTTTATTCTTTTGCATCATGCATTATGTTTAAAGTGTTATACCATAATTGTGTTGATATTTGAGTATAAATGATTTAGTTCCTTTATTTATTATTTTCAACAAGATGACAAATCTCTTTATCATTATTTTATCTAATGATAAATTAATCAGCAAAAACTTTGTGAAAGGGAAAAGTACAATGAACATTGTATTTGTCTATGAAAAACAAAATTTTTTCCTCACTGGCTGCTCTCAAAGGCCTGCTCTTAATGCATCAGAAGAGGTTAATGAGTAATATGATCATTGGATTGATGTTGATGAAAAAGCCCGTTGCTACCTATTAGCAGACATGTCTGAAGTGCTTAGAAGTAAGCATGAGAAGATGAAAACCGTAAAAAAAATATAGGATTCACTTTAAGCAATATTTGGGCAACCTTATGAGAAATCCCAATATGATGTGGTGAAAGCCGTTATAAATGCTAGAATGAAGAGTTGAACCTCAGTTTGTGAGCATGTACTTAAAATGATTGCTCATTTTAACGAAGCTGAGATTCACGGGGCAAAGATATATGAGCGTACGTAGGTAGGGATGATCTTGGAAACCCTATCTCCAAGTTTCCTTCCATTTACCACAACTATTTCATGAACAAACTTCCATTTAACATGACTTAGTTGCTCAATAAGCTCCAAATCTTTGAATCCATTAATATTGGGAAAAAAGAGGAGGAAAATGTTACTAATAAAGAGCCTTCTTCTTCCAAGAACAAAGTAAGGAATAATGGAGGAAATGGCTCATTAAAAGGTAAACTTAAAAATAAGATCAAAAATAAGAATAACAAGAGTAACAAGACCAAGGCAAATAGAAAATATTTTCATTGTCAAAAGAATGGCCACTAGAAGAGGAATTGCACCCTCTATTTAGAAGAGCTTAAAAAGAAAACGAAAGGTAAATATGATTTACTTGTTCTTGAAGCTTGTTTAGTAGAAGATAATGAATTCCTTTAAGTAGTTGACTCCGGGGCCACTAACAATACTTGTTCTTCTTTACAGATGATTGATTCTTCTAAGATATTGGCAAATGGATATTTTATGATGTGAGTGGATACCAAGGCTGTTGTTTCAACTAAAGCAGTGGGACTAGTTAGACTTAGGTTCAGGGATCTGTTTTAATTTTGTAAAACGTTTATTATATTCCTGATTTTAGATGAAACTTAATTTCAATCTCTAAATGTTTAGAACATTTTTATTCTGTTTCTTTTAATAATAATTCAATTTTTATTTCAAGAAATGGCTTGAATATATACATCGGTAATTTAAAGAATGATCTTTATATTGTACGTCCAGAAACTTAAATACTGGTTAATACTAAAATGTTCAGGCTGGAACAACCAAAACCAAAGAAACAAAATATGTCTCCTGATGATGAAACATTCTTTTGGTACCTTAGATTAAGTTATATTAACCTAAACAGGATACAACGATTAGTAAAGAACGGACCCTTAAATAGTTTAAAGGATGATACTTTACCAATTTGCGAATTTTGTCTGGAAGGAAAAATGACTAAAAGATTTTTTACTGAAAAAGGCAATAAGGCAAAAAAAAACCTTTAAAACTAGTACATTCGGATGTCTATGATCCAATTAATGCACAAGCCAGAGGAGGATATGAATATTTCATCACTTTTATTGATGATTATTCTCACTGTGGCTATGTATATTTGATGTATAGAAAATTAAAAATGTTTGAAAAATTCAAAGAGTTCCAAGCTGAATCCAAGAAACAACTCAATAAACTATTAAAAGTACTTCGATCTGATCAAGGAGGTGAATACTTTAATGCTAAATTTGGAGATCACCAAAATGAGCATAGGATTATATCCCAACTCACTACAATAAAATGGTGTTGTGGAAAGGAGAAAAAGAATGTTACTAGACATGGGGAGATCTATGCTTAGTTTCTCATCATTACCCGTTTCTTTTGAGGGATATGCATTGCAAACAACAATCTATATTCTTAATGTAGTACCATTTAAGTCAATTGCTAAAACACCCTTAGAGTTGTGGAATAGTTGTAAGCTTTCTTTGCAACACTTTTGCATACGAGGTGTCCAACATACGTGCTAAAAGAAAATATCGGGAAGTTGGAACCACGTTCAAAATTATACCTATTTGTAGGCTACCGCAAAGAGACAAGAGGTGGTTTCTTTTATAACCCTCAAGAAAATAAAGTATTTGTATCGATAAATATTATTTTCCTTGAGGATAATTATATAAGAGATCACATACCTCGAAGTAAAGTTGTTATCGAAGTACTACTTTCTGATGAGGTTAGACCTTAACAACCAATAATTATTGTTAGATTACAAAGTCAACAAACCATGCATACTCGTCAGAATACACCATCGCCACTTTGGTGCACTGAAAGGGTAGTAAAACCACCCATACACTACACTTTAATAGGAGAAGCACAAGTTACAATCTCTAATGATAGTGTAGACGATCCATTGATATATAAACAAGCAGTGGAAGATTCTGACAAGGCGAAATGGCTTGAGGCTATAAATCTCAAGATAGAGTCAATGCACCCTAACTCGATTTGGGAGTTTGTAGATCTACCTAAAGGATTTAAACCCATTGAATGAAAATTGGTCTACAAAAGAAAAGGATGAGCAGATGAAAAAGTGGAGACTTTTAAAGTAAGGCTAGTGGTAAAAGGTTGTACCCAAAAAGAGGAAGTTGACTATAAGGGGACTTTCTCATCAGTAGCCATGATAAAATCCATTCGCTTTCTTTTATCCACTGCTGCTTATTTAGATTATAAGATTTAGTAAATAGACATCAAGACTACTTTTCTGAATGATAATATTGATGAAATCATTTACATGGTTCAACCAGAGGGATTCATAAAACAAGATCAAGAGCAAAAGGTTTACAAGCTGTAAAGGTCCATTTATGGGTTTAAGCAAGTATCTAGATCTTGGAATATAAGATTTGATCAACCTATCAAGTCTTGTGACTTTGAGAAAAATATTGATGAAGTTTGTGTATACAAGCGCATCAATGAGGGCAAAGTGGTTTTCTTAGTTCTTTACATTGATAATATTCTTCTCATTAGGAATGATAAAGAATTATTATCGGATGTAAAGAAATGTCTAGCTAAGTAATTTTAAATGAAATATTTGGGAGAAACAAGTTATGTTCTTGGGATCCAACTCATATGAGATCATAAGAAACAATTCTTAGCACTATCTCAAGCATCGTACATAGATAAGTTATTTGTAAGGTTTTCGATGCAGAATTCTAAAAAAGGTAATTTACCTTCTCGCCATAGAGTTCACTTGTCTAAGGCACAATCTCCTACGACACTTTAAGAAGAAGAGGATATAAGATAGATACCTTATACCTCTATAGTAGGTAGCCTAATGTATGTTATGTTGTATACTAGGCTAATATTTTTTATTCGATGCGTACAGTTAGCCAATATCAATCCAGTCCAGGATATGATCACTAGTTTGTGGTAAAGCACATTCTCAATTACCTACGGAGAATGAGAAACTATATGCTTATCTATTCTAGTAAGGATTTGATCCCAATTAGATACACTATTCTGATTTTCAATCTGACTTAGATTCTTAAAAATCGACGTCTGGATCAATGTTCACTCTTAATGGGGGAGCAATTATGTAGAGAAGTATAAAGCAATTATGTATTGTTAATTCTACCATGGAACTCGAATATGTAGTGACTTGTGAAGTAGCTAAGGAAGCGGTATGGTTCCACAAATTTTTATCGCAATTGGAAGTTGTGCTTGATATGGATAAATGCCTCATGCTTTATTGTAATAATAGTGGTGCAATGGAAAATTCCAAAAGAACCAAGAAGTAAAAACGGCAAGCATATAAAAAGTAAATTCCATATGATTAGGGAGATCGTTCACCAATGAGATGTCATGATGAAGAAAGATCAAGTCATAAAATAACCATATTGATCCTTTTAGAAAACTCTTCCTACTACTAGTTTTAAGAGTCATTTAGAGGGTCTAGGGATATGAGACACATCTCACCTGCTTTAGGGCAAGTGGGAGATTATTAGAAGTGTATCCTAAAAGCATGATTATTTGTATTTACATATTGTTGAAAATAAATAATAAAGTTTATTCATTTAATTTTATGTTCGCAATTATAATTACTTTTATTCAAATATCATGACATTCCTTGATTATTATATGTAAACTTAACCTTAGTATATAATAGTTATATACGAGAGGATTAAGTTTAAACATAATAATCTAAACTTGTCCTTAGTTTAGGTGAAGACGGAAACTTCATTTTGATAAACTATAAGTGCGATCTATTTGTATATTATAAATAGCAGTCTTATCCAGATCAATCTATGTATTGACATAGAAAATAGAGGCGCTTTGTACAATATTGATTATGTAGAATTGAACCGCGATAAAATTAATTTCTCTATTCATCTCCATTAATAAAGAGAGTTTATTTTATCATAATATAATAATATATAGATTAATATTAATCCTGATTGATTAATAAACTCCTGTTCATTGAGTTATATTTATTAATTTATAAGGGAAAGATTGTAAAATTTTTTTATCAATAACTAAATATTTTACAAATGTAACAAAATGGATGGCTGAGAATATTTTTCACAGATGTGGAATCCACTTATTCTGAAAAAAAGTTATTTAAGTTATTCCCTTGATAATTGATTCTAAAATTAAACATAATGAGCGCTCAGTTTACTTTAAGAGTTAAATAATAATAATAAATTTGTGAATTTTACAAATTAAATGTTCAAAAGAAGATCAATGTGGATTAAGGATAAAGATGTAATTAGAGAGGTTAATAGACACTCGATCTAACTCTAATTATGAATACTTGTGGAAGATTGATCTCTATGAAATGATTATTAAATAAACAAAAATAATTTTTCGTTTTATAATTTATCTATAAAATTAGGAGTTCGACGTTATAATTTTAGTAGAGGAGTATAAAAATAATAAATAAAATCATATTGATTAAAGAGTTTAATCAACTTATTTAATTTATTAGGTCCATCAGGTCCCCATGCTGACTCCATAAACATTAAAATTGACTATTGAATCAATTGTTAGATCTAAAATATTAATTAGCCCAAGTTTAATTTGATTAAACTTATTAGGATCAATTATTGACCTAAATTTAATTTGATTAAATTTATTTGGCTCAATCAATTACCGGCCAAATCTATAATAGTTATAAAATTAAATAAATAATTAAATTATTTATTTAAATTAAATAATTAGATTATTTAATTAAATCAAATATTTAGATAATTATTAATTATCTAAATTATTTAATTAAGAATAACATTAGATATTACATTTATCCTTTTAATAACTACAGGAAAAAGAGCCTTTTGCGACAGTAAAAAGTCATCGCATATGCGACCGTCGTAAAATATTGCGACTGCTAAAGTGGCCATTGTAAAAAGTATGTGATGCCTAACCCTTTTGCGATGGCTGATTAGTTATCGTAAAAGGGATCCAAAGAAAAAATAATTTCAGCCCTTTTGCAACGACTATTTTAGTCGTCGCAAAAGGGTCTACCAAAGAAAAAATAGTAATTTAAAAAAAGAACATTTTTATGTAAGCTAATTACAAGAATTTTAAAAGAATTGATATTTTTTTACATATATAAATTATACCAAAATATTTAAATAACTAAAATTAATTATATTACAAAATTATCACACAAAATCTTAAAAATAAAGCAACATCAAGAAAATGTATAAAAATAATTTTATTAACAATCATCAAATTAAAATATTTTTTAAAATTCTCTCTATCTACACATAAATTAACTCATGACTCAAATCTTATCATATTACATCAGATCCCAAATCCATTAATCTTTTAAAATGTCTATGTACACAATTATAAATTGATACTCTAATATCAATTGTTTCTTGAGAAATATCAGCATTCTTTTTCCTAAGGTGTTTCAATGTGGTTTCAAACTCCTTTTTTTGGGCTAAATATTTTCTAGAGAAAAAAAAATTAAAAACACAAGTTTAAATCTTTTGCAATTTATCAATTCGCCTAAATTAGTAGTCCATTTATGAAAAACACAATATGAAAGATTTGTTGGTCTTAACAAAAGCATCTATAAAAAATTTGTAATTGAGGTATTTTTTTTATACCATCTTATTATTAAATTAAATAGACACAAAATTTAAAAAAATTGCATCTACACTTATTTTACAAGTATTGAACACTACAAAGAAGGGATATAGTAAACCACCTTAAAATGAGACTAACCCTTTGACACATTGTTAGAATCGATCAATATGCTTTATAAAAAAGTTAGGAAACAAAATTTTAAGCAATACAAGGAATTTTTAAGATGTAACAAAAAGAGAACTAGTATCAGTTAAATCACAAATTAAAAATGCAAGAAACTCTCAAATACGTCAAGTTTAGGAGAACATTGCAATATATACCAAGACATTACTAATAACACTACAAGCACCAAGATAAAATAGAGTACAATTAAGAACATTTTCTACTTCACAAACACTATCCAACTAAAATATGTCTAGTACATTGGCAGATGACTTTTGCATACATGTTGAATCACCTGGGCAATAAATTTTTGGACTCCTTAGCCAATTCACGAAATCTATCATCATCAAACCAACCAAACTTTGTAAGTCGACACAACAGTTGAATCAAAGAGTCACAAATGGCTTTGGCTCGGTTCTCTCTTTGCCACAGATAATTTATAAGATAGTTTACCTATACCCCCAAAAAGTAAGAACATAAGACAAAACTTCTTCATTTTCTAATAAACAACAAATATGAAAAGCATAAAAATATTATGAAAATTAATTACTGATATCAAGACGGAGCTGTAAAGCAAGGCTATGCTTGGTGACTTGCTTGAGCAAATTAGAACTAGCGAGCATCAAAGCATAAGGTAAATGCATTGTCAAGAATGTATTGGCATTGAGAAATGTAATCTGTAAAATAAGAAAAATTGCACCTAAAATTTACCGCAAGAAGAAAGTATATTTGCAAAATAAGGTAAGATACCATGTCTACAATGTCAGGTCAGCACCACCTTTCACGGCCACAGATTCTTTCACAACAGGAGCAGCCATATAGCCCCCTCGACTGCTTCATTGGTTCGCCACGCCACTCATCCATGATCCAAGACGTGGATCATAAATTTCAGTGCCAACACAAGAATAGGAGATCAAAGTGAAGAATCATACTTCAATAACCATTATGATACCAATAATTATATCATCAACAATAAAGAAAATAGCCACAAAACGCTAATGTCTAAACATTTCGGACGCGAATCAAGATAAACTTCCAAATATATATATTAAGCATCATAATTTATAATGAACAATCATCAAGATGTAACTTTACTAGACGAAGCCGAGATGTATTTTTTAGTATCTAAATAACTTCTCTTAATATATATATATATATATATATATATATATATATATATTAAGAGAGTTGAAATGATATTTTGACGAGGGTTTACAGTATTAGCAATTTCATCAAATAAAAAACAAATAGTGAGGATGGGATCTCCATTGAGCATAAGGTGACTTATTAACAATATTGTATATAGTTAATTACACGTTTGGATACCAACCGTAAATAACTTAGACGTTTTATGAAACAAAGAATCTCCATACCACTGCATGTGTCATTTGAACTATTGATCAAGAGACTTCCGAAACAAAAAAAAGTATTGATGAAGAGAATAAAAGAGGAGGAATGATCTGAAATCCAGAGTGTAGAAAGACTTGATGAGCAGAGGACAAAACACCCTAAATTAGAAACAAGACGACCCAATTCATCGTTTATCAGCAACAAGACGACCCGATTCATCACTACATATAGAAACATCAAATACCCTTAAATCAAATATAGCACTAGCCAACAAGTGTCAGGCCATACATATCTTACACAGGGAAAAATGTCAGGCACAAAAATAAGAGTGATACAAAACCTATATAGCCAACAAATATCAATTTAATTCAACTTTGATTCCTAAAGACTTGCATTGACTCCTAAATCATTTTTTTGAAAAGCCTTTTAATGTGGATATTTTTTTTATGAAGGTACTAGACCTTTCTAAAGAGGTCTTTTGATATTTTTAAAGTCATCCTAAGACACAACTCTTTCTTAATCAACATATGTTATAATATGACTCGACTAGATAAGAATTCTTAGTGAATATACGCCTGTCTATATCATAGCGACATCTATTTAGTAATAGTCAAAAACATTTTACTGTTCTTATAAGTGAAGGCATGGCTGAAGGTTCACGACCCTTCTAAGAAAGGTGTCTCATCATCTGGCATTTTGAGAAAGTATAGATACAGTTCTACAATCTTCAAGGAGAAATTTGATCTCCTACGGCAAGGCGGTCTTATAGACTCCAAATCTTCTGAATTTTATTTTTCTCACGAAAATAAGGTACTAAGTACTTTAATCCGTTTTGAATTTTTGATTGCATTGTTGGGATGAAGGTACTAAGTACTCTAATCCCTTTTAATCTTGATCTTATTACCTAAAGGAATGTACTAGATATTTCAGTCATTTCAAAAAAAAATTTAAGAGGGAAGGTATTAAGTGCTTCAATTTCATTCAATTCTTTTTAGTCATACTACTGGAAGAAAGGTACTAAGGACTTCAATCCTTCCAAACCTTTTTTTGTGTCTTTTCTTTTCGTTCCTCATAAGGAAGATATTACATACTCTAACCTTTTTTAGGTTTACTTAATGCAAGGAAAAAGTACTACATACTCCAATCTCCTCAACTTCATTCTTCATTCCTAAAAAATAAGGTACTATATACTCCAATGCTTTTGAGGTTTCATTGGTATGAGGGGAATGTACTATGTACTCCAATCTCTTTGCTTCATTTCTCATTCTCTAGAAGGAAGGTACTATATACTACAATCCTTCTGAGGTTTCCTCGGTGCGAGGAAAAGGTACTATATACTTGATGAGCATAAATTATGCCTATTAATTTAACGCTTTTGACTTGATTAATTGCTAATATTAAAAAGATTATATGGCTTCTTATATTTAGTAATGTTAATTAATAGGTTTTAATGCTTTCAGTGCAAATATACAAGAAATTGAAAGTAAAAGGATCAAGAAACCAAGAAAAGAAGTCAGTGTCACGCTGCTCAAAACCTAATATTGTAATGCCTAAGTCAATGACTTCAGTGCCGTGGTGCTTAACAATTCAATGTCGCAACATTTAATAAATTTTAGATTAAGTGATTTTCAAGTCGCAGTGCTTAAGTTAGAGTGTTTAGTGCCATGGTGTCAAAAAGCCAGTGCCACAGCGCTCATGGGATAAAAAAAAATCTTAATCAACCTTAGACTTAATCAGAATGAAGGTACTAAATACTCAAATCCTTTCTAATCTTGATCTTATTACTAGAAGGAATGTACTGGATATTCTTGTGAATTTGATTTTTTTTTAAAGGAAGGCATTAGGTACTTCAGTCCCTCTAAGTTCAATTTTATTTTTTTTAATCATGTTGCTGAAGGAAAGGTACTAAGGACTCCAATCCTTCCAAGCCTTTTCTTGTGTCTTTTCTTTTTATTCCTTAGAAGCAAGGCACTATATACTTTAATCCTTCTGAGGTTTACTTTACATCAGAGGAAAATACTACGTACTCTAATTCCCTCAATTACATTCTTTATTCCCCGAAAAGAATGTACAACATACTTCAATCATTTGTAGGTTTCATCGGTACGAGAGAAAGGTATTATGTACTTGATGAGCATAAATTATATAACTTGCGCATAAAAGAGAATAAGCTCTATAGATTTTAGAGCATGATTTGAAGATAGAAGAAGGGATTCAATAGCAAGCTAGAGAGAGAAAACACTAAATCAAGGTACTATTATTTGTTTTGTTCTTCTCTTACTTATATCTTTCATTTTTTTTTCATTATGTCTATCAGTTTATATTCTAAACTCTTGTTCTCATAATGAGCTAAATTTTTATATCTAGAGTTTTAACTTTGAACTCAATATATAATTGAATACAGGTTCTTTTCTTATTTTTATGAACTTAATAGTAAACTTATTCCATTATTTTGTGCTTAATACTTTTAATTACTTGATAACTAATTAGATTATTGTGAAAACCTTAATGAATTTCATTTCGTGTGGTTACCAAGTATAAGTGCACGCTATTGTTGACAAGTAATATATAAAAAGTAGAGTATCATCTCACAAGGAATTTAAAAATATTTTAAAACCAATTACTAAAATGGATCCTTTTATTTTTATCCAGACCATTGATTCTTTAAATTATAAATAAATACTAATTTATCAACTTAAATGGACAAGTAAAAATACTATAAAATCAATGATGAGAATATCTAGGACTATGGTTATCCCCTAATATGTTCAACTAATGATGTTATCTCGAATGCTAAACCCTTAGTTTTAATTATTAGTCAAGTCACAACACTCATTACAATCCTCTTCCGATGGTCGCGCAATTATACCTTAACTTATTAACTATCTATATTCCTATGGTAATGCGATTAAGCTGAGATTCATTAAGCGCAAGTTATATTAACCATGTGTACTAATTAGGTTTATTCCTATTCTAATTTAAAACTCACAATTACTATGTTGTAATTATGCATCAATTTATCATAAGCTTTACACCAAGATCCTTTTTCCAAGTTTATCTTAATAAACCAAAAATATTCAACAATTGGCTAGGTTAATTGAAAGCATTAAATACAGATAAATTGAATAACAAACTAAGTTCATAACATTCAAGGATAAAAATATTTAAAAGCAAGTTTAGTTCAACATAAGGAAAGAGAAATGGCTAAACATAATAAAAATCATAGTACAACCAATCCCAAAACACGTATAATGAAGATAATAAGAATCCCAATCAGCTCTTGTCTTGGTTGAATGATCTTATTTGTAGCCACCAACTCTTTGATTGTGTTGTTCTTGTGTGATTTTTTTTCTCCAAGTAATTGCGAGCATTATTTGCTTTGTTTGTCACTAAAATGGATGAACTTTGGCTTTAATCAAGATGATATAACTTGAAGGAAAACAAAACTGAACTATCAAAAAGCTCCTGTTGTTTTCCAAAATATAAGATTTTATAGCATTACTGCTACTTGTAATGCCACGATGTTTTCTCTAGAATGCTTGGCATTCTTCATCTTTATCGTCCCAATGTTGTGGCAATCCTTGCCTCCAACAACGGGGCATTCTTAAAGCAACCACAATGTTGTTAGATCATAGGGGCATTTCCTACCTTGGATTTCACACTGCAGTGTTCACAATATTTACGTGCCAATGTTAGCCTCATCCGCTGTCATGAATGCTAGCACGTTGAATTGGAGAAAGTTAAGGAGTTCATCTCTATTTTTCACTTCACTTCTGAATCATCACTCTTTGGCTCAATTGTTTTATGCTTCTACTACAGTTTCTTTAGCATTCATCATTTCCATGATTTATCCTATAAATAAATACTTGAATGCATAAATAGCATGAAATTAGTTTTAAATGGGCAATTTCTAAGTTAGAATATGGTTGAAATATATATCTCAATCACGTTCATCAAATTCCCCCATACTTGGATAACTGCTCATCCTCAAGCAATAAGAAAGAGATAGAAAAACAAGTCAAAGAAAACACAATAACTAGCTAACTAACATGAAATAAAAAAGAAAACAAGTAATTTAAAACATATGAAAACTATTCACATGGCCAAGTCGATTTGATGGTTACTCAATTATCTCAAAGACTACCCCACTGAACTTTAACTCATTCGAAATTGATAATTAGCTCTCAATAATCCACAAATACCACTATTAAGCACATTTCTTCTCTCTTATAAGTGATCAACCGTATGTGTGTAAAATAAGCAAGTACTAATTTAATCTTACCTAGATTAGTTTAAATACTCAAGATTGCACATAAAAGTTGTCTCGGCATACTTTTATTTACAGAATACTACCCTAAGATGGTTTTCTTACAACTCTCCATTAATGTAGAAATGCACATGATTAGAGATTGATTATACTTTTATTAGCTTGTAATGTAGGGCTAGGGTCAAGGTAGGTTATTTAGATAAAATTTTAGCTTAATTTACATTATAACCACCTAGTCCTCTGGGCTACCATTTGAACCTTCTACATTTACTTTAAAATTCCCCCAAACTTAGACTTTTTACCATAAATCATTTTTTCAATTATTCAATTTTTTTTTTAATAACAACCTAAACACTAACCTCCAAACTTAGAGTCATCTACCTAAACTTAATGCAGTAATTACTCACCAAATATTTGTTGTTTTCTACTTTTACACCACCTAACTCAATATACTCCTAATATACTCAGTGTTCATGGTGTTAAGGGTACTTAGGATACTTAAAGTCAAGGTATAGGTTTGTAATGTGGTTATTCAAGAAAAAGGTTAGTTCATGCTCATTTGAGGAGACTAGATATCAAAGTAACTCAGGGTAGGATAAAAAAGCTCAAACAGTCCAAAAATGGCCTAATTTTCTTTTCCTATTTACGTGTTTCCTAAAATTTCACCTCAAGCTTTAATCAAACTAGTTCTAGAGTACGTACTCATTGAGACTTAGTGTATTACTTTGATCATGAGCATTTCTAAGCAAAAATTCAACTAACACAAACTTTATATAAGTGCTCGAAAATAGTGATCACAAATAAAGTCAAATTGTCTAGATATTGAGCATGAATTATTTTGAGTATATCTCTTCCTAAGGAATTGAAAAGTTAAATTTTTTAGTCAAATTTCTCATCATTGACTAGCAATCATCATCATAATCCAACATAAGAAAAACATGGCAAGAGACAACACAAATTTTTTTATGTGAAATCCAAGTCATATTACTAATGTTTTTCTCTTTTTTTTTTTTAACTAGTAAAGACTAAAGCATAAAAATAACAAATATAAAAACATAAAAACATAAAAACTAAACCAAAATAAAATAAACACAAAACTAGGATAGAATTGTAAGCATAGAAAAAACATAGGAAGTGTTTCCCTGGCCCCAACTAAAACTTTAGCATGGTCCCAATGGTAATAGAAATAAAAGTGAAACTGAAACACTTCCCTGATCGATGAAGTCTGGCTTAATCCCCCAAGTCCTCCTAAGCTAAGCTAAGGTCTTTCTAAGTATGAATTAGGAACACAACAGTATTGGATTTCAATGCTTGGGCATTGATTCAACTAGAATTAACATAAGAACATTGTACTTTGATGCCCCAATGTTGATTATGTAGATGCATGAGCATTTGAGTTTGAGGTACCCTAACATTAATGTCATTGACATTGATGTGGGAGCACTAGATGGTGACACCCAACATTGAGTGCCCTAGATTATTGCTAGGGCATTGTAAAGTGAACACTCCAACATTGATAGCTCGTGAAATTTGATGCAAGGGCACTGAGATTATGACGCCTCAACGTTGGGATCTTTGGTTTTGATGTTGGGGTGTTGGCTCGATTTTTTTTCCTTGTTCATGATTACACACCAAAAAAATAAAAAAAGCAATTAATTAAAAACATAATGGACAAAAATTAATGTTGCCTCCCAATTAACACTTGTTTTAACATTGTTGGCTTTATGTCTTGCTTCTTGAGACATAAGGTGGATCAAAATTAATGTTGGACATATGTCACTGTTAGAACTTCTACGTGGCATTATTTAGTTCTATGATCAATCCTTTGATAGTGTACTATGTTGGTTGATATTGCAATGCGAATGATTATCCTAAGTTCAAGTAAACGCTATCACTAACAAATAATAAAGAGTGAGGGGTGTCGATCCCTATGAAGACTAATACTTCACTCTATTCAAGTATTAAAATTAATTCTCCTATTGTTATCCAAACAATCATTTTATTTAAGAATGAAATTAAGTACTAAATTAACAACTAACTAAGCAAGATCCAAATTCCAACACTCTCAATGATAAATGAAGTTTAGGATGTGTAGCTATCCCTTAACCCGTATTTGTTATGAATGTGCTTTGAAAGACAATCCCTCATTTAATAATTGGTCACAATAATAGGCGTATCATAAGCCTCTTTCAATGGTCAAGTGATTACACTCTAATCAACTAAATGTTGCCATGCATGGTTAAGACAACTTAAACTATAATCATACATCACTTTGTCCTAGGCTATTTAATAAGATGCATTTTACAAGTTTATCTCAATGAGTCCAAAGATCATACATAAGATTGGCCAGATCAAATGTAAGCATTAAGTACCAACAAAATGAATAAAAACCAAGTTCATGCATTTAAAGTTGAAATATTAACAAACACATGATTAAGTTCAAGATAAGTAAATTTAGTTCAATATAATGAAGTTCAGGAAATAGATTATAAGATTAAACATAATTAAACCAAGTTTAGATCAATAATATATACAGAAATAAAGTTCAGATGATCTTCCCAAGCCTTGGCTCCAATACTTTTCTTACAAGTAATAAGCTCCCTTGATGATGTTTATCCTTCTCCAAATGAATTCTAAGTGTTGAAATGTGTTTCTTTGCAGTCTAATAATGAGATTTTTGACCTAGAACATGTTCTATAAATGATGAGATAAAGGTGAAACATTTTTCTCATAATTCTAAAAGAGTCTCTTTATATAGTGCAAAAAATAACCTTAACACTGCAATATTTTCCTTTATAATGGACAAACATTGCAAGCTATCATCTACAAATGTCGTGACATTGATGTTTAGTCATGTTGGGGCATTATGATGCTGCTGCATTATATAATTGGCATTGACAAAGTGGCATAGCTGTATTACCTTCCAATGTTGGGGCATTAGGAATCTTGAAATCTCTTTGCCTTCAACGCTGCTTATCCTCCATACCAATGCTACGGTGTCTAAATTCCCAAAAATACTTGGGCATTTAGTGTTCAACGCCGTGGCACTCATCCTATATAGACAAACACTGGTGCATTTTCTTTATTAACGTAGCCGCATTTGCTCCTTTTCTGTAATTTATCTCTAATTTTCCTTTATTTAGTCTCTTTTTTACTGCTTTTCTCTCCTTTTAGCCCATTCACATACTTGTCTTGCAATTTCAACACAAGTATGCATAAATAGACCGTAATTATCTAGAATTAACAATAAGCAAAGCTAAAATAAGGTAATAGCTTATATCTATTTTACGCTTATCAAAACCTCCTAAACTTAGCCAATCACACGTCTTAGGGCAACAAAAAAGAAGTAAAATACTCAACGAACTTACTAACCCGACATATACTAGACAACTTTAAAAATCAAAGTACAAATATTAAAAACACACACAAAGACATTCAATGTAAAATAACTAAATTGTGGTCATATTGTCATGATAATCACTTAATTGCCTCAGGGCTTGCTCTATTCATATATTACCCCTTTTGAAATGATAAAAACTATTTACCAATCCACAAATACCATAATTAAGCTTTTTTCTTTTTCCATACAAGTAATCAACCCCGTGTGTGTTAAGCGAGAATTAATTAAGTTTAACCTATATTTAGCTCAATAACTTAGAGTTGTACAGTTAAATATTGTCTTGGCAAGTTTTGACTTTAGGACATAACCATAAGCTAGCTTTTCATACAACTCTCCACTAATGTATGAATAACTGTGAGTAAGGATTAATTAGTATTTTTATAGGCTTGTAATGCAAGGCTAGGGTCAAAGTAGGATACTTTGATAAATTGTTTAGCTAATTATACCATGAACACAAAACTTGAATGGCTTTCCACTTGAATCTTTCTAACTTTACCAATACAATTCCTCCAAACTTAGCTCTTTTTGCCTAAAATTACACTCATTTGCTATTTCAAGATATATACACACACAATTTATTCCTTAATTATATATTTTTACAAATATTTTATAAAGAATGATATATATTATTTTTTTGAATAAAAACCAACATTAATTCCCCAAACTTAAAAGCATTACTCTCTATCAATATGGTTTTTTATTTGCCATTCTTTTGGCACTTTTCCCATCTTCACCAACTTAGCTCCATGCAAGTTCTATATTTCCCAATAAGCTCCACGTTCATCGTGTTAAAGGTATTTAGGAAAATTAGCTTATAGCTTAGGCTTATAATGTAGTTATGCAACAAAAATGATGTTTTTGGCTCAAAATAGGGTAACTAGGGTTTAATTATAATAAGGTAGTCTAGAAATGATCAAATGGTCTAAACATGACCTAATTTCCTTTCCTTTCTCACACACTTCCTAGTATTTTGCCTCAAATTGTAATTAAAGTAGTTCTAGTATGTTTAATAATTAAGACTAAAGTGTACTACTTAATTATAAGATTCTCTAGGTATACTTGACTAATTCAAGCCTATAATGTGCTCAAAACTTGGTAATTACTAATAAGGTTGAAATTTATCTCCAATTGGTGTATAGATTATTTCAAGTTTAAATTATTTCTTATAAAGTTACAAATTAAGTATTTCAATACTTATCATGAACAAGTGCTTATCATAACAACACAATACAACAAAAGCAAGGCAATACATAATGTTTTTCATAAAAAGAACTATATTACTCATACTTCTTTTACTAAGAGCTATAGAAACTAACATACAAAAGTAAAGGCAATAAATAAAGGACGAGGATAAAAATATAACTAATAACGAAAACATAAACTAAAACAAAATAACAAAGCAAGGAAATACTTTTTTGTTTCCCTACCACCTAAACTAAAGCATGGTCCCCAAGACAAAAATTAAGAGCAATAAACATTCCTCTAGTGACTAAGGGTCATGAGCCATGTCCTCCAAATCCGATGCAGCAATGCCCAGATCATTGCTTGGTGGGGTTGCCTCATCCACTAGAGGTAGTGGCTACTCTATTGTTGCTAGAGCTGGTGGAGCAAACTGAATGATATAGGAGATATCAAATCCCTACTACACTAGTCTAGCAAGCTTTAAACTCTCTAAGCTCTTACTATAATACTGCCAAACCCTGTCGATTGGCCTTAATTGAGCTATGATTGACATTCTCTATAAAGAGCCGGCTCCCTACTGAGCTACGGTCGAGGGCTCAGCTATATTAGGCTACTGATTACGGTTGATAAACCCTCTGCTATTGTAGCTGTCTCTGACTTTCTATAGTCCACAGCTACTGGATCGTGTTGAAGTCAATAGGCTTGGCAGGGTGGATGATGTTCTTGTATTCCTCTTAGCAAACTCCGACTCCCTCGCATAGGGCTGTGATCAATGAGAAGAGGGACAGACTATTCTTGGCTAGTTTGGAATAGGCCACAATCTCCTTTTGAAGAATATAATTGATGTCAATAGGTCATCTTGTTATTATTAGAAATATTAGTATTGCTTGAGGCTTGGTGATATCGCTTGTATATTTGATTTGCATGAGATAAGAGCAGATAAAAAGTTACCATACTTTAGCATCCTTGGTCAAGGCACTAAAATGGAAATGGATAGGGAGGTCATGTGATTGGGTCCACTCTATGTCGAGCTTACATAATGTCTAAATAATTTGATCATAATCTACCTTTCTCCTGATCTCAGCATATTTATCAGGCCCATTGAACGATAGCCTAAACATTCGTTAATGGTTTTGTGATCAAACGACACCATTATCCTCGCACCCTTACATTAAAAACCTCATACGCTTGGGCATTTGTGTAGAACTCCCAATGTCTAGGAATAATCATATAATGAATGTTAGGGGAATTCATTTGGCTCGAGGCTGAATCCTCTCTCCTCTATAATAGATTGACGAAAGATCATGTTGTCGAAACAATCCGCTGCATTCTGCAATATAAAACGAGAGGTAACAATTGACGGGGTCCTTAATAAAGACATATTTGTCATTTATTTTTTTATTTTTTTATCTTGATATATTATTGTTTTATAAGAATAAATATTTATATTCATTATATTATGTATAAGGACTTGAAGCAAAAACATAAACTAAAATGCAAACTTTGTAAATATGAACCTGTCGCCCTAGCGCCACAATGATGTTTGCCCCCAGTGGTAGAATAGTGATTAAAATAGGAAAATTAGAAAAAAAATTGTTTAAGTTATAGTCCACTGCCCTAGCGCTAGCCAGCTACCGCGCTAGCGATGACCCAGCGATTGTGCAATTTTGACACAACAAGAAATGGAGATTTCAAGCTCATATTAATCCCTATAAAAGGCCACTCATCTCCAGCCTCTAGAGATCATCCAAGAACATCAATAACACATAATATAGTCTTACAGAGCAATTGGAGCTTAATTGAAGCAGCTATGGAGAGAGATTCAAGGCGTTTTTCGACAACAAGAGTTTCTTTAGTAGTGTAATCAAGAGTTCGATGTCTATATCAATTTTTTATTGATTGTATCATGTTTTCTTAATATTTTTGCCGTTGTTTTCTTGTAGCCATGAACTAAATTTTTTTTCTAGGGTTAATACTTAAACTCAATATGTGTGCTAAATTGCCATATCTTTTTAATATTTAATAAACTTAGTTCTTTTTTATTCAATTTACTTGTTCTTAATGCTTCAATATATCTAGCCCAAATATGGTAAATGAATTCGTAATATTTTGATAAACTTGAAAGAGGAATCATTATATTTAGACTTAGATAATTTGATGCATGATTATAGAGTAACATTCAATATTGCATATACAAGTTTCAAATTAGAATAGGAATATACCTAATTAGCTTGTATGATTAATAGTACTTAATCTTAAAGAATCTTAATTTATTACAAGTACCATGGGAATATAGGTATTTGGTAAATTAATGTATACTTGCATGACTTAGATAGAGGCTTGTGAATACATAAGTGTCTTGATCAATAACAAAAACTAAGGGAGTTAAATTTTAGATGATTAATTATTAGAAAGTATATTGAGGGATAGTATTAACCCAAGGTATTTATATTGTTATCTTTCAAATCTCTTTATGTTGTGTTGTTGCTTTTATATTTTTTAAATTCATTCTTAGATTTTTATTTTTTTGAATAATTACTAGAAATATATAATTTTAATACTTGATTGAAAAGAAGACATTATCCCTGTGGGTTCGACATTCGGCTCTTTATGTCTCTTTATTACTTGCATACGATAGTGTATACTTGCACTCAATCATAAGATATAAAAATATCGCATTAGTCCTTGATGTTTTAGGCCTGCTCCTTTTGTTAGTGCCATCTCACAAAAATAACAAAATGGTGAAATAGGTTTTGGGGATGGATTTGATGTGGGTTTTTGGGATTTGATGTGGGTTTTTGGTGTTTGATGGAAAATTGGATGTTTTGATCTAGTAGAAATGATGTATGAGTGGTAAGGGAAGTACTTGTAGGCTTAATTTAAGCTTTGGATGAATTGGGCTTGAGAGAGATTAAGATGTTTTGAAGTTTTGAGGAGTGGAAATGGTGAAACGATGGTTTTAAAATGGAGTTTCAAGTGAACGCTACTGCGTTATAGTGCAGATGCAGGGGAATTTATAATTTAATTCATAACACAGGGGTGTGGAAGGTGGGGAACACTGAGGCATCTTTAATTTATCTCTTTTCTATTGCGTTGCAAGTGTAGAACACTTGGGTGTCTTCAATTGAGTTATTAACCACTTTTTGAATTTGCCTAGTGCTGGGGCGTTAAGGTTCAGCAAAACAGTTGTGCTAGAGCACTAATGAATAGTCTTTCAATAAGAGATGGATGTTGGGGCATTATCTTTTGACGCAGGGGTAATGGAGGCCCTTTAATTCCCCTAGAACTCTTTAGAATTCATGCTAGGCATTGCAACAAGATGCCCCAGCGTTGAGTTGGGACATAGTGGTAGTGAAATTAGGCAATGCAGCCATATTGGAGCATTAACTGTTAACCTTTAGGTACACTTTAGATGCTTGGGAGTTTTGGTTTGATGGGGGAGCATTGGAGCTCTTCAAATCCCCTAAAACTCTCTAGATTTCATGTTGGGGTGTTGCAAAGTTGGCACACCAGTGTTGAGCTAAGATGTAGTGGCGGTGAAATTTGGGAACAGTTCAATATTCAATCCTTTTGCATGAATGCGCCAGTGTTTTCAATGTTAATGTTTGAGGAATTTCTAGAAATTTTAACTTGTTCAAGTCCTAAACACACCAAAAAAAACAACAAAAACACTTAACTAATGCAATTTAAACTTTGAAAACAAAAATAATATATTGTTTGCCTCTGAATGCTTGATTTAACGTCTTGAGCTTGACATCTTGCTTTACTTCCTAAGGCTCGATAAGTCCAAGAGATACCTTTTGGTGATCAATGTATGTATGTGGGGGTGGTGAAAATTGGAACGGTTTAGCGTTCATTCTTTTTGCATGAACGTGCCAGTGTCTTTAGTGTTAACATTGGGGCATTTCTAGAAGTTTTACCTTGTTCAAGTCCTAAGCACACCAAAAACAACAAAAACACTTAACTAACATAATTTAAACTTAAACAAATATCCTTGTTTGCCTCTCAATGCTTGATTTAACGTCTTCGACCTAACTTATATATTTGCTTCCTAAGTTTCGGTAAGTCCAAGAGATAACTTTTGGCAATCAATGTATGTACGTAGGAGCGGTGAAAATTGGAATAGTTTAGTGTTCATTCTTTTTGCATGAACACACCAGTGTTTTCCGTGTTAACGTTGGGGCATTTCTATAAATTTTACCCTGTTTAAGTCCTAAACACACCAAAAACAACAAAACCACTTAACTAACACATTTTAAACTTAAGAAACACATATAACCTTGTTTGCTTCCCAATGCTTGATTTAATGTCTTGCTTTGCTTCCTAAGGATTGATAAGTCCAACAGATAACTTTTGGCAATCAATGTCATCTCCTCAATATTACTTCAACCTTTATCCATTAACCTTGAACAATTTCTTGCTCTCTTCATCAGCAATCACAATAGTTCCATGTGGGAACACCCTGGTTACTCTAAATGGTCTAGACTATATTGACTTTAACTTTCCTGGAAATAATTTCAGCTGAGAGTTAAACAATAGTACTCACTGTCCATGATGGAATTCCCTCATTGCTATCTTTCTATCATGTCATTTCCTTGTTTTCTCCTTGTACAACTTGACTTTTTCATAGGCTTGAGCCGAAACTCATATAGCTCATACATTGCAACAAACGTTTCTCCCTAGTTTCTTGAACATCAAAATTCAAAGTCTTAACCTAAGGGTTTATGGCTTATTACCTTGGTGCATTGCTTTAACTTGAAAACATTCCTCCATTTTCATTGGCACATTGATCTCTTAGAAAACCTTGATGGTAACTATCCTCTCTTGGACCCTATTGTTAGCTCTCATTGCTTACGAATTAATGACAGTCCTACCAGTAGCTAGAAATGGTCAACCTAAGATAATGGAGATGTCCCCATCCTTTTCTATATCCAAAACAATAAAGTTAGCAAGAAATTAAAGTTTGTCAACTTTAACCAACACATTCTCAACTATACCTCGTGGATATATAATTGATCTATCCGTCAACTATAACGTGACATTACTAGGCTTTACCTTCCATAAACTTAGCTTTTTATAAATGGATAGTGGCATCAAATTAATATTAGCCCCCAAATTCCACAAAAACCTACCAATGAATTGATCCCTTATAATGCAAGTGATAGTGAAACTCCCTAGATCCTTGAACTTTTAAGAAAGCTTCCTTTGCAAAATTACACTGCATTCGTCTGTGAAGACTATAGTTTCAAAGTCTGCTAATTGCTTCTTGTTGGATAATATGGCGTTCATGAACTTTATATAGTTAGGCATCTGCTCAAGTGCTTTAGCAAATAGAATGTTAATGTGTAACTTCTTGAACAGTTCTAAGAATTTTGAAAATTACTTGTCCAACTTCTTCTTCATGAGTCATATAGAGGGAAAGGTAGTAAGATTAAGCATGAGCTTACACTTTTTTTTCTGCACTGCTAGTTCCCTTTCTTTTGCAATGTGTTACTTACTCTTGATCATTAAAGCTACCCTTTTTACTGAGGTGTCTTATCAACAACCATATTTTTCCTCGTAAGTAGCGCTTATGGAAATGGTGTTGGGATTACACAAGGATTAACCTTGTCAATTTACACTAACTCATCTTTTTCTTTATTGTTCTCTACAACTGGTAAATGTGGTTGAGATATACCATCTCTTAAATATTTCCCACTCTTAAGTGTTATTACCTACACTTTTTTTTCTGCACTGCTAGTTCCCTTTCTTTTGCAATGTGTTACTTACTCTTGATCATTAAAGCTACCCTTTTTACTGAGGTGTCTTATCAACAACCATATTTTTCCTCGTAAGTAGCGCTTATGGAAATGGTGTTGGGATTACACAAGGATTAACCTTGTCAATTTACACTAACTCATCCTTTTCTTTATTGTTCTCTACAACTGGTAAATGTGGTTGAGATATACCATCTCTTAAATATTTCCCACTCTTAAGTGTTATTACCTTGCACTGCTCTATACTTTCTCTAGGATTAGATTCAGTGTTTCTTAGGAGAGAACTTTGCGAAAGGTTATTTACTGCTGAAGCAAACTGCCTACTTGTGTCTCTAAGTTTCTGAGAGAGGCTACCTGATTTTGAATCAAATACTTTATCTTGTTCATATATTGAACTAGCAATCTTCCAATGCTGGCTTCCTCTCTTGTAAGTGTTGCACCAGTGGAACATGGAACTCAGATGGATTATTTGATTTGAAATATTTGCCTTGAATATTCCAAGAGATATTTAGGTGGTTCCTCTATCTCGGGTTATAATAGTTAGAGTTGTGGTTGTTCTAATTTCTATTGAACTGCATATACTAAATTGTTTCTATATAACAACCATTAGGATGGTTGTCTCTATAGAAATCAAAAGTAACTGGCTAGCTTTTTAATAATTCACTCTTAAAGCATCCACCTTCTTGGTAAGAAGGCTAACCTAAGCTATCACAGATATTAAAGCATCTATCTCATGTACTCAAACTACCTCCTTGGGTTCACCCTCTCAGTTGGCCACTAATAACTGTTAGATACCATTTCATTCAACAAATCATAACTCTTATTAATAGACTTGTTCATCAAAGCACCTTTAGTTCCTATATCTACAATTGTTCTCAACTGACCTACAAGCCTATTAAAATAAAGTATGCACCAACAACCATTTAGAAACTTCACGATGTGTTCACTTCCTCAATATATCTTTAAACTTTTCACAAGCCTTATATAATGATTTTTGGTCATGTTGAACAAAAGATATGATGCCCTTCCTCATCTTATTTATTTTAGCAGGTAGGAAAAATTTAGCTAGAAGTTTGCATGCTAAATCATCCCACATAACAATCAATTTAGAAGGCAATGACATTAACCAACTTTTTTTCTTATCCCTCAAGGAAAATAGAAACAACTTTAATCTGATGGCATCATCTGAAACTCCATTAAATCTAAAGTGTCACAAATTTCTAAGAAGTTCATTATATGCTCGTTCAAATCATCATTTAAAAGCCCCAAAAACTAAACTGAATCCTTAAGCATTTGAATGGTGCTAGGCTTGATTTTGAAAGTTGTTTGCATAGGTATACTAATGCTTGAATTGATTCCTCCTACCAATGGTGCACGTACATCGCCTTGATCTTCTATATTAGCTCTTAGTGATTATTCTCAATGGATCCTTCGGAGCGTTATTTCAACTTTAAGATCTAGAGTAGTCAAATCAGGATATGAGCTCTCTACATATACTGTAGTGTCAACCTAAAAACAACATAATGTAAAATAAACAAGTACACAAGCAAAAAAAAAAAGTCAGAATTAAAAACAAGATGAACTTTTAGAGTTTTGTACCTAGTAGTTACATATACCATTTGATTGATTTTGGAAAGAGGAAATGAGTCTTTTGAAGTAGCTTTATTGAGGACTGTGTAATCTACGTATACCCTCAACTTCCCATTTTTCTTGGGTACAACTATAACACTTTCTAACTAGTTCAGGTTATGGACTTTTCTGATAAAGCCTACTTATAACAATTTTATATATTTTATCAGTGATTATCTTGTTCTATTCAGCCAATAATCTTTCTTAATGTTTAACTTTTGTGTCATGACATCGGGATCTATTTCTGGCATATCTTTGTGACTAGGCAAAAGACATCTTTTTTTTTTTTTTTTTTTGTAATAGCTTGATCTTTGCTTCTTTTTCTTTCTAATTTAAGTTAAGGCCTAACTGTACCTTTCTATCTGCTATTAAAGGGTCTAATTGCACTTATTCTATTCTTTTATATGCTGAGGAGTATTTTCCTCTATTCTTTCCTCCTTCTTAGGTCGTGTCTTCAACAAGATATCATGTAATTGTTATATAGGAGATATACCTCTTAAAGCAGTGCTGGAACTTTTACGCTACTCGAAGTCTTAACTTCTCATTCCCTTAAGGTGGTTCCTTATTTCTTCTAAGTTTCTTTAGGAAGTGGATCTATTTCTTTCTTTTCTTTTGAAAATTTTAATAAGTTACATAACATAGTCTTTCTTTGACTAGTTCTCATTTAATATATACCATTCTCCTTCCACTAGCTGAAATGTAGTGCAGAGTTGAAGGAACAACTTTTATATAGTGGATCCAGAATCTCCTTGCAAGTGTCTACAAATAGATAGTCTATATCTAACATCTTTCCTACTACTAGTAGTAGTAGCAATGTGATGAAACCCTTGATCCACTGAATGCAATCAGCTCTGTCTTGCACCCGCATATATTTTTCTCTTAGAGCCCTATCTTTGTTAATGCATCCCAAAATAATATATATATATATATATATTATTTTACTACTTCCACATCAACTAGTACACGTTAAATGAAATTGTTTTTGATGTTTAACATGATGACCAGTAAATTGAGATGTGGAAGCATAATGTTTGTCATGTTTTCTCGAGAGAAAGATATCTCTCATAAGTCCTATTTGATAACAATGATGGTAAGAGCTGAAGTTTCCCCTATAATTGTTCTCTGTATTTTGATGGCTCTTTTAAATAGTAGTCTCCCTCATTCATCTATACCTTCTTGTTCTAAGGGTCTCCTATGTAGTACATCTACAAAGTTTGATTAATGGTTATTCTCACAGCCAAAGCTTCCATTAAATCTTGAATTGGTTATCCTTCGACTTAAGGTACCTTTATAATTGGCAAATCTTCCTCTCTCATTTGTTCCTTTCTTCTATATTCATCTTCTTTTATATATTGGAAATCATAAAAGGATCCATGGACCACATCTAGTACCCTTGTGGTTATATTCTTCATTGTCACAGCTTTCATCCCATTGGTTTGTGATCTTGGCAAGTTCTTTTATTCGGGCTTTTTGTGCATTAGCTCATAAATCTAAAATATATTTATGAGAAACATTGAGAACAAATATATAGAGCTGAATTCCTAAATAAAAAAGGAAATTCAGCTCATACACCAATTAGGAAAAGTCAAAGAAAGAAGATTCATATTTTGTCTTCCTACCAAAAATACAATAACAACATACTAAATAGATTTTATTTTCTATTTCAACACTCCCCCTCAAGCTGGAGAATGAAGATCCAGTGCTCTCAGCTTGTCAACAAGCAAGATACTCAAAGTAAACTCTTAGGTTCTATAGATAAATCATGTCCCTTCTCATTGTAAAAGGGGCAACGCTTGTTCATGTCTTTTAAGTTTTTGAAAATCACTACGATTCTTAGTGTTCTAAATATTTTTTAAGACCTTATATTTCTACCAAATATTTTTCATTAATGTGTTGATTAGAATTAAGGGTTCATATTTCCTTTGTCGTTTACGTCTCCCGTCAATTCTCTATTATTAAAAGACCTTTGTACAAACCTTTCCTTTTGTGAAGGTGGATCTTCCTTCCGCATGGTAATCATGGAAGCTTCATTTGTTGCAGCGACCTTATCTTCTTCTTCTCAAATTCATAGTTCATATTTTTGACTTATTAACTCAAAAGTTGTGAAGTTTTTTCGAACTAAATATCGATAATAAGAAATAGAGGTCTTTACTACTTTGCAATATACATATGCTACAATTTCTAAATCATAGTTACCAATTTCACTCAGGTCTTTATTAAATTAGTTCAAGAAGCTCCTAATTGTCTCGTTCTTTTTTTGTTTCATAGAGAACAATCTGATGTAGTTTTCTTCTTCTTTCCATTGCAGATATATTAGGTGATAAACACTACAATTAGTTCTTTGAATGGCGATATTAAAATTTCTTTTAATTAATAAAACCATGATTGAGTAAATATCTCAAGGTTGGAGGGAAAAAATGTATTTTAGGGCATTGTCGCTTGAGTACATTATCATCTTCTCATTAAAGTGGAAGATTTGCTTGTCAGAATCCCCATTCCATCGTACATTAAAAATGTTTGTATTATAAGCTTCTTTGGCATCTTTGCTTTTATAATATCCTCTATAAACAAATCTTTATTCGCCTTTCTTGCTAAGTCAAAGTGTCTTCAGCTATTCTAACTTTCCAATTCCTTCTGCATAATTATTTACTTACTTTAAGATTGTTGCATTGAATTCTTGTTCATTGTTTACTTTCTACATCTTTTCTATAGCTTTCATCTTTCTAGTATACTCTATAGGTTCTTCCTTTCTCATGTTGTCTATAAATAGAGATGGAAAAATTTGAATCTGGATTGAGGTTTTGCTTAACTTGGATTCAAATTAAAATTTTTTGTTTGAACCTAGAACCTGAGTTTTACCTGATTTTTTTAGGTAGGACAGGATCTGTGCTAAAACCTAGGCCAGATATGGGTAATCTAGATCCAAGTTAAGACATGAATTCTTTTGTTTTTTCTTCTAACTTTTAAATTTTTTGTCCTAATTTTTTTTGGTTAAATTTAAACTTTTGGAGTAATTATTTTATAAAATAATTGTTAGATTCATATATATTAAAGGTTATGAGTTTTACAAACTAATTTAGAACTTTGTTTTAGAAAGAAAAAAAGACAAAACTTGGGTTGTGGCAAAAACCTGGATCTGGATTCGGATCCGAGAAAATAACCCAAAATTTTCAAACTCGGGCCGAGTTTCCAAGTTTTACCCCATCCAGTCTAAATTGTAATCCTTATATATAAATCTCTCTTATTGGGTATTCCTCGATACGATCTCTGTAATGGAAAGCTTTTCTAGATCATTACGGAAATCCTTAACTCCCTCCAATGCAGCTATCCGATCTTGCAACTCCTAGTTATCTTTTCTAATTTTCTTTATCTCTTTTAGGATTTCAGCCACACCTCATGCCATGTTGGAAAAGGTACTTCCTCCTAGGATTGACAAGAAGCACTAGTACCTTTATTATTAGTATTGTTTAGGTATATAGAATGATATTTGATGTTCATCATTGAATCTTAGGATTATTTCTCAAGCTGGATGATATGTTTTTTGTTTTATTTCCCACAGTCAGCACCAATGAAAGCTCTTAAGTCTGGAACCTTATGGATTGTCCTCTTTACCCTTGAATACTCTGCAAATTTATTTGAAGAACGCCATCCTCGTTAAAAAAAATACCTTAATACTCAAGTCAACTAGTATTTCATAAAATGAGTGCTCTGTGTATGAAGTACTTCGATGATCAATCGGATGCTCTATATGCCTGAATGCTCTGTATTCTTTATTAAATATTAAATAATTATCTCTTTCTTAAATTAAATGAATTATGAGCATGGTTATATATTTACTTATAGTGTTAGTTCTTAAATTATATTCAAATTATACATGAACAAATAAACGTGATTAATCTCCATTTAATTAGAGATTAAATTTGTATACAATTTATAATATAACAACTAAAGAGAAAATTTGAAAAAAAAGCATCCACTCGTGAAAAAATCTTCTCAATGCAAAATCGTATTTAATTTAATCATAATTTGATAAAATAATTATTATTATTCTTTTTCGCTTTGTCATATCTTACATGACTCTGATTTTAGAGTTCATGAATCAGCAAATCCAATTCTACATGATCTAATATTTCAAATTGATTTATTTTAGATTAAATTTTATATTTTTAATAGAGTTTGACCATTTTATTATTGTGAACTTTTTTAAAGTTATATAATAATTTAACTGTTGGACTCGTTTAATAATAAACTCAATAATATTTATTATGAATTTATAATTAAAAAAATTATTTCTAAACTTTCTTTTTAAAGTTGAAGTGACAAATCACGCACTTGCATGAGAATGAGAAGGCGGAAGTACGTAGAGAGACATTAAGCCAAAACAGAAACGAGAAAAAAGGCAAAACAAAAGCAGTAAAAGTTTGAAACGTCATTGTTGTCTTAATCACAGAGAGAGACTCCTCCCGCAAACATTACTTGATTATCAATTTGCATCGGGTCCCCCACAAACTTTGTGGGGTCGGCCATTCCCTGACAAAACTTTGTGGCTTTGTCACCCCTGTTTTTCCCTTACCTCCCACTCCAGTATTCATTTATATTTTTTATTTTGTTTTTTTTATCGTATATAATTCTATAGGTACAGCTGTTATCATAAATATGAAAGTTGAAAATTTAATATGCTTTTGAAATTAATGTTAGACTTTTATCTAATAATTATACTTTTGTTTTTAATTAATTTTCTTCTTATGTATATTTGATGCGTGGAGCACTGGATTGGAGGGATGTTCCTTGATATTCTTTTGCTCTAATCTCAATCTTGATTAACGCAATCCCAAAATTAGCTTCATTTTTTAATACGAAGGGTTGAACTATTTAACTAAAATAACACATGATATTTGACAAATTTTACATATAAAATCTATTAGATGTGATAAAGATTTGATGGAAGATTTAGGTTTAGCGGCAACTTTTTATACTAATACTGCTTTATTTTGCATAAACATATAATTGTAAGTAAATATAATATTAAGAAGTTAAAAATTAGATCAATCAAGAATATAATATAATTAGTTTACGTGGTTCGATAAAAATTAATGTTCACAGTGCATCGAAGAGATTTTAACATTTTTTATTAGCTCTTCTAAAAATTATAAGAAAAAAATAAATAAACTCTTAAAAGAATTTATTTGGCGTACCCTCATTCAAATAAGAATAATAAACACCTACGATGATTTAACCTAAATGTGCACAAACACTTAATATCTACTTAGTTCTTTAATCTCTTTTAGAGTCTCTCCTTTAATGTTTGATGAGTTTACAAAAAGTTTATAAAGATTTATATAGTGAGTAAAAAAGTCCTTAGAAACCCTAAACCTAGCCCAACACTGGAGCTACTGTCTCTAGCGACGCTGCTACAGCCTGGTACCATATTCATGTGTTTTTGTACTCTTATTTACTTCCAATTCTCCATCTTGGTCCTCTTTTATATGCTTGTCACATAGTAGACTTCTTGTTAACTCTTCACTTGGTATCCACCTTAATTTATGCCCATACATGATTGTTGAATTATCAACACTAGCAAACTCTTCCTTGATTCAAAATTCCCCCTCGTAAAAAGGCTTATGAATCCATCCACATCAATGCTCTATCACCTAGAGCTTATTCCAGTTAAGTCTTCATCAAGACTTAACTCATCTTGGACTTGTGACTTTGGTCTCCAAAGATATGAATGTCTCTTATATAGGATATAAATGCAACGCACTCCCTTTGACCTTCATCACTTCAGTGAGTTTGCTTTGAATGTTGCCTTGTAGTCTTCATTACCCTAACACCCCATGTTAGGCCACCTTAGATCGTCCCTTTAAGCAAATAAAGCCTCCATTGTGCTTCTCACCTTCTATATTTACTGTTCCTTTTAATATCCTATGTTTTCTTTCTTTCACTCTAACTGAATATCCCTCTTTATTGACCTTTCCTAGGAATATCAAGTTTCTTTTAAGTTTAGGAAAATGTCTTACACTATGTTGTAATAGGTTTCTCACCATCCTCAGCCTTATGTCACCAACCCTCACGACTTCACAAGCTATGTTATTCCCCATTAATGTTGTACCTCCAATAGCTTTATTGTTGGGAAATAATTATCAGTCAGGATATATATAGAGACTACACCAAGAGTCTGGTATCCACTTACCAGTGTACTTTCCGTTAAGACAACCAAGGAGTCTACAACTTTATTGTCATACCCATGACTCACTGTTACAGTATCTCTATCCCTTCCTTTTATTTTAGGACAATCCCTCTAAAGTGTCATTCCTTGTTATAAAAAAAATAATTCTTAGATCTCATTCTCGGTCAGTTGTCCTTCTTTCTTTTTGCAATAAAACATATTGCACTATTAGTTTAGATCTCTTCCCTAATTCTTTTTAATTCAATGATGCCTTAACATCATTCATTGTAAGAGTTTCCCTATCATACAATAGCATATCCATAAAGTTCTCATAACTTAATGGTAACGAACTTAATAGGATGATGTCCTTATCTTCATCCTCCATCTTGATGTCTAGTGTCTCAAGACTTATGATGATTCTATTGATGGTGTCAATGTGATCTCTTAATGAAGACCTTTCAAAGATAGACAGCTAGTGCAGCTTGTCCTTCACATGTAAACAATTCACCAAAGACTTCCTTATATACAAGGTATCGAGTTTATTCTATAGACCTAAGTTGTCTCTTCTCCATCTACCTTCTTTAGTACTACGTCACTCAACACTAGTATAATGGTATTGTGGGCCCTCTTCTGAATGATATACCAATCTATCTCCCAAAGTTTCAAAGGATTCTTCTCTTTACTATTTGTTGCTCAAATTTCCTCTATGGCTGAGTCTAACCCTACTTTGACTAGCAAAGCTTTAACTTTTTTCTTTTATGGATTGAAGTCATTTATACCATTAAACTTTTATATATCTTGCTTGAAAGTTTCCATGGTTTAAATACCACCTAAGTATATTACCTAACTTGACTCTGATACTAGTTTGTTGAATTTTAGAGAAGAGATTTAGGTTTAATACCAACCACAACTTATGATCAGCCTTTCGCCTAAATACCTCTTTGTTTTATGGAAGTATATAATTGTAAGCAAATATAATATCAAGAATTTAATAACCAAATCAATCAAAAACACAACATAATTTTTTAAAAATTCATAGTGGATCAAAGGGATCCTGCCTCTCTTATTAACTATTCTAGAGATTACAAAGATAAAACAAATAAAGAATGTTCAAAGATATATATATATATATATATATATATGGTGTACCTTCGTTCACTCAAGAATAATAAATACTCACAATGGTTCAACCCAAATGCACATAGCACTTAGTGTCTATCTAAGTCTTTAATCTCTCTTAGAGTCTCTCTTTTAATGCTTGGTGAGTCTAAAGAAGGTTTGCAATAATTTATATAGTGAGAAAAATGTCCTTAAAACTCTTAAACCTACTTGAAATAAGAGTTCATGCGTTTAGGAGTTTGAAACTCCCTCAAAGAAGTTGAATGCGAGCCAAAAAAAAAAATAGAAATCCCCAAAATTGGCACTGCAGTGCTGGCGCACCCTTATTCCAGCGCCGCGACAATGAAGCTACTATCTCCGACACCGCAACGCAACGCCTTTGTGTTGTCTTCCTGCGTTTTTGTGCTCCTTCTTACTTTTAATTCTCCGTCTTGCTCTTCTCTCGTATACTCGTTGCATATTTGACTTCTTTCTAACTCTTCATTTGATATTTATCTCAATTCATACTCATACATATTGTTAAATCATCAACCAACACTATGTATTATGGAATTATCAATACCAACACGATGCAACTTTGAAATGCAATGCAAATACATTATAGTATAGCAAAATTCATGTAAATATTTATGTGAAACTTAAAAACATGCACAGGTACAGGAAAAGATCAGTAAAATAATTGTTCACGTGTTCGTGCTTTATTTTATTTAAATGGAATGGATTGTCATGACAATCAGAATGCCAAATTTCTCATTTTTCAACTTTTTTTTCTTTTGCGCGTTTGTTTCTCCAACTCATTCCCGTCTCTTTCCCTACCTGCAAGTGAAAAGTGAAATTATTTTTGATTAATCATCGTCGTTTCGGTTTTAACTACACTGATGTCTAGTTTAGGATTCTCCTTGAAGCATCAAATTTCTATTTTTTATTTAAAAATATTTTGGTTGAAACTGTTTAACATATGTTTATACACACGTCTTCAAAAAAATAAGAAAAATAAAAAAAAAGACAATCTAACGTATGTAAAAGGCTTCTTATATAGAATCTTTACGTATCAAATCCTACCTAACAAATTATCATAAAGTAAATAAATTATTATAATTAATGAATGGTAAAAGTTCATAATGAGAAAGAAGAATTCATAAAGCTGAGGGTGCTAGTCAAATTGACTAGCCCTTTCATTGATGCTCACCACCCCAACTATAGGTCGGGGTTTCGATCTTGCATGTTGTGGGAATGAGGAAGGGTATGTGTTATATCAAGAAACAAAAAAATAAAGAAAGAAGAATTCATCTTTAATTTTTTTCCTACTCTTTAGATAAGCTACAAGCGCTTATCCAAAGTCTAGAGAAATTTCAAAATACATATATTGTTATAAGAATTTAGAGGTTGAAGTAGAATCTTAATTTAAAGTAGTGGATGATAAACTGGAGAAAATAAATGACACACAGATATTACGTGAAAAAATCTCTAACAACTTGAGGGAAAACCACGATAAGTATAGGGGATTTTCACTATAAAAATGAGATTATAAATACAATTTAATTATAAGGAGAGAACGATTCTCTCTCTCTCTCTCTTTCTCTCTTGAAACTATGAGATACACTTCAACCTCACATTTCTCTCTTAACAAATAAAGAGAAATTAAAGAATTTATTCAAAAATAAAGTAGGAGATTGGATTATAGGATGATGATGATGAACTAATAAAGCACCTTTATTTAGGAGGAGGTGGTAGTGTTCCAATTGAACACATCTTCTTTAGTCTTCAAAAAATAGCATCCATTCAATTTAATAATTTAGGCCACCAATCATTTCTTTCTTCAAAAATTGTGTCTGCAATTTTGGTGTGCCACCAACCACAACATTTCTCCCACTTAAAGACTTGATTAAAATAATCATGTCTTCACATTATTCCACCTACACTTGTTATTTTTATGCTACTTTACCTTTCTGTCAGGCCATATAAGGATCTACAATATATGAACTTATCAGTGTTGATCGGTTTAGTTAATGCATCTGCTAGAATTTCTTTGGTGTGAATCTTCTTCATATCTATGCTTCCACTTCTTTACTCCTATATGTTTTGTTTTGGAATGAAAAGTTGAATTTCTTGAAATGTGCAAGGCATACTAACTGTCACAATACAAGGAAATCTTCTCTTAATTATACCCGAGCTCTTCCAAGAATCTTTTAATCCAAATTGATTCTTTACAAACTTATGTAGCTGCCATATACTCAGCTGTTATTGATAGTCTGAAGTGTAGAGACCCAGCTAACAGCTCCTTCTGCAATTATAAATACATACCTTTTAGTGAATTTTATTTTATTAATATCACCTGCTGGTGCAATATTTTCATATCTTAAAATTAAGTGTAAGTATACACTATCGTGTACAAGTAATAAATGGACAAAAGAGTTGGATGTCAAACCCATAGGGGTAATATCTTCTTTCTAACCAAGTACTAAAATTATGTCATTCTAGAAGTTATTCGGAAAAATAAGAATCTAAAAATGAATTTAGAAAATATAAAAGCAATGACACAATGTCAAGAGATTTGGATGATAGCAATATAGCGAAAACCTAGGGTTAATACTATCCCTCAATATGTTTTCTAATGATTAATCCTTTAATATTTAACTCTCTTAATTTTTGTTATTGATCAAAACACTAATGTATTCATAAGCCTTTCCCAAAGTCATGCAAGTATACCTTAATTTACCAAATACCTACATTCCTATGGTACTTGTAATAAATTAAGATTCATTAAGATTAAATCTAATTGATCATACATGCCAATTAGGTATATTCATATCCTAATTTGAAACTTGCATATACAACATTGAATGTTACTCTACAATCATGCATCAAATTACCTAGATCTAAATTTAATGATTCCTCTTCTGAGTTTATCAAAAATATTTCCAACTGATTCCCATCTCTTTCCCTGCCTGCAAGTGAAAAGTGAAATTATTTTTGATTAATCACCGTCGTTTTGGTTTTAACTACACTAATGTCTAGTCTAGGATTCTTCTTGAAGCATCAAATTTCTATTTTTTTTAAAAAAAAAATGTTTTGGTTCAAACTGTCTAACATATGTTTATACACACGTCTTCTAAAAATAAAAAATAAATAAAAAAGGACAATCTAACGTATGTAAAAGGCTTCTTATATAGAATCTTTAAGTATCAAATCCTACCTAACAAATTATCATAAAGTAAATAAATTATTACAATTAATGAATGGTAAAATTTTATAATGAGAAAAAAGAATTCATAAAGCTGAGGGTGCTAGTCGAATTGACTAGCCCCTTGATTGATGCTCACTACTCTGACTATAGGTCAGGGTTTCGATCTCGCATGTTGTGGGAATGAGGAAGGGTATATGTTATATCACAAAAAAAAAATAAAGAAAGAAGAATTCATCTTTAATTTTTTCGTACTCTTTAGATAAGCGCTTGCGCTTATCCAAAGTCTAGAGAAATTTAAAATACATATATTGTTATAAGGATTTATAGGTTGAAGTAGTATCTTAATTTAAAGTAGTGGATGATAAACTGGAGAAAATAAATGACACACGGATTTTACGTGAAAAACCCTCTAACAAATTGAGGGAAAACCACGGCAAGTATAGGGGATTTTCACTATGAAAATGGGATTATAAATACAATTTAATTACAAGGAGAGAATAATTTTCTCTCTCTCTCTTTTGAAATTAGGAGATACACTTTAACCTCATATTTCTCTCTTAACAAGTAAAAAGAAGTTAAAGAATTTATTCAAAAATAAAGTAGGAGATTGGATTATAGGATGATGATGATGAACTAATAGAGCACCTTTATTTAGGAGGAGGTGGTAGTGTTCCAATTAAACACATCCTCTTTAGTCTTCAAAAATTAGCACCCATTCAATTCAATAATTTAGGCCACCAACCATTTCTTTCTTCAAAAATTGTGTCTTCAATTTTGGTGTGCCACAAACCACAACATTTCTCCCACTTAAAGATTTGATTAAAATAATCATGTCTTCACATTATTCCACCTATACTTGTTATTTTCATGCTACTTTACCTTTTTGCCAGGCCAGTGTTGATCGGTTTGGTTAATGCATCTGCTAGAATCTCTTTGGTGTGAATCTTCTTCATATTTATGCTTCCACTTCTTTACTCCTATATGTTTTGTTTTGCAATGAAAAGTTGGATTTCTTGTAATGTACAAGGCACACTAACTGTCACAATATAAGGAAATCTTCTCTTAATTATACCCGAGCTCCTCCAAGAATCTTTTAATCCAAATTGATTCTTTACAAACTTGTGTAGCCGCCATATACTCAACTGCTATTAATAGTCTGAAATGTAGAGACCTAGCTAATAACTCCTCCTGCAATTGTAAATACATAGCCTGTAGTGGATTTTCTTTTATCAATATCACCTGTTGGTGCAATATTTCTATATCTTAAAATTAAGTGCAAATTTACACTATCGTATGCAAGTAATAATTGGACAAAAGAGTTAAATGTCGAACCCACAGCGGTAATATCTTCTTTTTAACCAAGTACTAAAATTATATCTTTCTAGCAGTTATTTAAACAAATAAGAATCTAAAAATAAATTTAGAAAATATAAAAGCAATGACGCAATATAAAGAGATTTGGATGATAGCAATATAGAGAAAGCCTAGGTTAATACTATCACTCAATATGCTTTCTAATGATTAATCCTCTAATATTTAACTCTCTTTGTTCTTTTTATTGATCAAGACACTAATATATTCATAAGCCTTTCCCAAGGTCATGCAAGTATACCTTAATTTACCAAATACTTATATTCCTATTGTACTTATAAAAATTAAGATTAATTAAGATTAAGTCTTATTAATCATACATGTCAATTAGGTATATTTCTATCCTAATTTGAAACTTACATATGCAACATTGAATGTTACTCTACAATCATGCATCAAATTACCTAGATCTAAATATAATGATTCCTCTTCTGAGTTTATAAAAAATATTACCAATTCATTCACCATATATTGGCCAAATATATTGAAGCATTATGAAGAAGTAATTTGAATAACAAAGAACTAAATTTATTAAATATGAAAACAAAATAACAATTAAGTGCACATATTGAGTTCAAGTATTAATCCTAAAAAGAAAATTTAGTTAATGGCTACAAGTGAACAGCGGAAAAAATAATAAGAAATCATGATACAATCAATAGTAAACTGACATAAACGTCGAATTGCTCTGAATTGCATTGCCTAAAAAACTCTTGATTCTAAAGAAGGCCTTGAATCTCTTTATGGTTGCTTCAATTAAGCTCTAATTGCTATCTTTGTTTTGTGTTGTGTATTTTTGATATTCTATGATGTTCTCTAAAGGTTTAGGATGAATGGCCTTTAATAGGGATTGATTTGAGCTTGAAAATCTTAATTCTTGTCGGATTAGGAATCGTACTACCGCTAGGACACTATGTTTCTGTCGCTGGCACACTGCGCGTAAAAGGCCTCATTGCTGGAGCTATGAGATACTGGCATTTGAAAGTTTGTTTATCACTAGTACGGTGCTGAGCTGGCGCTGGGGTGCTAGACTGCGACTTAAATAGGTTATTTTTTTCTATTTTCTTATTTTGTTCACTTTTTCAGTAATAGGGCAAAAATCCTTGTGGCACTGGGGCAAAAATCCATGTGGAGCTGAGGCGATAGGTCCATATTTTAAAATTTTTAAATTTTATTCAAGTCTTTATAAATAAAATAATGCACATAAATAGCCATTTATTCTCATCAAACAATAAAATATCAAAATAAAAAAAATATATGACAAATATGCCCTTATAACCTCTAAAGTCTGAATCAACATATCCTCTTACAGTGAATTCTGATCCTTCATAACATAATGCAGCATCTGAGGTACTCTTAATATATCTCAGGATCCTTTTAACTGTATTCCAATGCTCTTTACTAGGATTACTCATAAATCTGCTAACCACTCCCACTACTTGTAAATTGCCCAGTCTTGTATAAATCATGGTAAACTTTAAGCTTCCCACTAGTGATGCATACGGTACTCAAGACATTTCCTTCCTCTCTACTTCATTGCTAGGACACATACTTGAGGATAACTTGAAATTAATAAGAAGTGGGGTAGAAATTAGCTTACAATATTGCTTATTGAAGCATTGTAAGATCTTCTTCACGTAGTTCTTCTGTGAAAGTCATATCTTCCTATTATTTCTGTCCCAGTGAATTTGCATCATTGGAATCTTGTTTGCTGGTCTCAATTTCTTAATGACAAATTCCCTAGCTATTTAAACCTTTAACTCTGTTACTTAATCTTTGTTGGAGCCTACTACCAACTGTTAGGGTCGGTGCTTACGTGTCATCCCTGAATGTATATATACTTATGTATTTATACAAGTGTACATTCCCATTAAATCGCTAATACTAATTTATATGGTATTATGCATGTAACATTGCAGACATTGTAGATCTGAAAGAGTTTGGATAAGATCTAAAGGTGTTTAGATAAGAGCTCATAGTTAGCCATGCTGAGAAATATAATTGCTAAATGTTAGCATAGCTAAGTGTTAGATGTTTATAATACTCAGCAAATCCAAGAGTTGGAGCCTTGTCTGTAATGGGACATAGACCTGAGAATATACTAGTAACTGCATAGTTGCAAGAGTTGCACTCGAGTGCCAAAAAATGCATGTTACGCAAGTATGTTCTCAAATAATAGTCCCTGATCTATTTCTGCCGATACGGTTCTGTCGGTGGATACCTTTATATATAAATCAGCATATGTCATACCTATCGGGTATAGATGGTCGTTCTTGACTGACTATAAGCTTGGAGCTTGTATTGACATATGGGTATCCAGTTAGGACTGGATATGTCCAAGAAGGCCTCCGATAGACAAAGCCATCAACGGAGGGTCCTCTCGTGTAGAGTAGTATATGTGGTCCTTTAACCTGACTGCCACGGTGGGCTTGTAAGTGATCCACTATACTTTGGTTCCACGCATGTCACTGACCTTTCATGGTGTGACCGCTAGGTATAGTCCGATGCTTATGGAGTCTGGTGCGTTCATAAATGGGATCCGTCAGCTCCCATATAGAGTTTGATATCCAGATGCTTTGAGACTGTATCTCAGAAAGTCTTGTGGCCACAAGCAATCATCCTGAGAAAGAATTCCGTCAGGGTGGAACAATATGGAAAAGGAGTTTGCGCATATTGTTCATTGAGATACAAGTCTGGAGATAGGACAAGGATGAGCACATGGGGATTTGACGGTGATAATCTATATCCCCGCACATCCAGGATATCATGACGGAAGGACTATACGTATGCGTTGTAACCTTAGCTTGCATGGTTCAATGCACTGATTTGTATATCCGGACGGGTGCGTGGGGCATTGCTCACGGACTCATGGAATAGTTCCTTTTAAAAAATTAGGTATAGGACCTAGGGAGTCCTGCGATATGGAGTGTACTCGTTGTGTACTAGGGCAGCGTGCTGGATTAAATTGTTTAATCCAACAATATTTAGCCATTCCACGGGAATGCGTGTGTGTCTGTATTTAAGTGTTAATACAATAATTAGTTAATAAATATTATTTACTAATTGTATAATGACACGTAGTGTATTGTGGATCCTCGGTTGAATTTATCCAATGGTGGGATTTGGTAGGACCCACTAGAGGTAAACTTGGTAAATGAGGGGCAAAATGGTCAGTTCTCAATTTGATTATTTAATAGTTAAATAATCAAAATATATTTCTTTTCATATTATATATTATATTATTATATTATTATTATATTATTATTTATATTATATTTATATTTATATTATATTATATTATATTTATATTATATATATAAGCAAAAAGAAAGAGAGAAGGATTTGGCCAAATTGGCCGGGAGAGAAAAGAGAAGGAAATGAAAGAGATGAAGAAGAGAGGGAGAAGAGAAGAAGAAGAAAAAAAAAATAGGAGGGAAAATGAAATTGTTTCATTTTACCTATACTTCCAATTGGAGCAATTATGAATTGCTTCAAACTCTCCATTTCTTATCCTTTTGGAGAAAAGGGTATAAATTCTCACCCGACCATTTTGGAGATTAAGAGTAATCCCAAGCTGAATACAGAGTTGCTGTTCTAGCTCACCAAGCCCACCGTGTTGGTAACTAGAACTGCATGCGAATTGGTTTCCATGCGGACTCTAGAAAAATACGTGTATAACATTACACGTTATGGTAAATTCTCTAATTCCATAAATATATTAATGTGATTAATATATTTTAGTTATTATATTTATTGCAAAATTTATATATTTTTGATGCGTTAGGCAATAGACACAATTGCACATGCACACCCACGTGCCTAAGATCCTTCACCAAAACCAACTTGCCATCAACATATAACAACAAGATAATGAACTCATTATTACCAAACCTCTTAAAATATACACAGGGATCTGTATTAAGTCTGTTGTATCCAAGGCTCAATATAAAAGAATTAAATCTCTTATAGCAACACCTTGGTACCTTTTAAGACTATATAAAAATTTGTTTAACTTGTAAACCAAGTTCTATTTTTCCTGTTTTTTTTTTAAAACCTTCTGGTTGGAGCATATAAATTTCTTCTACAAGGTCACTATGAAGAACAACTATTTTTACATATAACTATTCTAGATGTAAATCAAATGTAGCACACATAGTAAAGACTATACAAACAGTATTGAGTCTAATAACTGGTGAAAAATTTTCATTGTAATCAATACCTTCTTTTTTAGCATATCATTTTATCACCAATCTTGCATGATACTGCTCTACTTGATCATCGCTATTTCTTTTAATCTTGTAGACACATTTGTTACCAATAGCTTTCTTCCTTTTGATAATGGTACAAAATTGCATGTTTTATTCTTATGAAGAGCTTCAATTTCTTCTTGCATTGCTGTCATCTATAAAGATGCATCCAAACTATTTATTGCTTCTTGAAAAGTTGATGGCTCTCCTTCCTTTGTTAGAAGACAGTATACATCATTACCCTCTATATGATAATTAGAATGCCTAACTGGTGCAGACCTTGCCCAATTTGATCGTTTAAAAGGTGGCACCTCTGGCTCAACTGGTTCTTGTTCATAATGCTCTAGTGTTGCTTCTAAAATTTCTTCTTCTTCTGACTCTTCCTCTATTTTTTATTGTGGTAGTTTCTAATTTATCATTTGATGTGCTATCATTTTCTTTCTTTTACATCTTATCTTCTACAAATATCACATCTCTGCTGATAACTACCTTGTAGGCAGTGGCATCCCACAAGCGATATTCCTTAACTCGATCAATATACCCCAAGAATATACATTTTCTAGATTTTGGATCAAGGTTTGTGACTTCTTGGGTATTGTACATCATATACACAGGACTTTCAAATGTATGTAAATTAAAATAATCAGCTGGCTTACCAATCCACATCTTTATTTGTGTCTTCAAATCAATCGTTGTTGATGAAGACCAATTGATCACGTAACAGGCGGTATTAATTGCTTCTGTCCAGAATGATTTGGCTAGACCCGCAGTCTTTAACATAGCTCTAGTTCTTTCAAGTAATGTTCTATTCATCTGCTCTTTTATTCCATTTTGTTGAGGAGTGTATGCCATTGTAAATAGTCTTTTGATGCCTTCTTGTTTGCAAAATGCATCAAATTCCTTGCTAGTATATATTATCCTCCATTGTTAGTCCTTAAACACTTGATCTTCTCAGCTTCAAGTTCCACCCGTGCTTTGAAGACCTTAAATACGAAAAACACATTTGCCTTTCTTTTGATTAGATAAACCCAACATCTTTTGGAGAAGTCATCCATAAATGACGTAAAATAGTTTGCTCCTCCTAAGGATGTGACCAGTGCTTACCAAATATTAGAATGAATTAAGTCTAAGATGTCATTACTCTTAGTTGTTGATGTTCTAAACATTAATATATACTGCTTGCTTATAACACAATACTCAGAAAAGGGTAAAAAAATATTTTTAAGTCCAAGAAGTAACTTCTGATTAGAGAGAATTTTCAAAAATCGTTCTAACATATAACCAAGTCTTTGGTGCCACAATATCGTTCTCTCTTCTGCAGAACTAGCTGATGCAATAGATGATTCTACCTCTAAATATGTTTTCCTAAAAAGCATGAATAAGTTAGCAGCTATCTTTTCTCTCTTCATTACCACTGCCTCTGACAATCTTCATAATCCTATTTTGTATATGGGTTTTACATCCAAGCTTATTTAGTTATCCTAGAGACAACAGATTTTTCTTCAAGTTTTTCACATGCCGTACCTCTTGAATAATACGAATCATTATATCGTACATCTTCAACTTGATGGTGCCAATGCCAGCAATCTCTAAGGCATGATCATCTCCCATGAATATAGATCCTCCAATAATAGATTTATAATTGTGAAACCATTCTCGATGAAAGGTTATATATCATATTGCTCCTAAATCCATTATCCAAATATCATTGAGCTTCTTCTATCCTTGGGAATAGTTATTGCCTCACTGAACAAGATGTTACTATCATCAGAAATACTTGCAACACAACCCTGAGAATTTGGTGACTTAGTGGTCTTTTCTACACCTTTCTTATACCAACACTCATTTTTTAAATGCCTTTTCTTGCACGGTTGTAGCATTTGATATTCTTCTTACTCATTGACTTTGATTTTTCTTGTCTGTAACTCCTACTAAAGCTAGGTTCTATTGACCTGCCTCAAGTCATTGGTAAGGCCTCCGCTTATTGTGAACTAGTTGCTCTGTCTTCTTTATTTTTAAGCCTGCTTTCTTCTTCAAAAACAGAGGCTATAACATCTTTGAAAACTAGATAGTTCGTTAGGAGATATTGGTTAAGCTGATAATTAGATGGTCATATGAATCTGGAAGACTTTGGAGTAAAATCTCATAACATTTATTTTACCCAATATTGTAACCCAAAGTAGAAAGTTAGGAAAATAAAGTATTGAGAGTATTGATATGATTAGTCACTATCGTAGATTCTGACATCCGTAGGGTGTAGAATCCTATTTTCAAGAAAATCTTATTATAAAGAAACTTTGCCTCATACAATGTTGTCAGAGTATCCCATATCTCCTTTACCTTCTTTTTCTCTACTGCACTTGATAGAACTTTATTTACTAATCCTAGATGCAAGTTGGCAATAGCATCTCACTCTAACTTTTTCTATTTTTATTAGTCATACTTGCTGATTTGTCACTAATTGCCGTTAGACAATAGTCCTTCTTTAAGATTGCCATCACTCTCATCTTTCACATTGAGAAATTATTCCTATTCAACTTTTCTATCTCGTACTTTGACGTCATATTGATTGATTATAATCTACTTCTCACTCGAACTGGCTCTACTATTTCACTGTAAATAGTACCACATATATGAATAGTACTATATACGTGAACAGTTACATGCGTGTAAATAGTACCCGTGAATGATATACCTTCACCTAAAAGCCCTAAATGCTCTTATAACACATGTTATAGAGATTTATAGATTAAAGCAGTATCTTAATTTAAAGTAGTAGATGATAAACTAGAGAAAATAAATTATACGAATTTTACATGAAAAACCCTTAAACAAATTGAGGAAAAAATCACGGGGCAAGTATAGAAAATTTTCACTATGAAAATGAGATTATAATTACTCTCTAGTTATAAGAAAAGAATAATTTTCTCTCTCTTGAAACTAGGAGATACACCTCGACCTCACATTTCTCTTTTAACAATGAGAAACTAAAGAATTTATTCTAAAATGAAGTAGGAGATTGGATTATAGAATGATGATGATGAACTAATGAAGCACGTCTATTTATAAAAGGAGGTGGTAGTGTTCCAATTGAACACATCTTCTTTAGTTTTCAAAAAATGGCACTCATTCAATTAAACAATTTAGGCCACCAACCATTTCTTTCTTAAAAAACAGTGTCTTTAATTTGGGTATGTCACCAACCATAACATATATTGTGTTAGATTATTCATACAGTAATATAACAATACACACATATTGATATAAATATATATACACTAAACAATATTGTCATATTATTCATACAACAATATAACAATATAACAATACACACACAAATTATATATATATATATATATATATGAAGTTTAGGGGATAGAAACCTTCACATCAATTATCATCTTACCGATATTTATTTCTCTAAATAACGAGAAAGCATTGTCCTCCTAAAAAAAACCACTCCAGCATTGGTGAATGACGTGATTATATGTGGAGAGTATTTACAAAGATAAGAAGGATGTTATAAGTTCTCAACAATCAATAATGAGTATTAAATAATCAATCTTGAATAAATAATTAACATATAAATCGACTTTATTTATAGTGCATCTAATTTTATTTAAAATATGCATGAGCAATTACACTTAATTAATCTTGTGTTAATAAGAGTTCAAATCTGTTAACAAGTTATCAATCAAAGAGAATGATTAATTTAAATATGACTCGTCCACTTGTAAAACTTTTTCTTTGTGCAAAACAATAATTAATCAAATGGAATTCAAATAGAATAATAAGTTCAATATGTTTTCATCTCTCATAATTTACACGATCCATTTATGAGGTTTATAGGTTAAGAGTCAAGGTAGTTGGTGAATTAGATCTGAAATCTAGGCTAAAATCCTTTATTCCATAAAATTGTACCTTCCTTTGATGTGGGTCGCCACTTAAAGGAATATTGCAGTACATGCGAGCTAGTTGGACCATTTGGATACTGGGCCCAATAAGTGTCCCTATAAGTGAAGAAGAGTAATTTTTTAAAACGGAAGTTAATCGTACATAATTCTTCACTTCAACCAGCATGTGCCACACATCACTTTAAGAACATTTTATGTCCCACTCATTGCTGTTTTTGGTGGTCGAGTCATTTTGAATCCCTATGATATTTCCAAATTAACAAGTGCATTTTTATTTTCTCCATTTAAATATTGGGCAAAAGTTATACGTACCTCAAACTTATGGTCAAAAAAACCCTTTTACATCATTGAAATTTTTAATGCCTAATTTTTCCCTACTCCGTTAAATTTTTCCGTTAGTCTAGACAAAAATAGTGCTCTAAACATACATAAACTAACTTACCCCTATAGCTAATTGAATTTTCACATACGATTTTCTTAGGTAGATTATTATTTTATCCTTCTACTATCTAAACTAATTGCGAAATTTGATGGACTACGACAAAATTGAGTAATAAAAATTTTATAGGGTAAAAGTATCTTTTAAGCCATAAATTAAGGGGAAAAATGACCATTGCCCTTAAATATTTGATTATTTGCTTATCGCTTCACATTCACAAACTTTGAAAACAAAAACTCCTTTAACTTTCTCTTTATCTTTGCCTTCAATACATATCTCTAAGACCAATGTGGGAAACCAAACCTTATAGAGTATAATGGTGAAGGGTATAAACACTTTTGGCCTGGATGAATTAAAGTTAGCATTCCAATTTTCAATAGGAGTAAACATCCAAAACCTCCCTTAAAGTGAACCTCAAGCAAATCTTTCATTTGTAAGAGTGGAGAGAACTAACTCTGCTCAAGAAGCACCTTATTTGCTTCCGATTCCTTATCCCTTAACTTATTCACAAATTCCTACATGTAACTTATCTATCTCTCTTGAAAGTCCATTCAAACATCTTTCATTTGCTATAAGACATGGCCCTCATAAACCACATGATCCCTCTTCAATATGGCCTAACTTTATATGACGTCTTCCTTACATATAACCTCTCACACTTAAGGAAGAATTATTATTAAGCTTCAAAGAAGAAGAGGAAGATGGTTTTTTTTTCAAATACAAAAATGTTGGCTTCAAAAACCACATAGTCGTGGTAAGTGGGAATTGAAAAAGGTTGGGCTACTCAGATAAAGTAGCAATTTTCTTTGGGAACTTCAATTAGAGAATATGTTTAAACCTCCCTTCTATCCCAAGAAGAGACAAATTCTTGAAAAAGTTCTTCTGAAGGAATCCTATCTCTCATAAAACATCTCTACCGTACTGAGCTGCTATAAAAATACGCTTATTATCTCAAAGTGCACCATATGCCATATGTTTTGACTTATGAGGAAGGGCTCTTAACATGAACCCCTCATAATTTATAAATCATAGGAAGAGTTCCAAATTTTAACTCTCACTAGTTCTAGACATAACTGATACTCAATTATGTCCATGTTGTGTGATTTCTATAACACAAACTAATGCAAGTATTCGTTATCGCAACAAGTAATAAAGTGATGAGTGAGTATCGTTCCCACGAGGATTGTGTCCTAAATTGATGCTAAATACTACGATGTTGGCAACCTAACTTTATCTAGGCTAATCAAAAGGGTAGGATGAATTATTGAACTAAAAATGCTTTAAACTAAATAAACCGGTAAATTAAAGATATGTTATATCTATGGCAATGGGATTCTAGGGACTTGGTTTTTCCTCTATTGTTCCTATGGTCTTTGTTATTAGTGATCAACAACCAATTTATGCATTCATTAATCCAAGGTGTATGATTAATCTCATTGCCTCTTTCGAGCGCAAAGTGAGACATTATGCATATACAACTAAGTTGATATTTCTATCTAACCCGTTATACATACACGTATTAAGCTACCCTTAAGCGACTACCTTAAGAATTAATTTCATTACCTCTGTCGAGCGTCAAATGAAATTCTAGACATAATGGCATACCCAAAGTGTTTGCGCCTGTCACGCATTTTATCAAACACTTTAAAAAGGAGAGCATCACATGTAACCCTAGGCATAATAGCACACCCCAAAGAGTTTGTGCCTATCACGAATTTAATCAAACACTTAGAGTGCACCTCATGCAAATCATAAGGAAGACTATAATGATTACCTAAGTTCATTAGTCTCTTAACTTAACAAACTCAAAGCTATGCTTTTCAAAACCGACATATGGATTAAACTTTGTCAAGCACATAACCTAAATGTTTAATTCTTCCAATCCATTTTTCAATGCAATTAGAAGCATGAAGCGCATAAAAAGCATAAACGAATAACACAAGATAACCATTAATCACATAGCAACTTCAACACATATTGTTCAATAAAGTTCCATCAAGGCCTAAAACATACAATCTATAATAAAATGATAATCTTGCAATATGGTGAATTCTATACAAATGGGATCCTAAAGTATTGATTTTATTCTATTCTTCCTATTTAGCAAATTCGTTCACTTCATTAATCAAAGGCTTAAGATTAATATCATTCTCTCTGTCGAGTGCGAATTAGATACTATGCATACATATTCAAGTTGATACGTCTATCTAACTTGTTTACATAGACATGCATTATGCAACCCTTAAATTGATTACTCAAGGATTAATTTCATTACCTCTCTCGAGCGTCAAATAAAATTCTAGACATAATGGCACACCCAAAGTGTTTACGCCTATCACGCATTTTATCAAATACTTTAAAAAAGAGAGCACCACATGTAACCCTAGGCATAATAGCACACCCCAAAGAGTTTGCACCTGTCACGCATTTAATTAAACACTTAGAGTACACCTCATGCAAATCCTAAAGAAAACCAAGAAGATTACCTAAGTGTTATTGGCCTTCCAACTCAATAACAACCTAAAGTTATGTTTCTCCCAAATCCTATAAATGGATCAATTTCTTTCAAGCATCAATCCATACATTCACAACAACCAATTCATTTTCTAATCAACTGGAGGCATTAAGCATAAAGAAACATAAATGAATTACACGAATTTAAACTAAATCATCCAAACATAATATAAATAAAACTACATCAAGTCTTAGAATCAAGTTTAATCAAATAAAAATCCAACCGTAACTAAAATTATCCAACCATCCATAGATACAACTCATTAAAAGTAATATTCATAATTGAAAATGACAACAAATGATAAAAACAAAGAAAAGGAAAGGGAAAACCGAATTTGGGATGTCTCAAGGGTTTTAATCCTTCAATTGTCTTCAATAATGCACATGAAACCTTGGAGACATCATTTTTTCTCCTTAAATTCGAGCTCAAGCCTTCTCCTCCTTCAATTTTTGTGCCTCTTCTCCTCATTTTCTCTTGGCTCAACAATGGGTGTTTATATAGGTAGGGTTGCAAAAGGAGGATAAAAATGCCTTTAAAGAGTGCCCAAAATTCAGTGTCGCGGTATTAGGAGACATTAGGACTTAATACCGCGGCATTGGGATTCAATGCCGCAGTGTGGAGCCTCTGGAACTGGTGCCCTAGCCAATGTCCCAACGTTCAAATTGAATGCCCTAGCATTGGACTGTTCATGCACTATAGAAATTTCAATGTTCACTCATACTGTTCACATTTTGAGCATTTTAGTCCCTTCTCGGATTCTTATCTCAAATAGCTTCATTTGCATCCGGTTTTCGGTATTTTTGCTCCGATAGTGCTTAAACCTATAAAACAACATTAATATATATAAATAGCTAAATTATTGGGATAAATTGAATAAACATCAAGTTAGGAGAATAAAATAGTTTATATAATTACGCCTTATCAAATATTCCCAAACTTAAATACTTGCTCATCCTCGAGTAACAACTCATGTTCAAAATCAATTTTTTCTTACCTAATTTTTTTTTTTATGCAAGTTAGGCCATTTATGAGAGAAATGAAAGATGAAGATATGTTTATACTTTCAACACTTGAGAAAACAAAATCATTCTCTTTCTCTCTCATTATCCCTTCACATGGTTGAATGCTTTGGTGTAGAGAATGAATATCCATTCTTTTTATTTTTTCAATTTCTTACTATCTCTTTTTCAAGTGCTCTTTCCATTATCTTAATGGTTAGAACATAATGATTGCAATAACAAGTGTTCCCCTCTATCATGGCCGGCCACACATATTCCATAATTAAAATGATAATATTTCATTTAATTATTTTTCATTATGCTAGTGCTTATCAACATCATTTTCCATTTAATGCATGGTCCACCTTTTACATTCATTATTTGAAACATAAATGGTCCACTTTCATTTAATATATTTCAAAATTTTACCTAATAAATTTAATTAAATTAAATATTCAAAAATAATTTTCAATAAATAATTTACCATACTAGTTTTTACTAGCAAGCTAAATTGGTTAATTCAAGGTCAAATAATTCTTAGACCAAATTATGTCGCTTGTCAATATCTCATTGGTTAACAATTCTTGTTAACTAATTAAATGGTGTACTTAATAATTAAGTCTTAAAAAATGCACATTCCGAGGGATCCCAAAATGTTTCATTATATTTTACTAGAATTTACTGGATTGAATGATTCAATCCAATTGCTACCCAAGTGCTCAATAAGTACATTTCATATTGTGATACTCTCTAGGTCCATCCTTGATTTGTCATATAGAGATCCTCTATACGTCCATGAATGATGCCTCATATACACGTTATAGATATTACAAAGCAGCGCGTTAGACCATGTAAGTTGAGATTATAACATATTCATATAATCCTTCTGTCATTTTTATCTTGGAAGAGTAGAGATATAAATCATTATCGTCCAATCTCTATTTGCTTAACCGTGAACTTATCTCCAGATCAAAGGATCACAAATGTTACTCAACTCGGAAGACCTTCCATTGACGGCTTTACAAGATGTCTATTGGAGGTCATTGTGAGTCTATTCAATACCTAGTCCTCACTGAATACCTGTATCTTTATATAAGCTTCCACTAAATTTATGGTTTACTAAGATTAATCATCTAGACTATCTAGATATAGATATACACTCATCTATATTAATGGATTTCATTGATAAACCTATATCGATAAAATTAGATCAAGAACATAGTGTTTAAGAACATACTTACATAATGACATTTTTTAGCACCATCTACAACTCTTTGCAGCTACATCATTACTAATATATTCTCAGGTCTTTATCCCATTTCAGACAAAGTTCTAACTACTTAGATTTCCTTAACTCTTATAACCTGCTAACTCTTAGCACTACAAACTTATTGTACATATATATTTTAGCATTGCTAACTCTCAGCACTGATCTAAATTTCTTTAGATCAGATCTGAACTCCGTCAGATCATACAATATTTGAAATGTTACAAGCATCTTACCATTTAATAATTAATAATATGAACAAATTTATAAGAAATGATAATTGTAAAAATACTATAATTAAATATTTATATATAATGAGATGGCACGTAAGCACAAATCCTAACACCTTAGCGCTTTTAAAAAAGTCTTTTGATTTCTTTATTTTGGAGCGAGGGGTGTCTAACAACACTTGAACCTTCTAGCAAAGTCTTTCGATGAGATTACTTATTAGTGAGGGCTGCTCGAAGACATATAACCATTTCAAAGTCACCTTTTGATATTGTTGTTTCTTAACGAAGGCTGCCAACAAATAGTTGACCCTTTAAAAGAAATATTTTAATATGATTCATGTTTCATGGAATAGTGATCCAAAGATATATGAACCTTACAAGGAATTTTCCCCTTTACCTCAATAAGCTTATATAGTATGGACAGCTGAAAAATACATTATTCATTTCACTAATAGTAAAAAAAATAAAGTAGAAAATAATGTTTACATATCAAACCTCTTTAGTATGGAAATTTTTGACAATATGAAGATGAGTTCCCCTTTCATGGTTTACAGCAAATATGCTCATTGATCTAGCTTATTGATGACCTTGTATAGTCCCTCCTAACTCTTGGACATCTTCTCGATATTCTTTTCCTTGCTGATGTCAAGAACCTCTCTTAGTACTAAGTCTCCCTCGTTCATTTCTAGCCTCATGATTTTTTTTTACTTGCTTCTTCAATCTCTTTTTTTAAATAGCATAGTGGATGGTTGCAATATCTTATGCTTCATTTGCAAGATCCTTTGCCAGGGTTATAGCTTTTCCATTTAGTTCTAAGTTAACTAGCTTTGTTCACATTTAGGAATAATGCCTTATAGAGAGCACAGCTTGCATTCCTTATACCAGTGTATATATTAAGCTTTCGACTGATCGATTCTATGTCATTCTATATGCCTACAACCATTTTTCTTTCTTCCTCTCTAGCCTCTTTCTTAATATAGTGAAGATAGCCTTATTTATGGTCCCAGCCTATCCATTCCCTTATAGATGGATTTAGAACAGAATCTCTATTTAATATTGATTAAATCATTTGTTTAATATTTATTAAATAAAATAATAAGTATAAATGGGTGGCATTTGTTAATGGTAAGTCTTAAGATGTTTCTTAATAATGAGAAAGTTTTTTCTCATTTGGCCTAGATTAAGGCCAAGTTCATTTAAATGATTTTTTATTTTATTTTATTTTTATTTGATTTATTGTAAATAATAATAAACAAAAACTAATGGCAAACATAATGGATGCCATTAGGTGAGAAAATGAAAGATAATAATAAACAAAACACTAATGGCAAACATATAGATGCCATTAGGTGAGAAAATGATATAAAATAATAAACAAATAAAAGAGCAATTAATTACTCAATTAATTATCAAAAATTCGTGCAAGGGGTTAAGGAAAGTAAGAGAAGTGAATTTTGCTAAGTGTTAGAAAACTCTCTCAAGTGTTGAAAGCACAAAAACATAACTCTTCCTTTTTTTGTTTTGTCACCCATACTACAAGGTAGAAACAAGATTTAAGAGTTGAATCATTTGCTGAAAAAGATGCTATTCTAGCTTCCTCAAGCCCACCGTGTTGAGGAACTAGAATTGTGTTCTAGCTTCCTCAAGTCCACCATGTTGAGGAACTAGAATTGTGAACGGGTTGCTTCAAGGCGGGTACTCCGGTTCGACAATATACCAAAGACTTGACAAGGTATTATTTCTCAATCTTGGACTATTTTACATTTATGAGATAACATGTAAAGTTTATTTGTCTTTATCATTATGAAATTTGTATTCTGCTCATCCGCTGTACATGTATGTATGTGATACATATGCTATATTTGAATGATAGACACAAACCCACATGCATACACCTTAGGTTTAAAATCACTCACGTTGATATCATTCATTGCAAGAGTCTCCTTGCCATACAATAACATATCCACAAAGTTCTCATAACTTGATGGTAACAAACTTAATAGGATGATGGCATTATTTTCATCCTCTATCTTGATGTCTAGAGTCTCAAAACTCATAATGATCTTATTAAAGGCGTTAATGTGATCCATTAATAAAGACCCCTCAAATATAGGAAATAGTGCAGCTTCTTCTTCACATGTAAATGATTCGCTAAAAACTTCCTCATGTACAAGGTATCAAGTTTCTTCTATAAACCCAAGTCATCTCTTCTCCATCTACCTCCCTTATTACTACGTCACTCAACACTAGTATAATGGTAATGTGGCCCATTTTTTGAATGGTATCCGAATCTATCTCCCTAGATTTCAAAGGTTTCTTCTCTTTATTATTATTGCTCGGATTTCCTCTATGGCTGAGTCTAACCCTACCTTAACTAGTAGAGTTTTAACCTTCTTCTTTCATAGTTTGAAGTCATTCATCCCATTAAACTTCTCTATATCTTACTTGAAAGTTGCCATAGTTTAAATATCACCTAAGTGTATTACCTAACCTAACTCTGATACCAGTTTGTTAAAGTTTGGAGGAAAAATTTAGGTATAATGCCAACCACACCTTATGATTAACTTTTCGCCCTAACACCTTTATTTTGTGAAAGCGTATAACTGCAAGCAAATATAACATCAAGAATTTAAGAATAAAATATATCAATAACACAACATAATTTTTTAAAAATATACGATGGATCAAAAGGATCCTAACTTCTCTTATTAATTATTCTAGAGATTACAAAGAAAAAATAAATAAATAACTGTCAAGGAATATATATGATGTACCTTCGTTCACACAAGAACAATAAATGCTTACAATAGTTTCACGCAAATGAACACAAACACTTAGTGTCTATCTAATTCTTTAATCTCTCTTAGAGTCTCTCTTTTAATACTTGATGAGTCTAAATAAGGTTTACAATGATTTATATTGTGAGTAAAATATCTTTAAAATTTTAAATCTAGTTAGAATAAGAGTTCATGCATTTAAGAGTTTAAAATTCTCTCAAAAAAGTTGAATTCAAGCTAAAAATAGAAGTCTCCAAAATTGGCACTGCAGTGCTTGCGTGCCCTCATTCTAGTGCAAAGATGTTGAAGCTATTGTCTCTACTGCCACGATGTGGCAGCCTAGTGTCGTCTTACTGCATTTTTGTGTCCTCTTTACTTCAAATTCTCTATCTTATTCTTCTTTCATACGCCTGTTGTATATTTAATTTTTTATTGACTCTTCAATTAATATGTATTTTAATTTATACCCATACATAGTGTTAAATCATTAATACAAACACTACATATTATTGAATTATCAATATCAACGTGATACAACTTTGAAATGCAATATAAACATATTATACCGTAGCAAAATTCACGTAAATATATGTGTAAAACTCAAAAACACGCACAGGTACAGGAAATGATCAGTAAATTAACTGTTCGCGTGTTCGTGCTTTATTTTATTCGAATGGACTGGATTGTCATGGCAATTCTCTGACAATCAGAATGTCAAGTTTTGCATTTTTCAACTTTGTTTTTTTCTTTTCCACGTTTGTTTCTCCACCTCATTCCCTTCTCTTTCCCCTTATGCAATTAAATAAATTATTTATTAAAAATACTGTCACTGCACGTGAAAAGTGAAATGATTTTGGATTAATCATCGTCGTTTTAGTTCTGGTCTAGGATTCTCCTTGAAGCATCAAATTTCTATTTGTTTTGTAAAAAAAATGTTTTGGTTGAAGCTGTCTAACATATATTTATACACACGTCCTCTAAAAAATATGAAAAATAAAAAACACATTCTAACGTATGTAAAAGACTTCTTATATAGATCTCTTAAGTATTAAATCCTGCCTAACAAGTTATCATAAAGTAAATATTTTATTACAATTAATGAATGGTAAAAGTTCATAATGAGAGAGAAGAATTCATCTTTCATGATTCCATATTTCGTAAGTAAGCTGCAAGCGCTTATCGAAAGTCTAGAGAAATTTAAAATACATACATTATATCGTATTATTCATAAAACAATATAACAATACACACACATATTATATATATATATATATATAACTATATTTTGTCACATTATACGTACAGCAATATAATAAAACAAACAAATTATATATATATATATATAATTTAGGGGATAGAAACCTTCGCATCAATTATCATCTTACCCTTTTTTATTTCAATAGAATACATTGTCTTACTAAAAAAATTAAATTTCAACACTAAAGTTAGTGTTTGTTTTAAGAGGTGTTGCATGTAGAAAGTATTTATAAAGACAAGAAAGATATTATGAGTTCTCAATAATCATGAGTATTAAATAGTCAATCTTGAATAATAATAACAAATAAATTGATTCTATTTATAGTTCATGAATTCTAATCTTACTCAAAATATGAATAAGCATTCATATTCAATCTTGTATAAGTAAGAGTTCAAATCTGTTAACAAGTTATCAATCAAAGAGAATGATTAACTTAAGTAGGACTTGTCCACTTGTAAAAAAATTTCTTTGTGTAAAATAATAATTAATCAATTAGAATTCAAATAAAATAGTATGTTTAATATGTTTTTATCTCTCATAACTTACACAACCCGCTTATGAGGTCTATGGGTTAAGTGTTAGTTTACTTTATGAATTAGATCTGAAATCTAGTCTAAAATTCTTCATTCCATAAATTTATACCTTTCTTTGATGTGGATTGCCACTTCAAAGAATATTGTACTAGGTGTGGGCTAGTTAGACCGTTTAGATAATAGGCCCAACAGGTGTCCCCTATAAGTGAATAAGAGTAATTTTTCAAAATGAAGCTTTTTAGACATAATTCTTCACTTCAACCAACATGCACCACTGTCACTTTAAAAACATTTATGTCCCACTTATTATTGTTTTCGGCGGTCAAGTCATTTTGAATCCCTATGATATTTCCAATTTAGCAGGCATATTTTTATTTTCTCCATTTAAATATTAGAAAAAAGCCATATGTGCAACAAACTTATGGCCCAAAAAATACCTTTACATTGTTAAAATTTTTAATACTCAATTTTTTCATTAGTTTAGATAGAAATAATGTTCTGAACATACAAATACCAACTTACCCTTATAACTAACTGAGTTTTTACATGCTATTTGGTTAGGTAGATTACTATTTTATCATTCCACCATCCAAACTGATGGCAAAATTTGATGGATTGCGATAAAATTGAGTATTAAAATTTTTGTTAGGGGTAAAAGTATCTTTTAAGCTATAAATTAAGAACAAAAATGACCTTTGCCTTTAAATATTTGACTATTTGCTTATCTCTTCACATTCACGAACTTTTAAGCTATAAATTAAGAACAAAAATGACCTTTGCCTTTAAGTATTTGACTATTTGCTTATCTCTTCACATTCACGAACTTTGAAAACAAAAAATCCTTGGCTTTCTCTTTTTCTTTTGCCTTCAATACATATCTCTAAGAACCAATGTAGGAAATCAAACCTTTTAGAGTAGAATGCTAAAGGGTATAAACACTTTTGGCCTTGATGAATTAATGTTAACATTCCAATTTTCAATAGGAGTAAACATCCAAAACCTCTTTTAAGGTGAACATCAAGCAAATTTTTAATTTGCAAGAGTGGGAAGAGGGAACTACTCTACTCAAGAAGCACCTTATTAGCTTTTGATTCCTTATCCCTCCACTTATTCACAAATTCCTACGTGTAACTTATCTATTACTTAACAAGTCCATCAAAACATCTTCCATTTGCTATAGGACTTGGCCATCATAAACTAGATGATCCCTCCTCAATATGGCCTAACTTTATACGACATCTTCTTTATATATAACCTCTTACACTTAAGGAAGAATTATTATTAGGCTTCAAAGAAGAAGAGAAAGATGGTTTTTTTTTTAAATACAAAAATGTTTGCTTCAAAAAACATATAGTCATGGTAAGTTGGAATTGAAAGAGGTTAGAATACTCATAAAAAGTGGCAACATCCTTCTATCTCAGGAAGGGACTAATTCTTAAAAAGTTGCTCTGAAGAAATCCTATATCTCACAAAACACCTCTACCATTCTAAGCTGCTACAAGAATACGCTTGTCGTCTCAAGGTGCACCATATGTCATATGCCTTGACTTATGATGAATAGCTCTTAAAACAGACCCCTCATAATCTATAATTCATGGGAAGAGTTCCCATATTCAACTCTCATAAATTCTAGATGCAGGTGATATTCCATCATGTCCCTTCTAATGATATTATATTTCCTCCGGTATTAGATGATTATAAAGGCAATAGTAAGACCATCTATCGGCCTTTCACTTACAATAGGTTCTTTTCTGATATATGTGACCAATCATTTCTATCTTGATTATTCTTTACTAACATCTACCTCTTTCTGTTGTCTAAATTATGGTTCTAATTACAATATCGAATGTTGGGGTTGTTCGTGTCTCTAAAGAATGTGAAGTACTTAACTACATACTTGTTAGTTCACCCTTTGATTTTCAAGTTCTTTAATTTCTTAGTGTATGTGTGGAGCCTATTCAACGAGGGCAATTCCCTGAATGATGTTGTTCCTCAAGATTGTGCTATTGCTGCTTGTCCCTTCAAGATGATTCTTTAGCGGTCGTACACTTTATGACCTTCTCTCTGAACCTTTGTAGTCAGTTCCACTTATTGAAGACCATCTTGCTGTAAATCCTTTTTCCACCAGTGCATTTATACCTTTCTATGAGGTTTCTACTTCTGGAAAGGTTACACTAGTGGGGCATCAATAGCTTTAGTCTCCTTTATAAAGAAAGGTAAACTATCGTTCACTTTCTATTTTACTTAATATTTCATCTATTTCTCCTCTGACCTCTTGCATCCTTCCATTGAAAATCTCAATCTTTTATGAAAAATCATTTTAATGTAGTTTATGACATTTTCTAGTAAGATTTTAAAAGAGCCAAGGATGCTAAGAAAAAGCAAGAAGGTATCCAAGAACATATCTTGGTTTGGAGTCCTCTCCCGGCATAAGGTAGAAGACCTTCGAGCCTATCGCTGGTTGTGTAGTTCTTGAGATTGCGGTTAAGCTGTTTAAAGCAGAACGTCTAATTCTAGAGGGTTTGATCATTGTTCCGAAGGCTGTTTTGAAGCCTTCTACAGGGGAATCAATTCTAGAGGCTCTAAAGGAATCTACTAAGGGGAGGAATTTCATGTCTAAGTCTGCAACAAATCCTCCCGAGGCTAAGGTAGTTTCGTCTTCAATTCTAAATCTTTCAATGAAGAGTTTTGTTCCTTTGGTGAGTTGCATTTATTCTTTTGTTTGTATTCTCTATAATTTATGTATTCTAACTTTTAGTTCTAACTTCTTTCTAGTCTAATTTTTGTAAATGAGTCAATCAACTTTAATAACAACTCAGGGGGTTCTATTAACCCCTCAAGTACAGAAGCAAATAGAGGAAGTATAATGCCTTGTCCTTAGTCAAGAGCTAAAGCAAGGAGGGGAAATGATTCTACTAAAGGGTGGTGTTCCCTTGTAAGGAAGACATCAAGGGAACCTCAAAAGTGGGTTCCTCGGTTCAATGATGAATTCACATATCGCTTCTAGAATAGGATAGGATAGGATGTGGTGAGGGAGTCCACTACCCTTCATATTGATGGAGAGAGCTCTTCATTTATTCTTGCGAGGCTATTCATATAGGTTGATATGAATATGCTTCCTAGGATGAGTGCAACAGATTATAAGCAAAAGAGTCAACATAAATGGTTATGGTAAGTTCTAACCTTTTGTAAGCTTTGATTTAAATTCTATTAGTTAATTTTTTACTTAGCATTTGGGTGTAAGTTATACAAGATAGTGTATGCACGCTCAAGGCTTACAAGGATAAACTAAAGGCTTTTCAAGATGAGTTAAGAGAGCTAATGGAGCACCTAAATTTTGCGTCTAAGAATAATCTTCTATTGTATGGGGCATAATCTTGTCTTTCAAAACAATCTAGGGAGGATAAAATAGGAGAATTAGAGGATTTGTACTGATCTACCAAAAATAGCTACAACAACTTAGTTAAGGCGGGCTTCATCTTAGATGATTGTTAAGAGCATAAAGCTAAAGAATGCTAATGTTGACCTAATGCAAGAGAGACTGGATCTACAGCCCTTTTTATCACCATACAAGGTCAAGACACCCTCTCTAGAAAATGAGAATGAGGGTTTGAGGACTTAAAGGATTCTCTAGAGTCAACTATTAGTGAGGTGCATGAACAAGTCTTCGCAGCTAATGCTAAGGTAAAGGCACGACGAGCTTAGGAAGCTGCAAATTGTGCTACCTTGGAGCAAACATATTGAAGACATCTAAAGCTTGAGTGCTTAAGTTGGAAACGACCATTAGGAGATGGCTTTACAAGGTTCATAAGCTACAATGGAAATTTTAAATACTTAGTAGAAAAACAAGTAGGATGTTGTTAGAGGATGCTACAAGCATCAAATGCTGGTGGCAAAAGGAAACTCAAGTCTAAATGTGATCCCTCTACTTACAAAGAACTATCCAAGGATTTTGATACTGTCTACAAGTGGTACCGAGGTTGGTTCATGAGGCACTATAATGATAAGCCTTGTCAAATTAACTTTATTAGTGAGGAAACTTCAGAAGCGAATCCATATGTCATTGAGCTATCTAATGACTCAATTATTGGGGATCAATAAAGCTTCTTCTCTTCATGCCTCTGGCTCTCTATGTAATCCTTTCGGAAAATTCTTGTAAAGCCATGAGCTCAAGTACTAATATTTTAAATTAATGAAATGTATAAATTTTTTTATTTATGCATTCATGAGTACTTATTTTATGCTTTCTAATTTTTGAGTTTTTTTCTTTTGTGAAATAATACTAAGTATTACTTCCATACATATGAGATAAGAGTTGTGCAATTATTAAAAAATGTTGAATCTTGCTTCTTGATTTGAGTTATAATGAACCATGCATTCATAGAAAATAAAATTCTAATTCTTACTTCCTAGTATGTGATATATAAATCATGAATTCATGATAATATGCCAAATCTTACCTTTTTGGATGTGAAATAAGTAAATCTTGGTAAAGTATGGTTTCTTTGTTATAGATGTGTTCCTAGGAAATATTAACTTATGAATTGTATATCCACCATAGAAATGTTTCTAATGTTGTGTACTTCCATAAAACAATGATCCAAAGATACATGACTATTTTTAAGAAGTCATTTTTCATATTCTAATACTAGACTAGATGATTTCTAACATCTTAGGTTTCTACAGAATGGTGATCTGAAGATACGTGACCCTTGGCTGAATGGTTTCTGATGCTTGTGCTTCCACGAAAGAGTGATTCGAAGATATATGACCATTTTGTAGAAGTCTTTTTTTGAATTCTAGAACTTAGTTAGAGAATTTTTTATGGTCTTTTTCTTCCAAAGAAGGGTGACCGGTGGGTTCATGAGCCTTCTAAGGAAAGTTCTTTAGTATTCTTGAGTTTTTGTAGAAGGGTGATTCGAAGATACACAACCCTTCCGAAGAAATATTTTAATGTTTTTATTTCTTGGCGAAAGCTACTTGAAAGCCCTTGACCCTTTTAGAGAAGTCTTTTGATTTGTTTTCTTCTTGGCAAGGGTGGCCTAAAGATACTTAACTCTTTTATAAAAGTCTTTCGATTTCTTTATTTTGGGGCGAGTGATGTCTAACAACACTTGAACCTTCTAGCAAAGTTTTTCGATAAGATTGCTTCTTGGTGAAGGTTGCTCGAAGACATAAAACTATTTCAAAGAAGTCTTTTGATATTGTTGCTTCTTAATGAAGGTTGCCAAAAAATAAATAACCTTTTGAAAGAAATATTTTAATATGATTCATGTTTCATGGAATAATGATCCAAAGATACATGAACCTTACAAGGAATTGTTCCCTTTACCTCAATAATGTTTACATACAGAACCTCTTTAGTCTAGATATTTTTGACAATGTGGGGATGAGTTCCCCTTTCATGGTTTGCAGCAAATTGGTCTAGCTTATTGATGACCTTGTATGGTCCCTCCTAAGTCTTGGCCATCTTCTCGATGTTCTTTTCCTTCTGATGTCAAAGACCTCTCGCAGTACTAAGTTTCCCTTGTTCATTGCTCACCTTATGATTTTTTTATCAACTTGCTTCTTTAATTTCTTTTTTAAATGGCAGAGTGGATGGTTGTGATATCTCATGCTTCATTTGCAAGATTCTTTATTAGGGATATAGCTTCAGCATTAAGTTCCAAGTTAACCAGCTTTATCCACAGAAGGGAATAAATGCCTTATAGAGAGCACTGCTTCCATTCCTTATACCAGTGCATATAGCAAGCTTTCGACCGATCAATTCTTTATCTTTCTATATGCCTAGAGGACTCTTGGAGTTCCTCTAGCCATTTTTCTCTCTTTCTGTCTATCCTCTTTTTTAAGATAGTGAAGATAGTCTTATTCATGATTTTGGCCTGTCCATTCCCTTATGGGTGGCTTCCAAAGAGAATCTCTATCTGATCTTAAACTTATTGCAAAACGTAGTTATTGTTGAGCTGATGAATTTTTCGTTGTTTGATATTAGTACTTATAGAATATAAAACCTGGTTATAATATTAGTTTATAATAACCTTTTTACCTTATACCTAATTACGTTGCCATAAGATTTGGCTTCAACCTATTTCGTGAAGTAGTTCATTACAAGAACGACGAATCATTTTCCTTCAATCATTAAAGGTAAAGGTCTCACGATGTCATTTCCGCACTGGATAAAGGGCATGGATTGGTGATAGTGGTAGGTTCCCCACTGAGAGGTTGGTAATCCCTGCATGTTTTTAGTACTTTTCATATCTCTTCATGTATTCTAACACTTCTAATTTCATAATGGGCTAGTAATATCTTTGCCTTATGAACTTGTGAGCTATGACCCTTCTACTGGAATGGTTTTTGCAAGTTACTTTATGTACTTCTGATCTATCGTCCATGCTCTTTTAGTACACATCATATATAAACGCCTAAGAAAACCCATTTGTACAGCATTTCTTTAAACATTGCAAATCATCCAGTCTTACTCTTAAGCTTTCTAACTTTTTTTCGATTGTTGGAAAGCTTCTCATCCTATAAAAATTCAATGTATGGGTCATCCAATTAATACAAATTATGATTTCCATGTGTTCTACCTTGGCATTTTAAAGTGTTGTCCTTTCCTCTGTCATGGTCTTCTTTGGGCAAGAAGTAGAACCATCATGTATAAGGAATAATTTGTTGTCATTATTTTCTTTACTAGTCTATCTGCCTCTATATTTGGACTCCTTGGTATCTAGGTTATTGTAACCTTTTTTAGCCTATGAGCGACTTTCTTTACTCTAGAAAGATAGCTCTTCATCCTCTCTTCCTTTATTATGAAGTCACCATTCCATTGGAAAGTGGCTAGTGCAGAGTTCGTATTTATCTGCAGTTTTTTTATCATTAGCTTGTGATATATCATTAAGCATTTTATCAACACCTTATATTGCCTCGTTGTTTGATGTCGTTGATAGAAGTGTTACTGTAGGCTCGAGGATAAGCCTCTTCAGGCTTCTAATTTAATCCCGAGTCTCAATCCTCTCTTTTTAGAAGATCCATTCATGTAAATTTGCAAAGGTTTTGCTACTTTTGTTGGTTTTAGAGATAGAGTATCATTTTTTTATGGCAGATGCACATTTTAGCAAAATATTAGCCATCACTTGCTATTTGATTATAGTTATTTCTTTGTATTTAATGTCTAGGTAGATTAGTCTCATCACCATCTTAGTGATCTTTCCCACGACATTAGGTCTTAATTGTAGTAACTACTTATCCACAACCGGTAAGCATAAATATTTATATATATATATAAATATACATATTTTATTTGTATGCGGGTGATACTTTATTTATGTATTTTTATTAGTAGTGCTTGTATAGATTAATGACCTACTATTAGTATTGGTTTATCTGCAAGACTTTAGATTTATTTTAGGGACCAAATTGTAATACTTTAAAAGTTTTAGGGGCTAATTTGTAAATACTAGAAATTAGCCTCTTAGTATAAACAAACACATTTGAAACCCTAATTCACTCATTCTGGTCGAGCCACCTCTTTTAGAGTGAGAAAAGAGAGAAAAAGAATAAGAAGAAAGTTGGAATTTAGACTTTAAGAGGTATATTATAACCCTTTCATAGTTTCTTGGTGTTAATTTAGTTAATTCCTTTAAGTTTTGATTTCTGAAAATATGTACAATTGAGGATTTAATGTGAATTTTATAATATATTGTGAGAATTGATAATGATTTATAAAGATAGCTTGATAAATTATGATGAATTGCAGAATTTCTTCTTGATAATCTCTTGATCCGAAACTTTTATAAATTGTTGTGCTTTGATTCTGGTTTTGGATTTTGAGTAAATGAAACTAGACATATCTAGAATCATTTGAGACTTTAAATCGATTGAAAATTTCATAAATTGAATTTTTAGTGAATTTACCAAAATGACCTTGAAATTCTACAAATTTTCTGTGTTAATAGTATGATACAGTGACAAATAATTTTTGATCTGTTGTATGATCTTTAAAAATAATGAATTTATGAAATATGATTAGGTTATATGCTAATATGATATAATCATCATTGAGAATTTAGATCAATGTGGTTAAATTGTTATGATTTTCTAAAGAGTGTCAGCTCATTATAGCATTTCATTAACAGCTGTTTAAAGTTATAGAATAAAATAGTTTTAAAATACTTTTGGTAGTGATTTTGAAGTGCAATATTTATCATGGATTGGGATATGTGTCAAGAGTAATTTTATGATATTTTTATAATTTTTGAGTTAGTATATAATGTTATAAAATTGGTAGATTGAATACTGTTCAGTAAATATCTTGATCTTGTCAGGATAATAAATTGGATTTGATGTTGTTTATGGAAGGGATTTTGTAGGAATTATGATATAATATTCATACATAAGAAGGATATATGAGTCAAGAATGATATATTCTGATTTTGGAGTAATTGGACATCATTTGATGTATAAGAAAATTTTGTAAAGTGTAAGTGGTCAGAATGACAAGTTTTGAGAAACTAAGTAATTAGATCAATTCGATGTGGTAAATAAAAAATGTATAACTTTGTAAGCTATTTAAAGTGTTTTGTGTGAATGTTGAAGCTTATGAAAGGCTTAATCTCTATTGATAGGTTAAGAAAAATTAAGCCTTGTAGTCGAAAGTGCTAAGAGGTAAGTATACTAGACTTTTATTGAAATCACAATAAGCATAGTAATTGTCTATGTATAATTTTGTAAATGTGCTTAGAAATATGTTTATGTTATGCCAAAGTATATTTGATATGAAATATGAAAGACATATGTTTATGGATGTGAGCATTGACATTGAGCATGGACATATATATGTTTATAAAAGTGAGATTTCAAAATAAAATGTGTTTAACAAAGAAAGCTTTTGAAGTAGAAAATGTTCATGAGATACGTTTTATGTTTTGAGGATGCTTGAACTCACTGTTGACAGTAGGCATTTTAAGTGATTTGTGGAGCCTTTATGTGTGGCATTTCCTTCGGGATTTGTATATGTTATGTGTTCCGTATGCATGGAGGATTCTATTGGTACCAAAAGGAAGAGTGAGTCATCACATTCGTGTGGTGGCGTATTGGTGCATGTGAAAAGACTCACCGATGATCAGGGTGAGGGTTTGGCTTTTACCTTCAGGTACGAGCATTATATATGTATAATTTGAAACCTTACTTATACTATTCCTCTCATACAGTATGTCACCTACAAGTGACATTTGACTCATTATGTGATATGTGATATGAAAGTCCTACTAAGTAGTAGTAGTTGAGTGATGGTATTCTTATTATATATTTTGAAAGAATGTGTAAGCGCTTACCTGACATGTGATTTGATAAGTTTATGATTTTGATTTATCATAGCATATCATACACATGCATTGTGTACATATATGTATTTGTATTTGATATATGAAAAACTAGTATGCTTACTGAGTTTTATACTCATTATAGTCTATGGTGATTTTAGGTAAATAAGGTACATGTGTACTTAGCGGATTTGACAAGGCTTCTGTTGTCCCTTAGGTTCCCTAAGTTGCTAGGTTACTGAGTGTGTCATTTGGGGACACGGGGTTTAAGATATTTGATTTGTCCCTACTGAATAAATACTTATGTATTATTTTATTGAGTGTGGTTATGGGTTAATTTTAAGTAAGAATTTGCAATGAATATATTCTAGGCTTCGTTAATAAAGTTGCTACTGGTGACGTAGTAAAGTGTTAATCTCTGAGAAAACTCTGCGTATCTCTGGTTTACTAATTTCCCCAGTCATAATTCAATTGTTATAATTCTGAAAAATTAAAATGAATGTTTAAATATTGTCAATAAATGTTTATGTTTATATTTTAGGTTATGGGTTGATTTTAGTGTTGAGCTTACTAGCAACTTGCTAAGGATTGCTATGTTGAATTAAATTTTGAAATTTTATGCAATATTATTTATGAGTGCACATTATTAAATAAATATAAGTTATGTCGTGTGTCAAATCTTTTAAGTCTAGGGCATGACAACTTTTAGTGGTATCAGAGCTAAGAATAGGATTTTGTAGACTTTATGTGTCTAGTCAAGGGAACCCAGCCGATGCCAAATCCTTAAGATTGTATGTATGCTTATCTATATATATAGATTTGTTTGATGTCTTACTTACTTATTTTTATGATTCTGAAAAGATGGGGTGTAAACCAAGAATTACTAGAAGTACTGATACTGTGAATGAGAGTACTTCAGGAGAAAACCCTGCGACCATCCAAAATATTGTTCAAGCAGTGACTAATGTGCTCCAACAATAACGACCCAAAACAAATCATAATGATAATTTTCATGTTATTGAGCAATTCAGAAAACTACAGCTACCATCATTTGAAGGCTCAAAAGACCCGCTGGTTGCTGAGGAGTGGATCCGTGAGTTGGAAAAGATATTTCGTCTCCTTGATTGTTCAGATTCACATAAAGTGACTTGTGCCACTTACATGCTTAAAGAGAGAGTCAGTCATTGGTGGGAGATGATCATGCAGACGCTGAATGTTGATAAGAACAAGATGACATGGGAAATATTCAAGGAAGTATTTAATGAAAAATACTCTCCCCAGTCCCTAAAAGATGATAAAGAAGCAGAATTTATCCACATTACTCGGGGTACAATGTCAGTGACAGAATATGAGAGGAAGTTTGAGGAGATGTCCAGGTTTGCTTCCCACTTAGTATATACGGAAGCACGTAAAGCTAATCGATTTCAGATGGCTTTTAAACCAGAAGTGAGAAGATTACTCTTTGTACTTAATCTACAGATATACAGTGCAGTACTACAGAGGGTTGAAATATTAGCAAGGGATGAAAAATTAGCAGCTCTATCTGAGTCCAAACATATGGGTCAGCATCGATTAGAAAAGAGACCCTGGGTTAAGAATAATCAAAAAAGTTTGACAGGTGGAAAGGAAAGAAGAGGCAGAGGAATGATGACATTGAAAAGAAGGATTTTCCATTATGCGATACATGTAGGAAACAATATGGAGGGGTGTGCTTCAGGAAAAGTAGAGCTTGTTTTAAGTGTAGAAAGATTGGTCATTTTATTCAGAATTGTCCAGAGATGAAGAATAATCATTGAGGATTTAGGAAGGATCAGAAAGTTCAAGCAAGAGCCTATGCTCTTACCAAGAAAGAAGCAGATGATTCACCTTTTATGGTGACAGGTACAGTTTCCATATCCGGCTAGCATGGTTTAACTCTTTTTTATTTGAGTTCTACCCATTCATTTGTGTCGCATGCATTTGTTAGTAATATGGGTGTTGTGCAAAAACCTTTGGGTGTAGATTTATATGTTACAACTCCTTCAGGAGATTTGATGTGTGCTACAAATGTGGTAAAATCATGTAAAATTGAAATAAAAGATAAGGTGCTACAAGAAAATTTGATAATCTTGAATATTTATGATTTTGATGTTATATTTGGCATGGATCGATTGTCCATGTACCATGTTAATGTTAAGTGCTTTGAGAAAAAAGTTGTTTTCCAACCCCGGGGAGCCTAAGTTTAGTTTTATTGATTCTAAGTTATGCTCTTTGCCAAAAGTAATATCTGCTTTACAAGCTTGGAAAAGTTTTAAGAAGAGTTGTCAGTGTTTCTTAGCAACTGTAGTGGATACAAAGAAAGAAGAAGTGAAAATACAAGATGTTCTAGTGATGAATGAGTTTATAGATGTATTCCCTGAAGATTTACCTAGAGTTCCACCAGATCGAGAGATCAAATTCACTATAGAACTTCTGCCATGAACTAGTCCTATATCTAAAACACCTTATCGTATAACACCAGTAAAGCTTAAAAAGTTAAAGGAACAGCTACATGAATTACTTGAGAAAGGGTTTATTCGCCCGAGTATTTCACCTTGGGGTGCTCTAGCTCTTTTTGTTAAGAATGATGGTTCAATGAGATTATACATTGACTATCGAGAGTTGAACTGTGCAACTGTGAAGAATAAATATCCACTTCCAAGAATCGATGATTTATTCGATCAGTTGCAAGGAGCTTGTGTATTCTCAAAAATTAATCTTCGTTCTGGCTATCATCAATTGAAGATCAAGAAAGAAGACATTCTAGAAACTGCATTTCGTACTAGATATTGGCATTATAAGTTTATTGTTATGTCATTTGGGTTGACAAATGCATCTGCTACCTTTATGGATCTAATGAATAAAGTATTCAAGGATTATTTAGATAGATTTTTTATTGTGTTCATTGATAACATCTTAGTGTATTCTAAGAGTAAGGGAGAGCATGAAGAACACTTAAGAAAAGTCCTACAAGTGTTAAGGGAGAAGCAGTTTTATGCAAAATTCAAGAAATGTTAATTCTGGTTAGATCGAATGGTATTTTTGGGACATGTTGTTTCCTCAAAGGGAATTTCAGTGGATCCAAGTAAAATTGAAGCAGTGGTAAATTGGTCCAAACCAACTAATATTGGGGAAGTTCAAAGTTTCCTTGGGCTGGCAGGATATTATAGACGGTTCGTTGAAGGATTCTTTAAGATAGCTTCACCTTTAACTTAATTGACAAGAAAAAATGTCAAGTTTCAATGATCAAAAGAATGTGAGAAAAATTTTCAAGAACTCAAGCATCGATTAGTATCTGCTCTCATACTAACCATTCTTTCTACTTCTACTGGATTTGTGATTTATAGTGATGCTTCCAAGAAAGGGGTTGGGTGTATATTAATGTAGGATGGAAAGGTAGTGGCATATGCCTCACGACAACTAAAGAGTTATGAGCAGAATTACCCTACTCATGATTTGGAGTTGGTTTCAGTAGGTTTTGCTCTTAAAATTTGGAGGCATTATCTTTATGGAGAAAGGTGTGAAATTTACACAGACCACAAAAGCCTTAAATACTTCTTTACTCAAAAGGAGTTAAATATGAGGCAACGTTGATGGTTGGAACTAGTCAAGGATTATAACTGTATGATTAACTACCATCTGAAGAAAGCTAATGTTGTAGCAGATTCTTTGAGTAGAAAATCTTCAGGACATATGGCAGCAATTTTGACTACTCAAAAGCAAATTTTGTTGGATTTAGAAAAGCTTGTCATTAAAATGGTAAGATCTAATGATAGGGCTTATGTTGCAAGTATGTCCATTCAACCTACCCTAATTAAGAGAATTAAAGAAGCACCAGGTAGTGATGTGCATTTGAAGAAGATTATGGAAGAAATTCCGTTGGGTAAAAGGCCTAGCTTTGCTATTTTTTATGATGGAGCTCTACATTTTGAAGGTAGACTTTGTGTGCCTAATAATGATGAGTTGAAAAATGAGTGTTTATCACCACAATACCAAGAAGATTGCTTTGAAAAGGTTTTATGAATAAACCATACAGTTGAAAAGGCAACGTGGGAACGAGAAGAGGAAATGAGATCTAAGTATCCTTATATATTTGCTTAAGTTATGAATTTCGAGGACGAAATTCTTATAAGGATAGGAGAATTGTAGTAACCATTTATCCATAACCGGTAAGAATAAATATTTAAATATATATAAATATACATATTTTCTTTGTATGTGGGTGATACTTGATTTATGTATTGTTATTAGTAGTGGTTGTATAGATTAAGGACCTACTCTTAGTATTGGGTTTATTTGCAAGACTTTAGATTTATTTTAGGGACCAAATTGTAATACTTTGAAAATTTTGGAGGCTAATTTGTAAATACTAAAAATTAACCTCTTAGTATAAAAATAGACATTTGAAACCCTAATTCACTCATTTTGGTCGAGCCACCTCTTTTAGAGTGAGAAAAGAGAGAAAGAAATGGAAGAGAAAGAGAAGAAGAAGAAAAAACAAAAAAAGTTGGAATTTAAATTTTAAGAGGTATATTATAATCCTTTCTTAGTTTTTTGGAGTTAATTTAGTTAATTCCTTTAAGTTTTGATTTTTTAAAATATGTACAATAGAGGATTTGATGTGAATTTTGTAAGATATTGTGAGAATTGATGATAATTTATATAGATAGCTTGATAAATCATGATGAATTGCAGAATTTCTTCTTGATAATCTCTTGATCCGAAAATTTTATAAATTGTTGTGCTTTGATTTTGGTTTTACATTTTGGGTAAATGAAATTAGACATCTCTAGAATCATCTGAGACTTTGAATCGATTGAAAATTTCATAAATTGATTTTACAATGAATTTACTAAAATGACCCTAAAATTATAAAATTTTCTTGTGTTAGCAGTATGATACAGTGAAAAATAATTTTTGATCTATTGAATGATCTTTAAAAATTACTAATTTATAGATTATAATATGTTTATATGTCTAATATGACATACTCCGAATTGAGAATTTAGATCAATGTGGTTAAATTGTTATGATTTTCTAAAGAGTGTCAACTCATTGCAGCATTTGATTAACAGATTTTTAAAGCTATAGAATAAAATAATGTTAAAATACTTTTTGCAGTTATTTTGAAGTAAAATATTTATCATGGATTTAGATTTGTGCCAAGAGTAATTCTGTGGTAGTTTTATAATTTTTGAGTTAGTATATGAGTTTATAAAATTAGGAGATTGAATACTGTTTAGTAAATATCTTGATCCTGTCAGGATAATAGTTTGGATTTGATGGTATTTATGGAATAGATTGAGTAGGAATTATGATATAATATTCATACATAAGAAGGCTATATGAGTCAAGAATGATATATTCTGATTTTAGAGTAATTGGACATCATTTGATATATAAGAAAATTTTGTTAAGTGTAAGTGGTCAGAATGACAGGTTTTAAGAAACCAAGTAATGAGATCAATTCGATGTGATAAATGCAAAATGTATATTTTGTAAGTATTTAAAGTATTTTGTGTGAATGTTGAGGCTTATGAAAGGATTATTCTCTATTGATAGGTTAAGAAAAATTAAGCCTTGTAGCCGAAAGTGCTAAGAGGTAAGTATGACTTTTACTGAAATCACAATAAGCATAATAATTGTCTATATGTGATTTTGTAAATGTGCTTGGAAATATGTTTATGTTATGCCAAAGTATATTTGATATGAAATGTGAAAGATATATATTTATGAATGTGAGCATTGACATTAAGTATGGATATACATGTGTTTATAAAAGTGAGCTTTCAAAATAAAATGTGTTTAACAAATAAAACGTTTGAAGTGAAAAATGTCCATGAGATACATTTTGTGTTTTGAGCATACTTGAACTCACTGTTGACTTAGTAGGCATTTTATGTGATTTGTGGAGCCTTTATGTGTGGCCTTTCCTTCGGGATTTGTATATTTTATGTATTCCGTATGCAGGGAGGATTCAATTAATACCAAAAGGAAGAGTGAGTTATCACATTCGTGTGATGGCGTATTGGTGCATGTTAGAGGACTCACCGATGATCAGGGTGAGGGTTTGTCTTTTACCTTCGGGCATAAACATTATATATGTGTAATTTAAAACCTCACTTGTACTATTCCTCTCATACGGTATGTCCCCTACGAGTAACATTTGGCTCATTATGTGATATGTGATATAGAAGTCCTACTAAGTAGAAGTTGAGTGATGGTATTCCTATTATATGTTTTAAAAGAATATGTAAGCGCTTACCTGACATATGATTTGATAAGATTATGATTTTGATTTATCACAACATATCATGCACATGCATTGTGTACATATATATATATATATATATTTGTATTTGATATATAAAAAACTAGTATGCTTAATGAGTTTTATACTCATTATAGTTTATGGTGATTTCAGGTAAATAAGGTACATGTGTGCTTAGTGGATTTGGCAAGGCTTCTGTTGTCCCTTAGGTTCCCTAAGTTGCTAGGTTGCTGAGTGTTTCATTTGGGGACACGGGGTTTAAGATATTTGATTTGTCCCTATTGAATAAATACTTATGTATTATTTTATTGAGTGTGGTTATAGGTCGATTTTAAGTAAGAATTTGCAATGAATATATTCTGGGCTTTCGTTAATAAAGTTTCTACTGGTGACGTAGTAAAGTGTTAATCTCTGAGAAAATTCTGCGTATCTCCGATTTACTAATTGCTCCAGTCATAATTCAATTGTTATAATTCTGAACAATTAAAATGAATGTTTAAATATTGTCAATAAATGTTTATGTTTATATTTTAGGTTATGGGTTGATTTTAGTGTTGAACTTACTAGCAATTTGCTAAAGATTCCTATGTTGAATTAAAGTTTGAAATTTTATGCAATATTATTTATGAGTGTACATTATTGAATGAATGTAAGTTATGTCGTGTGTCAGATCTTTTGGATCTGGAGTGTGACATTAATAGTATTCATTTCAAGGGACAAAAAGTGTATACTACGATGGGACATGCCTTGAAGTAGTTACCTAGTTTGTCTTGGCTTACACGAGAGAAAAGATAAGTTTCTAGATTGTGAATTATCTTGTGTTGATGTCCAGTAATGTCTTACTAGTATATAATCTTGGCCTCTACTATCAGTCTGCTTCTCTAAATAGCATTGTACTTATTGCTACTGTGGAAACTATAAGATATAGAAATAAAGACTTATCAGGAAATGGGAGGGAATGGATAAGTGCCTTTTTAGATACTTCTTTAAGTGTTACAGTACTTTGGCCTATTTTGGGCCTTATAACCTCTCGTTCTTGGCTTTCATAGAGTTGAATAAGGGTCTGCACTTGTCGAACAACTTGGAGATAAACTTGTTCAATGTTGTGATCCTTCTGGTCAATATCTACGCTTCTTTCAACGTTTGTTATATTTTGGTATTTGTAAAGGCTTGTACCTATGATAGGTCAGCTTCAAGCACATCTTATATTCTTGTAAGACATCGAACACCTTCTATAGATTTGCAACGTGATATTCCATTTTTTTTTCTCTTGACTATCGTATCATCTATGTATGCTTCCAATATCCTTCCAATCCGTTTCCAAAGACCTTGTTGACCAATCATTCAAATGTGGCTTTGGGATTTCTAATGGCGATGTATCGTGGATGAGTAATGTTTTACCCACCCCAGCTCCCCTGAATTTTTTAGACTAATGACATTACCTTGTAGCAGTAAGTTCCTCATTCAATCATAAATATAGTTTTCTCCCTATCTTATATATCCATCTTGATATGATTCTATCTACTGTATGCATCTTAAAATGAACATCTCTCATATTTAGTTGTCATGTCTATCATTTGATTGGTCTTAAGAAATAGGTAGGAGTCTTTTGGTATCGCTTTATTTAGTTTATATAAATATGCCACTTTTTATTCTTCTTCGGCATGATTACCACGTTGGCTTGCAAATTTAGATAGTCAACTTTCAGGTGAATCCAACTTCTAGTAGCCTGTTAAATTTGCTACTAATGATCTCATTGCATACGACAAAAATCTTTTATGCCTTTGTTTGACTAAGGGCTGCCTCTTTTTATGCTCAACTTGTTACTCATTATCTCTAGATTTATTCTAATTATATCTTTATAGGACCATGCAAAAACATTATAGTTAATCCTTAATAGATCAATCATCATTATTGATTCCTCTTCGTTCATATTAATGCCCAACAATAGCTTCTTTTTGTGGCTAAAGGGCCTTACTACACTTCTTTAGTTTCTTCGTATAAGGTAGAGGTACTCTTCCACTCATTCTTTCTCCTGAGGAAGCTCTATTGGCCACTTGACCTACAGATACTATTTAAAAGTCGTTGCCTCATGTGATGGTGGAGGAGCATCTATATTGCTCAATGTTTTTATTTCATCCGTCTTTCCCTCTTCTTTGTCTTCCTTCAAAACTTTCATAGAAGCCTTCTTTATTCTCTTCCTCTCTTTTGTTGGTTTATTTAACCTGGCATAGTATTACTTCGTCTAGAATGACCATTATATATTGTATTTATAGTTGTCTTGCCACTACGTTATAAGTGGAGGGCACGTCCCCTATAAAGTAGAAGGTGCATCCACTATTAATCTATCTCAATCTCTTTTTTGCTGCAAATATTGATAGTGTGATAAATCTTTTAACTTGCACTTTTGTTCCCCTGAATGCAATAAGCTCTATGTTACATCCTTCGATGTTTTTTTCTTGAAGCTATATCCTCTTTAAAATGTCCCAAAATAAGATGTCTGTACTACTTTCTCCATCTACTAGTACATGTCAAATGATGTTATTTCCTATATTCAACATTATCACTAATGGATTAGGGTTCGAAGCATTATAGCAGTTAAATCCTCCCAAAAAAAAGGAAATTTCTCCCAATTCTTACTCGATTACCATAATTGTGGTAGCTAACATCTTTCCTACTCTTTGTCTTTAAACCTTAGTATCCCTCTTGAACAAAGGTCTCCACATTTCATCTGCCCTTTCTCTCTTTAGAGTTCTTCTGTGAAACACTGTCATGTAATGCTAGTTAATCACCATTCTTATAGATGATGCTTCCATAAAATCTTGAACCAAATCTCTTGCAAAATGTGGCCTTTCTATGACTGTTAAGCCTACATCTTAATCTTCACTCTCTAGTTAATCTTTTTTTCCTTTGAGCTTTCTTCTTCTAATTTCTAGTACTGAAAATCAAATAGCAACCTATAGATTGTGTTTAGTATCTTCATGTTGATTTATTCTGAACTTACAGTTTCTATCCCAAATGATTTATGGCCTTATCAAGTTGTGTTCTTCTTAGGCTTTATTTCTTGCCAAAACCCTGCGAGATATCTGCTCCTTATGAAGGTGTGTATTTGGCTCCTCATGGATTGGTATTTACTAATTAACAAATGGTTTAAGGTCAATGGAAAGGACAGTGTTTCATCTGGTCTCATTAATCTTCAGCTACCATAATTGGTTTAGGCTTCCTAAAAATTTCATAATCTTTATACTTCTACCAAATCTTTTTAGGTGTGTTGATGGAAATCATAAGCTTGAAATGCCTCTATCATTTCTCTCTCTCATCCCCTTCAATAATGGAAGGTTGCTACTCGAACCTTTTTTTTTAAATATGATTCCTTATTTCTGTGATGTTATTACAAAAGCCTCCTTTATTGTTGTGACTTTGTTTTCCTCCTCCTTTATCCACTATTTAGACTTTTGACTTATTAACTTATAGGAAGAGAAATTTGTTCGAATTAGATATATGTAGATATCTTTATTGCTTTTAGTATACCTGTGTAGCTATCTTCGTGTCATAGCTTCCTAACTCAATTAAACCTATTTGGGAAGCTCTTTATTGACTCATTCTCCCCTTGCTTTATGAAGAATAAGTCTAAAGTTGTCTTCTTCTTCTTCTACCTATTTCGTAAGTATTTTGTCATAAACTACGCAATCAGTTCATCAAAGGAAGAGATGAAATTTTCCTTCAATCACCAGAACTATACTTGGACTGGTCACTTTAGATTAGAAAGAAATGTCATGCGCTTTAAAAGGTAATCCATCACGTGCATTATCATTTTTGTGTTAAAATGGAATATGTGCTCCTCAGAATCCCAATGTCATCATACAATTGGAAGGTTGGTACAATGAACTTCTAGGCTTCTTAGCTCTCTTTATAGTCTTAGTAAATGGGTTTTGATTAAACTTCCACGCTAAGGATATCATGTATTTAGTGGTTTTGCCCTTCGTAGTCTTCTTGTATAGTTCATTGACCTAATTCATGATTTCTACTTTTATATCTTGATCTCATTTCACCTTCTTTGGTGTCTCTATAGTTTCCTTCCTTCCTTCCTTCCTCTATTCTTTACATATTTTTTTGCACTAGTTCACTTTTTTTTCTATCCTCGCATGGCAAGATTTCTTCAAAATCATTTTCAAAATTTCTGTATCCTTCTACAATCGTTAATTTGTCTCTTAACTCTTGGTTCTCCTTCTTAGTCTTTTCAACTGCCTTAATATCTTCGTTAGGATATTCGTTATACTAGCAGGAATTTCGTTTCCCAAGGCTATCAAGTCTGTGTTGTTTAGACCTCAATTCTCACCATTGTCTAGAAGCTCTGAACTATAAAAATTTATGCAATTTGTCATATTCGGTTTCTAGTAGTTTTAGTGTCAAAAAAGTTTAAATTTTGCTTAGAATTTTTTCACAGATGACACCACTAAAGTTCTAGAGATAGGAACCTCCGTATCAATTATCATCTTGCCCTTTACTTACTCCATTGGATAACAAGAACGTCCTATTCTCCTATAAGAAAAAACAATCCTCTAATACTCAAGTCAATATTTGCCTGAAGAAAGAAGTGTTGTGTGTGCAGGAGTATTTACAAAAACAAGTAGAATGCTATGAGTTCTCAACAATCAATAACAATAATTGAATAATCAAATATAAATAAATCATAAATAAACAAATCAACTTTATTTATACTACATGAATTTTAATCTTATTCAAAGTATGCATAAACATTCACACTTAATTAATTTCATATTAATAAGAGTTCAAATTTATTAATAAGTCATTAATCAAAGAAAAATATTTAAGTGATACTAACCCACTTGCGAGAAATTATTCTTCATACAAAATATCAATTAATCATTTAAAATTTGAATAGAATAATGTGTTTAATATGTTCTTGTCTTTGTATGACTTACACAACCCATTTATCCATTTATGAGATTCATAAGTCACCAATTCGATTACTTTGTGTATTAAATTTGAAATTTGGCCTAAAATCCTTTATTCCATGGAATTGGACATTTCTCTTATTTTGATTGCCACTTAAAATATTGAAGTGCACACAGACTGTTCCACCATTTGGATAATGGCCCAACAATATATACGAATGTTAGATTCTCTTAATCTAAAACAATGATTTAAATTTTTATCTATTAATCTTATATAATTTATTAGTCAACAGCTGATAATATTAAATATTATTTTTAATTTTAAATCTTCCTCATTATATTATATAAAATTAATAAATAAAAATTTAAATTATTATTTTAAGTTAAATAAAACCTCGCCCATATATATAATTAAATAATCTATGTTAAATTCTACATTTTAAAATTTTGTAATTCTGTAAGTTGGTGAATTCAATAAATATATATACATACGACAGAATATTACTAAATGGTTATTAAATGTTACAAAAGCAAAAGTATACAAAAATAAAAAAAAAATTAAAGTAGAAAGAAAACAAAAGAAACCACAAGCCATCCTGAGTCGTTGAGGAAATAACTAGCCCAGCAATCTTCGTTCATTTTCATTTGAAGGAAAAGTTGTGTGATGGACATGTTTAAGAACTTACTTGGGCCAGGCAAAGTGACCCTCGGGTGGGAGTAAAAAAATTGTTAAATATATATAAATAGGCTTTATTTTAAATTTATATATACTTATAGTTATAAAATTAAAATCTAATCTTTAATAATCATAAAATCTAAACTCGAATTATTTTATCCCTACACCATATTTTGTCTCTCAACTAACACTTACATTTTAACACTTAAATCTAACCTTAAAGAGCAATTAGATTGAAAATTTGACCACTAATTTTTGAAGATTGAAAATTAAAAAATAAATAAATAGAAATTGTCAAGTTTTTAATTTGTTTCTTCTTTTATATTTTTGTTAAAAATAATTAAAAATAAATAGATTTAGAGTAATATAGATTATAAATGAAGAGGTTTGATTGAAATAGCTGAAAATAGTTGAAAATAGAAAAAAACAAATTAATTAAAATAGCTAGAGAAAATAGTTGAGAATGATAGAATCAGAGCACACACCTCGTATCACATGTCTCGCATTGCGAGAATGGGTCACACGCTAAACCATATAGTGTGAGGCTAGGGCGCACGGTCCTTGATGTGAGAAATTGTGGGTTTTGTTTCTTTTTCATTTTCAATTTAATTCTTTCCCTTGATTCACTGTATTTTTTCATCGACACATTTGATTTTTTTTCATTTCATTACAATATATTATTATTATATTTTTATACTTATATTTTTACAAACTAGACACAAAAAAATTTAAAATATATTTATGAAATAACAAAATTTTGAGTTATTTTATTAATAAAGATAATTTTATTTATTTATTGACTTTTTAACTAATAAATATTAATCAAATAATTTTTTACTATAAAAATTTGTAACTTTTGAAATAAGGGCTAATTTTAAAAGTTGGGGCAAATTGGATGGAATTGAATATGGATTATAAATTCTGAACTGACCCTAAAATATAATTTACACTTTTTGAAATAAACAATTAGCATTTCTTAAAAGATATATATATATATAATTATAATGGTTTCTTTTTGGAATTGAATATGGATTATAAATTCTGAACTGACCCACTATCTTGCTCACTTTTTGAAAACTTAAAAACGCAATTTCCAGAATTTAAATCCTAAAAGCTAAAAGAGAAGATAAAAAGGGTGATAAAAAAAATGAAAAAGAAGAAGAAGGGATTCCACTTAAACCAATGTCCTCAAAAGAAACACGGACTTTAAGCATTTTTAACGAGACGGGATTGCTTTTGGTGTCATTTTGATAAATTCAATTCAATTAAAATTTTTTATTTAAAAAAAAAACTCGAAAATTTAGTATTGCCTAATCTGAACTCAATTGATTGCCAACCCTGGTGAATACTTAAGATGTTTTATATGAAGTGAGTTATATGTATTTATGAAATTTTCTCCAATTTGGTACCATAAATTTATTAAATTCTGAATTATTTTTCTCATGTTATATGTGTTATAGTTCTCTTAGTTTAACATAAAATGTGACAATCATAAGATTATAATACGTAACTTGAAAAATATACATAATTTAAGAAATTTAACTCAAAATTTAAAAAAGTTTAACAAATGAAAAAAATTGGGGTGACTTTAGCAATTGTAACTATTGCCTCCGAATTTTACAAGAGCTAGAGCCTAACAAATAATGAGCCCAATTTGGGGGCCTAAGGTGTAGAAGGCCCAAGATTCAGAGGATATTTGAAGCTCTGAGGCCCACCCCCAAGAAATATGGAGGTAATGGATCGAGGACTCTCATATGATCACAACCAGTTGGCAGTATGAAGTTGAAGTCTATGACAACTTGTACCAAAGGTTAGGTAAGTAATTGACAAAGCAAACTACTAAGAACCCAAAAATTGCCTCGTAAAAGAGTGAACCCATGAAGCTCAAAGAATACGAGAGCAGCATCATCAAGCACTAATTCTCCCAAACGCGGACATACAAGACTCCATAATACCATGCTTTGATTTTCCGATTTCCTGTATATTTTGTGACGTAACAAATAGTCGGCTAACCAAAGAGTCTATAAAAGGAGATCAAGCAATGCGACGAGGGGAAGACAATTTTTTCAAAATTTAAAAATAAAAGAAGGCAAGAAAAACCAACTCTTATATTCTCTCAATTTTTTCAAAAAATACAAAATTAAAATCTAACTTAAGTATGAGAGAATTATTGTTATAATAACCTTTGATACAGTCTAACCAATATTTATAAATAAGATCTCAATAAAAACATCAAGAAACTCGAAAAAAAAAATAATTTTTTTTATAAAAAAAATTGAGAATTCAACACAACTTCTATAAAAACTAAGATGAACACTAAGAATGTAATAATTTCAATTTAAACAGGAGTCACAATTAAGAAGGAAAATTTTAAATATAATCTCATCAATGAAAATAATGAGTGAGGGGATAATGTTATTAGTTAGCATGTCGTACATTGTTCAAGTGATTTCATCATCGAGATGATGATTGGCGCAGGAGGAGGGGGGGAGAGAGGTTGGAAGATAAATTAAGAGAGTGAGGGGATAAGGTTATTAGTTAGCATGTCGTACATTGTTCAAGTGATTTCATCATCGAGAGGATGATTGGCGCGGGAGGGGGGGAGAGAGGTTGGGAGATAAATTAAGAGAATCTTTGGGTTTTAGATCAATACCTCACCATTAATAATGACTACGGATTGATATTGATATTTTTAGGCCCTGTTGTCAGAATTATAAATTATTATGTTACAATTTGCATTTCAAATGTAATTAAGAAGTAGTGGAAAGTCTAATTGGAGTAACTTCGACATGAAAAGTATATATCTTGCCCTAACCAATGAGTCACTTCCTTGGAGAAATAAGACACCAGTTTAATGTCTTAAGTTGAGCAGTTGTTATTAACTTAAACAACTAATTTGTTTAATAATATTGTTTAAATTAGGCGTTTGTCATTTATTTAAAAGACTATTCTATTAGATAATCTACCTACCTAATGCTCATCTAATTTATATTCTTCTCTACTCAATTATGTAACGCCCTTGTCATATCTTACCTAAACTTAGAGTTTAACTTGACCCATGTTGTCATCCCTACTACTTTTGAGGGACCTATTACTTATGTGGCAATATTATATGTACGTTAGATCATCTAATTCTATTTGATATGGGATATGACATTCTTTCCCATCCATTATGTGACTCCTTCGTCACACTTAGCTTAAACTTAATGGTAAACTTGGTTCATATTATCATTTTTATTATTCTTGAGGGACCCACTATCTGCATGGCAATCTCTATTATGATCAATCACGTGAGAACTCCATCATATTTGGACAAAACTCAGGGGGTTAACCTAACTAATATTACCCAATTCTATTTTTATCTAATATGGTATGTGACATTCTTGCTCACTCAATTATCGACGTCTTTGTCAAATCTAACCCAAACTTAGGGGTTAACTTTGCAAAAACTGAGGTCAACCTTACTCGTATTGTCATCTCAGCTACTCTTAGGGGACCAACTACCCACATAGCAATCTCACTCAATCACGTAATGCCTTCTATAAATCTAACCCGAATCAAGGGTGAACCTAACCTAATTGCTATCTCTGCTATTCTTGGGGGATCTACCACTCAAGTGGCAATACTATATATACTCAAGATCCATCTGATTTCTATTTGATATGAGATGTGACATTCTCCCTCACTCAATTACATGATGCCCTTGTCACATTTGATCCAAACTCAAGAATCAACTTGGTTCGTATTACTATTTTTGTTACTCTTAGAGCACCTACTACCTACGTGACAATCTATATTGGCCCCAATCACGTGACACCACATCATATTTGGTAAAACAAGTATATGAAAAACTCACTCGTATTTATCATCTATATATTTTTTTTATCTAATATAGGACGTGATATTTTTCCCCATCCAAACGCGTGATATCATTATCATATCTGGTCTAAAATTAAGGGATAATTTAACCCCTATATATCTGATAGATTATGTGAGACCTACCAACTTCTTGGTCCACTAGCTGAGTGACACTTTAGAGCCACTAGCGTCCTAACACAGAATTAGCAAGGTGCTGCAGCACTGGAGGTGTGAACTCTAGCGCTGTAGCGCCAAAATCTGGGCGCCGCATCGCCGAGGGTATCCGCCCAGGTGCTGCCATACAGTGGGCCCAGCACCACGGCACCAATGATACTCACTCTAATTATATTTTAAATTATTTAAATTATTATTTTAATCATGTGAGGGGTTTATGAGATACAATGATAAGAGTTATTATGTTGTACTATAAACCAGGATCATTTGTTTTGTGTTGGTAAATACAATGGGAGCCCTACTGGTGGGGGTTAGTTATGCTTACACACAAATTAATGTTTGATTGAGAATTACCTCCTCATGAGATGGGGATTAAGTCTTTATGATACTAAAATAGAAAAAATAACAATAAAAAAAATAAAAAAGAGTAAAAAATCTCCCTTAATCAGATTGAACAAGAATACATTATGAGATAGTGTTTTATTATTGTTGATCCGTCTTATCAATACAGTGTTAGCTGTATTATATCGGTCTTTCCCAAGATCGCTACAGTATGAGGGATTTGGTCGGTATGATTTAGACTATACCGGTTAAATATGGATGAAGTAAATATATGCGAAAATATTACCTAAGATTGCTACAGTGTGCGGGCAATACCGGTAGCATATATTTAATAATTGATAAGTTAATCTGGAATACACTTATCCTAGATCGCTACAGTGTGCGGATAAGGTGTATTTAGGATCAAGAGTAGGAGTTGCATGAAATGCAATTGATAAAAGTTGTCTACCTGTTGGGTTTACAAGGGCCTAGATCGCTATAGTGTGCGGTCCGAGTAAAATGTCAATGGGGTCCACTTCTCGCTATATAGTTTAAAATAGTTTAAATTGTCGTTATCCCATTTTGAGAGATTAAAGGGTTATGTAAAACAGTAGAAGGGAATTTTAAATTAAAAAAATGTATAAATGTTATACCCATGATTTAAAGTGTATTATTAGCGATTTAATAATATTTTTCGCTAACATCTCCTAATATTATTTTATTTGACTTGTGTAAGCTAGGATGACATCTTCAAATCCCTTGGTGCATATACTAGAAGCACACCAACTCAAAGGTGATGAGAATTTCTCTGACTAGTACATGAATCTCAGAATTGTTCTAAATTCAGAAAGATTGGGATATGTTATTGACCAAAAGATGCCCAGAGGTGTTTCTGAGAATGCCACCAAGAAAAAAAAAGGTGACATATCAAAAATTGTTGGATGATGACTTAAAAGTTAAATCGTACATCCTCGCCTCAATGTCCACTGAGCTGCAGAATGAGCATGTTCGCATGGACAATGACAGTAGCATTATGCTCCATCTCAGGAAGCTTTTTGGTGACTGACCTTAAATTGAGAATTATAGGGTCGCCAAAGCACTGTTTTAGGCAAAGTTCCCTGAGGGCAGTCCAATGAGTCCTCATGTTCTCAAGATATAAGATTAATCGAAAGGCTTGAATCCATGGACATTTCTTTAAGCAATAACCTGTGGAACAGTTTGTTTCTTCAGTCGCCGTTTGGGTCATTTGCACAGTTCATAATGAACTTCAATATGCAAAGAATGACCCTTACTTATGTTGATCTTCATAATATGCTGAAGACAACGGATGAGGACATGCATAAAGGAGGCTTGGCCCTCCTTATTGATGGTGCTTTATCTTTGACCCCGATGGCTTCTGGGAAGTCTAAAGGGAAGAAGAAAAGAAAAGTAAGGCACACACCCAAGATGGCTTTTTAGCGGCGACAGATATCAAAGCCACTGGAGAAACCGAAAGTGAAAGGCAAGTGCTTTCATTGCGGTGATAATGGGCATTGAAAATGCAACTGCCCCAAATACCTTACCATTGTGAAGAAAACTCCTTCAGGTATTATCTTTCCTATTATTAACATATCTTTAGCATTTGGACTCCATCAACATCAGACCATACCCATCAATATACAATGATTAGACCATAAAATGTCTATGATATATGTGAAACTTAAGTATGGTGGATCACTTACTTGATTGAGGCTAACTAGTTAAGCATAAATGCACTCTTTAGTATCTAGTAATATAAGATTTTAAGTCCAAGTATCGATCCTATATGGACTACACAATCTAATTCGTTCAATCAATTACTAAAATTATATCTACTTTATTTTTTTTATCCAAAAACCTAAAATCTAAAAATCAATTGATTAACCTAAATCTTAACCTAATAGTAAATCAACAAAGAAATAAATTCACCAAAGAATAATAATCTATGGTATAGACTCATCCCTTAATATTTCCTAGGACTTATTAATATCTTAGTTAATAACTTAATACGAATTAATTGGCTTAGACACTAATCTCATCACAAGCCTCTGTCGATGGTCAAGTGACTATATTACACATTCTAACAATCACCTATATGTATATGAAAATCAAATTAGAATGTAATTTATTAAGATCAAGTCAAAATCATACCATATATGCCATCTAAGTATATGTTGTTAGGGTTGTGCCTACATGCCATCCCAGATTTGTATAAATATTTGATATCTATATAGAGTACATTTCATTAAATAACTAATTATTATTTAATTATATACTTTGATGGTTGTTACGCTATAGACTCTGTATAATCTGAGGGAGTTCAGATCAGATCTAAAGGAGTTTAGACCAGTGCTAAGAGTTAATAGATATTCCAAGAGTAAGAATCTTGTCTGTAATAGGATAAAGACCTCAAAATATATAAGTAGTGACATAATTGCAAGAGTCGCAATCGGGTACTAAGAAATGTCATTATGCAAATATAGTCTCAAATATATATTCCTAATCTATTTTCACGGACGCAGGTCTATTGATGAAACCGTTCTATATATATATATATATATATATATATATATATAGATATAGATCAATATATGTCTATATATATAGGGTACAAATGGTCGTTCCTAATTGACCATGAGCTTGGAGCTTGTATAGGCATACGAATATTCCATTAAGACTAAATAGTTAATAGACTCATAAAGAAACCAATAGACTTATTATGTAGCCATCAATGGAAGGTCCTCTCAAGTTGAGTAGTATACGTAGTCCTCTAACGTAAGCGCCACGATGGGCTTGTGAGTAATCCACCATACTTTGGTTCCACACATATCAGAAACCTTTCATTGGCTGACCATTGGGTGTCGTTAGGCATGGTCCGATGCTCATAAAGTTCGGTGTGCGTAGATATGGGATCCGTCAGCTCACATATGGAGTTTTATATCCAGATGCTTCAAGAATGTATCTCAAAAAGTCTTATGGCCATAAGCAATATACCCGAAAAAAGAGTTTCCATAAGGTCGAACAGTATGACAAAGAGTTTGCATATACTGTTCAATGAGATACAAGTCTGGAGATAGGTTTATTGATGAGCATATGAGGATTTGACGGTGTTGATCTATATCCCCATACATGCAAGATATAGATGACGGAATGACAGAGTTTGCATAGGGTCGAATAGTATGACAAAGAGTTTGCATATACTATTCAGTGAGATACAAGCCTGAAAATAGGTTTATTGATGAGCACATGGGGATTTGACAATGTTGATCTATGTTCCCATACATGCAGGATATAAATGACGGAATGACTATATGTATGTATTGTAACCTCAGCTCATATAGTCCAACGCGTTGATTTCTAATATCTGTGACGTGTGCATGGGGCATTGTTCACTGACTTATGGAATAGTTCTATTTGACGAATCGGGCATGGACCTAAGGAGTCCCGCGATATAGAGTGTACTCGTTGTACATTAGGGCAGCGTACCAAATTGAATTGTTCAATCTAGTATTATCCAGTATCACCACAGGATGCACACGTGTCTGTATTTAATTGTTAAATATAATAATTAATTAACAATTATTATTTACTAATTATATTATAATACGTGGTGCATTGTGTGCTCTTAGTTGAGTTCACTCAAATGTGGAGTATGATGAAACCTACTAAAATATATACTTGGTAATTACTTTAAAGGGTAAAATAATAATTTTACATATTAATTATTAAAAAATAAAAAATATCTGATTATTTTATATTATTATATAATATTATAATTAATATAATAATATTATATGATCATGCTTAGCTGTAAATCATTTATTTACATATAATAATAATATTATTATTATATTAAAGCTAAACTTGGTGGCAAAGTTTAGACTTTGTAATAATATAATATTAATATTTTAATATAAATTTTGAGAGATATATAAATGTGTAACGTGTGAAGTATGGCTTTTTAAGCTTGACAATTGGTTGCTTTGCGTTTTTGTTGTTTCTTGAACAAAACCATTAAAGATTGGCCGGGCAAAGGAAAAAGAGAAAGGAAATTTTGTGTTTTTGGAAAATTTATTCCTGGAATTAAATTTCTTCGCCTCTCTCTTTTATTGGCTATAAATTGCAATAACAAAAAATTTATTTTAATTGATCAAAAGGATTTATTAAGGAAAAAATAAATTAATAGGGTTTAAGAGTTAAATTCGGTACTGAATGAGTACACTGTTATTTTAGTTTGTCAAGTCCATTGTATTTGTGACTAAAACTGACTACGAGTAGGACTTCAGACGGATTCCTAAATTATACATATAAAAAATTACACGTTTTGGTAAATTCTCAAACTCTCTTTAAATTTATTAATTTGATTAATATATTATTCACTTGTATTTATTGTATGTTTTATTATTGCACTGCAATTAAATATGTATATGGTACGTATTTTATACAATGAACACTGTTGCACATGCATACACCCACGCACTATAGATCTCCAACATATGTCTATCTTATATGGAACTTATAATTGTTACCCTATGATTATGCATTAAATTGTCCTATGCTAAACACATGAATCCATTTTGTCAAGCTCATCATGATTTCTTAATCATTCATAATATTTGTTATATATAATGAAAGCATTAAACACAAGATAGAATAAATCAATTGTATGTATTAAGTTCATAAACTAAGAATTAACAAAATTCAACTACATATTAGGTTCAAATGTTTAATTGTAGAATAAAAACTGATGTCATGGTGAAATAAAGAGCTCTAGAGTTTATTAACAATAACATCATGAAAATCATAGAAAATTAGAAAGATTTAGTTAAAGAGATAAAACTAATTTTTCTGCAGTCTTTAATCTTCTAGTCTTCTTGATCCTTTAAAAATTGCTCTTTCTCTCTCTTCTTCTCTCTCCTTTTTTTTTGAATTAGACTTTTTGATCTTTTATTTATATGTTTATATTTTCAATTTAGAGTCAAATGTCAAATATAAGTCTGATTAGGATTACTGTTCACGAGTACTGTTTCTTTTGAACTGTTCACGCAGCATTGAGGCATTGTACATATTGTTTTAGCCACCTTGGTGCATGTTTCTGGGTGCTGCAGCACTAGCACTGTAGTTTATAACTGTAGCAATCTATTGTAGTTGGATAATATAGCAATTTAATGCTTTTGCCTTATTTTTATCCCTATTTGTTCCATTGACTTCAAACTTATAAAATATTAATAAAATACATAAAAAAAACTAAATAATCTTAATTTCATCAAACAAATATTAAGTTTAAAAAATAAAAATATTAGACCTAATTAACCCTTGTTAATGTGCTTGGGAGTTATGTTAAACACTAGTGTGTATTACTTCTTTTTTGGATTGACAACATTGAAGTTAAACATATTGCATGTACATAACTTACCGAAAAAAGCATAGATTTCACAAATTTTGTATGGTAATTAAGTTTGGTTGTTGTATCATCATTGGCTTACATTATTTACTTATAATATATCAACTATTTGTAAAATATAAGTTTTGATTTGTGAGTTTGTTTATCTTTTCACATATAAATGCTATATATGAATATCATTTTGACCAAACAACCATTATAAAGATACACAACAATATCAACTCAATCATCAACATATTCTTTATAGCTATTAACATGTTCTCTATATTCCTTAGTATAGCATTATGAACACAATATTCACTTCTACGCTCTTATGATATACTAGTCTAAGAACTAGAAGAGAAGCTGCTTGAATTCCCTCGACATGAATTCATACTTGAGTTAAATATTTTCAGTAATAGGTTGAACTCCTTTTTTGTAGGTTTTCAAAACCTAAAATACCGGCATCTTAGTTTTTGGTTGCAGAAAAAATAAAGTTTATGAGGATTCAAGTTTGATTCTGAAATTACAATTTCAGCTATCTCACCACAACAACAAATGTTGTTCCTAAACTTGATTATACCTCTATTAACCTTCATCATCGTATCTATTTTGCCATTTATGTTGAACTCCTCTTTATATGAATTCCAAAGTGCATAATAGCCACAAGTAAGCTTCTACCTACAAAAGAAATAGAATTTGTTACAATTCTGGTCTATTTCTAAAATTCCTACTCCTACCCTTTCTCTAGATCTACAATACCTATTTTTAAATTTAATTACTCCCACATTTATTTGCATGAAAACTTTTGCATTTGATGCCATAATATAGAGCTTCATTAATTTGTCAATTGCTTGTTGTGATCATACTAACACTTTGAGTAGCTTGTTGTGTTCTTGTTGTCTCTTGCTTAATGTGGTTGCTACAGGTCAATTTGCATATATGGTTTTGGGATATTTATTTGTTTAATGGTTTATATGCTTTGTTGATTTTATTTTCTGATTGTTGAGATATTTGTTTGTTGAATTATTAAATGGGTCTTGCACTGAATTGCTTTAATGGTTGAATTGTTGATGTGTTGTTAGAGTGAGTTAAGATAGCAATAGACTTTTGTTAGAGTGAGTTGAAACAGTGATTATATAGCTTATTTTCTAACCATTATAAATCAAATGATCAAGTTTTGGATTTAAATGTATCTTTATTGTATCTTTATCGTATCATTTCAAATATTTAGTTTGAAAACACCTTTCACTTCTCACATAATGCCAAACATCTATTATTTATCACATCAAGGATATTACAGTAAAAAGAAATAAAAAGTAATTATTAAATAGAATATTTATAATGGTAAGGACTAATGTGAAGAAACTTTATATCGACTTAAAATAGCAATCCATGAGTGAAGAAATTCAAAATTAACTTTGAAATGTCAAAATGGCACTTAGACAGCATCTCGACACAGTGGCCCCTTGAGTAGACATTTTGACGTTACTACGGCCCCAAGCTTGGTTGGGTCACAATGTCTAGCTATTGCTAAGCTGGTGCTGTAGCCCTAAGGTCTACAAAATGGCTTTCTTAAGCTTCTGAGAACCTCTTTGCTTCCGACTCTCTGTTTCACTTTAAGTCTCGTCGGTCTGACGCATTCTCGCCCTCATGTTGTCTTCGACACAAAACCATACTCAAATGTGATTTTGAATCACTAATTCCATAAGCCTTTCTTTAATTCAAAATCACTAAAAAGTTTTTTAAGATCTATCCACTCTGTATCACATGTTTAATTATGCAACGTTAATTCTAGTTAAGTCTTTAGACAGACTTAACTTCACTAAGGACAGTGATTCACCAGTCTCCATAAAAGCCTCTACTTGATTCAAAATCACTAAGAAGCTTTCAAGATCCATCCATTCTATATCACATGTTTAATTACGAAGCGTTAATTCTAGTTAAGTCTTTGGACAATCTTAACTCCACTAAGGACAATGATTTTGGAAATTAAATTATTGGAGGTTATGCCAGCCCACTGATTGCGTGGCAAGGTGCCATTCCGATTCCATTTCCACCTTCAATTCGCTGCTTCCCCGATACAATGGCAAAAAAGTTAAAAATTTTTAAAAAACAAAATTAAAAGTCTCTACCTCACTTAAAAACCCAATTACAAAAAAAATTATTGTTTGCTACATTATTTAGAAGTAATTTTTTAAATTAATGATTTAAAATATTGATGTTTAAATTTAATAATAATAATAATTGTTATATATTATATTATATCATTTAAAGTTAAACTTTATTATAATATTTTAAAATATGAATAAATAAGTGATACTATAAATATCATATCCGTTGATATAAATAAATTTTGTATATGTAATATTATTTATGTATTTTTTAAAAATAAAATAAAAGAAGAGAAAAAAAAAACTCTGTTTTTGCAAGGGAGCCCCTGACTGAGTCTATAAATAGCTTGTGGATGGATATAAGTAATAAGGGGGCATTTACATTAGCATTAGCATTGGCATTTTGCCTATAATTGGTTTGTGTTGGTGTATGCAGTGCAGCAGAGAGGGAGAGAATACAATTGTAAGTCGAGGGGTTTCTCATCTCAAGAGTTCGAGTTGCTGTTGAAGATTTCTAGCCTTCTTTAACGAATCTCTTGCCCCTCTTACTCTTTCCATCTCTATTATATCTACTCCATCATCCGAAAAAAACTTCCTGCTTTTTCAGTCATGGCTACTACACATGGTGAGATATATATGGTGTCATTTATAAGCTGTGGTTTTTAAATATATAAATCAATATTTACATGAAAAATTGAGTCCACTCCTTAGGATAGAATGGTTCCGGGATAAAGAAACATGGAGTTAAGGTCCATGAAATGGCTTCTTTGGAGCGCTGTGCTAATGCTCCTCTACTTGTTAACATATATATATATATAATTAATATAATAAATTACATAGTTTACCGTAAGCAATATTGTCAAATGTAACAGTTTAATAAATTTATATTATTTTATAATTTTTATATAATTTATAATATAATACAGAATATTAATATGTGTTGAATAGTTTTTTATATAGTAAATTATGTAATTTACAAAATTAATTATATATATATATAAAATTAAAGTAAAAAACCAACGATATTTTAATTTTCTTTGTGTCCTTTTGCTATAATATCTTCTTGCCATCTTCATAAATTACCTTACTCAGACTATAAATGGATGAAAATTATAAGAGTTAGCGCAAAGCTAGATTTTACAACCAGGCTAATGCTTCATATCAATCAATTATGACGACTCATAATTTATTTTATTGGTCCCTATTGTGTATTATGTTACTAGCGCTTTTAACATAATCAGAACTTAGATATATATATATATATATATATATATATGTTAAACACAAATTTAAATTTTTTGTCATAAATACTTCTCTCTCATTGTTAAAGAAGTGCTTATTTCTTTCCTGAATTTTATAATATTGCTGCTTTTCATATCTATATCTAGTTCTAGCTTAAAATAGTTAATTTATAGAAATCATTAAATAATTATAATTATAAAGAGATTGATAAAAGGAAAAAAAAATGTATTAGATGACATTATGCGATAATATTTTATAATAGTCTTGTTAATCAATAATTTCAACTATAATAATGAAATGCTACTAAAATCGCATAATATATACAGTTATTTACTATATCTTAGACTATATTACTCACTAAATTATTCTTCTTAATAAAATACTCAAATTTATCATACCAAATGTTAACTTTACTATCTTTTATATTTAATATTAGTACTCCATAGAAAAAAATCTGCACTCTTTTAACTTAAAATTTTATTTATTAATCTTATACAATTTAATACTGTATATTTAAAATTAAAAGTAACAATTTGTTTTGAAAAGAATTAAAGTAACATTTAATATTGATAATTTTAAAATATTGAATTATGTAAAATTAATAAATAAAACACTATTTGAGACCAAATTTTAAGTAGAAAAATTGATCAATATATATATATATATATATAAACACATCATTAACATCAGTACACTTAAATATAAATAAAAAAATATAAATATATCTAAAATTTTATTCTAATAAGCAATATAATTTATTATACAATAAATATCTGGATATATGATATAATTTTATAATATATTATAAATAATACTAAAATTGTAAATAACTAAATAACAATCGTTGAATTGTTGAATCATATTGCTCAATGATGGTGGTATTTTATTTGGTACAAGGGGGCACATATTCAGATCCAACGTAGTGCATTTGTCATCTTGTATTCATACTGTTACAAAATCGTCATCCGTGATTCATCCAACGTACTACATTTGTCATCTTTCATCTTTCTGGTAGGAAGGGTCACATGTGATTCAGATCTAACAATACCTTATTCTAGTATCCAGCAAAGCTCTGTGAAGGTAGACAAATAAAGAAAAAAAATAATATCAAAACTGAGGCCCACTTGCCACGACCGACTATATAAACGTCCCGACTTATTGAAACCGAGCGGCAAGCAAGATCGAAAGAGCGAGAGTTTAGATAGAGTGTCTGTTCGTCGACGTTTTGCCACATTGTGTGATGCAGCAAAGAGGGAGAGCTCACAACCGTAGATCCAGGAGCTTTTCTAGGTCTAGAGTCGCCATTGAGGGTTTTTAGCCTAAATTCATTTTTCATTTTTCATTTTTATCAGTTTTTGATCTGAAACTTCATTGAATCTTGTAACAAAAAACAATTTTTTTTTCTTTAAACCGAAGTCTTTGCATTTGTTTTTGCTGCTTTTGTAATCGACTGTTCCAATGGCGGCTCAAGGTGAATAAATTTACGTGCTCAAAAAATGCTTGGAAATTAATGAAATATTGTTGTTTGTTATATTGTCTTAGAGAAATGGATCTGAAATTTTTGATAGGTGAACGTGAGACTCAAAAGAACTACTGGATGGAACACTCTGCGGATTTGACTGTGGAGGCTATGATGCTCGACTCTAAAGCCTCTGATCTCGACAAAGAAGAGCGTCCTGAGGTAATATCACTTCTTTTCTCTTTGCTTTATTTTCCTCGCTTCCAATGCTAATTGTTATGTAATTAATTATCGTCAAATATTTTATTTTCTGTTTATGATCAAATGTGTTCGTATATTATCAATTTTTCTTTTTTTGTTTTCTTGTGTTATAGCTGCTAATTGTGTTAATATCCTATTTAACATTTTAGTGCTGTTATTTTGTTTTAAGACATGCATGCTAATGGAAACAACTATCATCAATATTTTGTGAACTTAGTTAGTTCCAATGAGAATCTTCATTGTCTGCTTTTTGTTTGTTAATCTGATTCACAGCATCCTCTTTAATGGATGCTTTCTGTAAATGAAAGTGAATCATTATCTGCATAAGAAAATTATTATTATTATTATTACAAAGCTGATGTCAGATCTAAATAATTTATTGAAAAGAAGCCCTCTGCATTTTGTTTTGGTCGACCAATAAATAGTTATTTTTTAACTTAGTTTCAGAAATTGTGAACTTGAAATCTCACTCTTGATGTCCTCGTTTTATCTTGCTCCTCAAATTTGCATTTAGCTTCCTTGCAGTTTCAATAATTTTTTATTTTTATTGATTATTAAGTGTTTATATATAAGGGTCAATTTGGTAATGCATTGACTTTCAGATAAATAATCAGCTATAGTGAGAAGCAGTTAGGTATTCATTTTGATATTAAAAGTGCTATAAGTTTTAAAAGCAATTTATATGTGTTTGGTAATTTTACTTCCAAAATGCTGTTACAATGTACAATGACTAAAATGTGACAATAATGTTGAACTAAAATTACTTTCAGGTGAGTACTTAGCTATGTATATAATTATATATATAATTCTTTACATATAATTATTCTTATAGACTATGTATATTATATATTTATGCATTTATATTTTTCTAAATATATTCCATTTTAAGTTGAACTTGAATATTTTATTTTCTAACTAGATGGAAATTGAATGATTGTTCAAGGTATTATGGATTTGTATGATTATAATGAATATTTAAAATTATACTTGAACAAAAAAAGATTCTCAAAATCAGATTTTGGATCAACTCTTTCTCTACTTTCCGAAAGCAACTCAAGGAAAGAGTGATGTTGCCAAAAGTGATTTTGAAATTATTTTACTAAATACTTGAATTGAATTTTGTCTACTTAAAGTCACTTTTGCCCCTAACAAAAATCCCAAACTAGCCCTAACCATTTGCATTAGGATTGTTGATTGAGAAAAACTTTAAATTGTCATGTTAATATTCATAAAATTTGCTCCAGTTGGTTTTCCTATTTTTCGTTAATTATTCTTGTATGTCTGAAAGTAAACTCATTTGTCTTTAAGTGTTATCAATGTTAATTTCTAATTGATCTTTATACATGTTATTTTCAGTATGTTTCCAGTAACCTTACCTCTTTTATCTAAGTGCTTGCCAGAACAATCTTGTTAACTGTTATTATCCTATTCACGATTCTCGTTTCTATCCCTTGAATGATCTATTTTGCAACCTTTTTGTTTCACATTTATTTTGGTAGATACTAAGGCTAATTCGAATCAATAGAATTATTTCTTTGCTTTTATTATTGAAGTATTCCTTTGATTTTAGATTTTTAGTTGTGGGTGCTGCTTGATCTTGTGTTTGCTTTGGTTTTTTTTTAATGGTTTTATGTACTCAACTTATACTATTTCTTTTTTATTTTTCTAGTTCTCTTTGCATGTGAAATTGAGCAGCACTTCTGCTACCACTTCTTTTAATTTCTTTTCCACTCATTTTGTCACTGTTGAGACATGGATGTTTTTATTAAATAGTGAACTGTAGAAACTTAATTAACTGGTGCACACAGGTACTTTCTCTACTTCCAGCATATGAAGGAAAATCAGTGTTGGAATTTGGAGCTGGTATTGGCCGATTTACTGGTGAATTAGCTCAAAAGGCTGGCAGTGTTATAGCCGTGGACTTCATTGAGAGTGTAATAAAGAAGGTGAGTGATCTTCTGTGCTTTGATATAAGTTAACAATCATAGAAAAACAATTATGTTATCCATTTGTGCTGCTTGTCTGATTTTTTTTTTGTTTTAATTTTCTTTCTGCAGAATGAAGAAGTGAATGGGCACTACAAGAATGTCAAATTCATGTGTGCTGATGTGACGTCCCCTGGCCTTAATTTTTCAGAGGGATCAATGGACTTAATATTCTCAAATTGGCTACTGATGTATCTTTCAGATAAAGAGGTCATCACCTGTTGCATAACATTTTCCATCTGCTTGTAAAACTGTTAAGCATGTGAATTGCAAGTAGAATCATATTTTGTAACTTAGCTGGGATTTTATGCGTTATTGACCGTGCGTAGAGTAAATAGCATGTGAAACACTAAAGAAACCATAAGATCTTATGCAGATGACTTATAGTTACCAGTGCTGAAGATCAAATAACTTGATCTATAGGATTGTCATATTGTAGAAGCTAATCTTTAGTCCTGCAGCTTTTGTATAATAATTCCGAAATATATGCTTTTCATTAATATTGTCCTAGGCCCTTTGAGGTAACTGATGTCGATTTGTCAAATCGAAGATTTAAATTGTGTATCTACTGATGTGATAGTTCCAAGTCTGACTCAAATTGTTTGGGAAACAAAATTTTGGGAATCAAGTTGGGATTAGTAGGATATCCTACATCCTCATGGTTTCTATTCTTCTTTTAGTTTAAAATTTTAAATTCTTTTCTTGATTGTTATATATGCGCTATTGGATTATGTTATTTGCTTTAATTTCTAATGGTTCTTATAGTTTAGTTTATCAATTATAGAAAGTGAAAACTGAAATTTTCTTTAATATGCTAATTTCCTGTTAGTATGTCCCTTGACTTTGGAACCACAATTTAATGCTTTCAATATTTTTTTTTTGTTTTCTCATTACTTTTGAAATATCTACAATATTCAACTGCAAACTTCATCAATAAAATGCAGGTGAAAAGCTTGGCAGAAAAGATTGTCAAATGGTTAAAGGTTGGTGGGTACATCTTCCGGGAGTCCTGTTTTCATCAATCTGGTGACAGCAAGCGAAAGCACAACCCAACCCATTATCGTGAACCCAGATTTTATACGAAGGTTTCTGTTTAACTTTTATCTTCATTCAACATGTGGCATGGAAGTGCTTACTTTGTTAGCTGAAAAAATCCTGTAAAGATTCGAAATCTGTCTGTATATAAGTTAACCTGCTTTTTTGAGTTCATTCTCGATCTAAGTTAAACTGCTTTTAGGAGTTCATTCTGGCACAAAACTTAAGTGAACTATAATTATCTATTCTTTGAGTTTCAGCTCTGACTCAAGTTGTAGAGATCAAAAGTAAACTGAAATTTATCTAATCAAATTCTTAGATAATAACTACAATTACGGATGATCTCTATGTAGTGTATATCTTATGATCCATAATGTTTTTCCTTGTCATTGTTGGCTTGTGCCCTTCCCTGCAGAGATCTGCTTCTTATAATTTGTTTCGTTTACAGTAATATTTGGTACTGATTTTTGCATCCTGCAGATATTTAAAGAATGCTATGTACGTGATGGTTCGGTACACTCCTTTGAACTCTCTCTGGTGGGCTGCAAATGCATTGGAGCATATGTCAGAAACAAAAAGAACCAAAATCAGGCAATAAACTTGACCTAGTTGATTTTTAGTTCTTCTTTTGAGTCCCATTTAGAATTTTTTTTTGATAAGTTACGCATTTAATGTTTGCACTTTGCACAATTCAGATTTGCTGGATCTGGCAAAAAGTTGGTTCTCAGAATGACAGGGGTTTCCAGCAATTTTTGGATAATGTCCAGTATAAACTTAATGGCATTTTGCGTTATGAGCGTGTGTTTGGACAAGGTTTTGTGAGCACTGGAGGAATTGGTATGCCTATTGGACCTGTACTAAAACAAATATGGAGAATTGAAAAAAGATGAAACAAAATATTGTTCTCATGCAGTGTATACAGGAAAGTTATTTTTCATAACTGTTTTAAAATGAAATAACTAAATCAGTTAAAATAAATGTAAAAGTTGATGTTCAAGATGATGTATAATTTTATTTTTATTTTTTCTGGATACCATGTAGGATTTAACTATGCTTGTGATTTTGTTTTTGGGTTTCTCAATATTTTGCTCAAAAAAATTATTATGGCTACAGTTATCCCAAGTGCATTAAGCTGTCAATATATTCTCTTCTGTTAGTTTATTTCTTGATTTAAATGAACTGTTTTCTGAGCAGAGACAACAAGAGAATTTGTGGAAATGCTGGATCTCAAGCCTGGCCAGAAAGTCCTGGATGTTGGCTGTGGCATCGGTGGAGGAGACTTTTACATGGCTGAAAAGTTTGACGTCTATGTTGTTGGAATTGATCTATCCGTAAATATGATTTCTTTTGCTCTTGAACGAGCTATTGGACTCAAATGCTCAGTTGAATTTGAAGTAGCCGATTGTACCAAGAAAACATATCTTGACAACTCATTTGATGTGATCTACAGCCGTGTCACAATTCTACACATTCAAGTAAGATAGCATCTGTTTTTACTTGGTTACTTCTTCCTTTGGAATGCTAAAGCAGCTGTATTCTTTTAAGGTCTTCTCTTGAACAAAATTGTGGGAAATGTTAAATCATAACTAAGTTATCAATTCTATTTTCATTCTCCTTCATCTCTCATATATTTATAAAGACCTCTCTCATATATTTATAAAGACCTATTGGGATGTTTAGCATTTATTACAGTAACTAATGATAACTTAAAACTACTAACTACCAACTACTATTAATAATTTAGGCACTTGAGATTTTAGCATTTATTATAACAATTAATAAAAACTTATTACTAACTACCAATTACTGTCAATAAATTAGGCACTTAGAATGTTAGCACTTATTACAACAATTAATAGTAACTTATAACTATTAACAACTACCAATATTGAGACTTCATATTACATGGGCTGCTGTGCTGTTGTTTCGCATAACACATGGATGTTAAATGGACCTTGTGATTTTTTTGACAACCTAGTTCGCATCAGGATTTGAGAGACCAAACCAAGTACTGCACTTTTCATAATGAGCACATATATAACACCAATAACTACTGCTTGTTGAGAAGTCAGATTAAATGGCAATATAAAGAAAGGTCATCTAATTGAATTCAGACTAAAGATAAACATAAAGAAACCAATAGAACCAGAGAAAGATCCCCAACATCATAAGCCTTATTCAAATTAAAGAAGTTTTTGCATTTAAATATATTTATTAGATTCCATTTTCCATTAATACAATAATCGAACCAGATTATCTCACTTTATTGTTCCATTTATAAGAAAAAGACTTCTTTAAAGCGACCACGTACCACTGCCTTGGAAGTAGACTAATCAGAAAGACTTCCTTGAATGGATCTTGTATCATTTCCTTGGAAGCAAATCAATAAGACTTTTCTAGATGAATCTCATATCCCTGCCTTAGAAGCAAATTAGTAAGAATTCCTTAGAGTTGCCAAGCGTCCTTGCCTTGGAAGTACACAAATCAGTAAGACTTCCCTAGATAGATCTCGTATCCCTACCTTGGAAGCAAATAAGTAAGACCTCTCTAGGCGGATTCGATATTTCTGCCTTGGAAGCAAATCAGTAAGAATTCTTTAGAACGGGCAAGTGCCCCTGCCTTCGAAGTACACAAATTAGTAAGATTTCCTTGGATTGATCTTGTGTCCCTGCTTTGTAAGAAAATCAGTAAGACTTCCCTGGACATATCCCATATCCATGCCTTAGAAGCAAATCAATAAGACTTTCTTGGATGAATCTCGTATCCTTACCTTGGAAGCAAATCACTAAGACTTCCTTAGACGTATCTTGTATCCCAACATTGGAAGCAAATCAGTAAGACTTCCCTAGATGAATATGGTATCTCTGACTTGGAAGTAAATAAATAAAACTTCCCTTGACGGATCTCGTATCTTTGACTTAGAAGTAAATTAATGAGACTTCCCTGGACGAATCATGTATCCCTACATTAGAAGCAAACAAATCAGAGATTTTCTTAAGTAGATCTCGTATCCCTATCTTAGAAGTAAATCTATCAAAAGACTTCTTTAGAATGGTTCAATGTCTTTGCCAAAAAGCACTCATATCAAAAGACTTCTCTGTTCAGTGCCCTTGTCAAGAAACATCCATATCAAAAGACTTCTTTGAAAGGGTTTAATACCTCTGCCAAGAAGCACCCATATTGAAAGTCTTCTTTAGAAGGGTCTAGTACCTTTTCTAAAAGCACCTATATCAGAAGACTTCTCTGAAAAGGTTTAGTACCTTTGTTAAGAAGTACAAGCAATGTACAAGAACATTGCTCAAAGATAATGTTAAAACCAAGAAATAGAACAAAATCACTTCCAAAGATAGCATCGAGTGTCTTAAACAGAGAAGTAGCTATTTACTTAGTCTATTTTCAAATACAAATTCTATTTCCTTTACTTGGTTTGTCTTTTCCATGTAAAACAATCATTAAATTTCTATCTACAGCAAAGTACAGAAACAAACACAAGAAACTGAAAGTATAATTATGAAAATTTTCTATTCATTATCATACAATTACACTATTGAAGTACAAGAGGGTTCAACAAAGACAAAGAGTCAAACAGATTCATATGAAAACTCTTATGGAAGCTTTATTACATAACGTTACAACCCATGAGGAGAAGTGGGAAGAATACATCATCCTCAACCTAAAGCATGCACTAGTCGTCATTTCACCTCATTTCTCTGATTCTGCTCTAGGAGGGGGCATGACCCTCTAGATTACTTATCTTAACAGGATTCTCAGCAACAACAGAACCTACAAGAGTTGATCCTTAACAAAATCAAGATAGTATCAATTACATTTTCTAGTCACTTTGCTTCACCTTTTTATATTTTCATGAGCTTATCTTACAAATAACACTTACTCTTTTCATAGAAAGCCTATAAATAAAGCATTCCATGAGAGGGTTGAGTACTAAAAGGCTATCCTTCCTTGAAAGCTCAAACAGATGTTTAAAATTATTACTAAGTAAAAGTCATTACATGACGATTTAAAGCATATAACACATATTTTTAGTATAGTTATGTTATGTTATAAGACGAATATATGGGACGTTAAGGTTAGGATGGTTTGAAAGAGCCATGTCTCATAGAAAAGTATGAATTTTTTTTTAAAGCTTCCTTAAAGGGGTCGTGTGCCCAATAACTAACCTATCTTGAAAATACCATATCAAAATAATTATTTGAAAGGGTTTAGTGCCTTTACCTTTGAAGCAAGCATATCAAAAACTTCTTCTAAGAAAGAAGCACCATATCAACTTCCCTATAAACGGAAGCAAAAATCTTTTTGTATAGGACGCACGATATTACAAAATACTTCTATGATTGGAAACTTAACAATTTTTTGTAGGAAGCACACAAGCATAATTACTTCCAAAGGCATAAGCGGCACTTCTCAGAAGTATAATTCAGAATCGCATCCCAAAGACAAAAATAAAAAGTATCATTTACGTATTTTGATTTATTCAAAATTTGCGTCTAACTAGCACCTTAAGGATGTGACACCTGCCAAAATTTCTATCATATATCTACTAGTATACTGTAGGAAGTAATACAGTGGAAGCAACATTCTATGACAAGAAAGAACTATTTAGCCAATTTTTTCTATATTCTTTCATATGCATGCTAAGAAATAACTTAATATTTTTTGCATGATCACATGATTATTAAATCACATGCATAGAAATATTTCTTTTACATGATACTATTTAGAAATCAAATTACAAAATAAAAGTAAGCATTATTGCTTCTAGAATAGTTAAGACGAAAATGGAAGGACTATAATAATAATATTCTAGGCACATCTAGAAGTTATGAAATGCTCTTATACACTTTCATCCTTTACACTAGAAACATCTTAATTATTCAAAAGGATCTAACTATCAGAGCTAATGATTTCATAGAAAGAAGTAGAAAGAATAATACATAAGACATTAGCTAGTTGAAAAGTGAAGGAGTTCATCTAGAACACTTCAACTCCTTCACTTTTAGGGGGCATTTGATGGTCCTATTATTTATAGGCCTAACCAGCTCGCACGTAGCTCAAACCCAAAATTCAAATCTTATTTAGAATTAAATTTATTTATTTAATTATTATTCAGTATGAAGAAGGATTTTTCACAAGTGAAGGAATTTATTTAAATCATTTTTTTTTGTCTGAATCGAATTAGAATTTTTATTAACTCATTTTTAATTCAATCATATTTTTGTTTTAATTCATGCATTTATACTCTAATATGAATTAAGAATTATACATTATAAATAAGCATTTTACTTTGGCTCATTATTCATTCAATTAGACCAGTTCGATTCGCTTGGTTCGATTTAGTTGTGCAGTTATATGCTACCTCTAATCATGACCTTTGCTTACATTTCTCTCTCTTTCTCTTAATTCTTTTTTTTTTTTTGAAAATCAACATCTTAGCTCATAACATTAAGCTTTCTAAAACCACTACCTTTTAACATAGTTGCATAAAATTGGATATAAAGTAGGAACTCGTTGTTAATAGAGATGCTCTAATACTGCATTAATAGAGAGAGAGAGAGAAAGAACTATGTAGCTCCAGAAAAAAAACTAAAATGACTACACAAACTAAATAAGAAAAATCTAACAACATTAAAAAATGCTAATTAGGAAAAAATAATAGGAAACACAAATAGAGAAATACTAATATTACTAAGAAACACCAATAAAAACACGTATGAACTCTATTAAGCACAAACAAATAATACCCCATATGTTCCTATTTTAGCTTTAAAACACTTCATTTTGTTAATTTTCTTAGTCATCTACTACCCAAAGTAGTTTTTGGTTAACTTGAGAAAATTGTTAACATCTTTCTTGCTAGCAAAATTTTCAATTAAAGAGCACAAATGGTTTCCAATCTAATTGAATGTTAGGCAATCGAATTGTCTGTAAATGAAAAAAAAAGAAAAAAAAGAGTAAATTATAGAATGCCTGAATCATTTACTTATGAAACAAGGGAAAAATTTAGCTATACTCAACACATTATATATGCATGACTTGAGGGCCTCAAATTCAAGCAAAGATTGGTTTGCAATAGTTGATGATATATATACACTATTTCATTACCAAAATTCGGTATTGTTAACTTATATATATTGTTGAAATTAGTGATTCAACAATTATGTATATGCATGAATTGAGATTGATACTAATGGAGAGTCATTATAAAGTCAAGTACATTAAGGACGTAGAAAGACAGAGCAAAATAAGAGGCAAAACGCGATAAGAGTTTAGGAAACATAAGTGGGATGCTACAGGTATGAACACCTAGACATTGGAAGATAAAATGCCTCAGTGTGGATTCGTGAAGGCCTAATGCCTCAACGTTAGCTCTAAAATGCCCCAGCATTGAAAACGTCTCAATGTTCATCAAGGAACACCTCAGCATTTGCACGATAGTCACATTAATGCCACAGTGTTGGATTGAGAATGTCACAATATTACTTGTTCGGAAAGGTCTATTTTTAGCTTTGATTGACTTCTTTAAGTGGAATTTAATCTCCCACATGCAAGGACTCTTATTCCAAGTCGATTTATGATTTCTTAGGCCATTGTAAATACTATATAAACCCTTATATTTATAAGAGAGAACAGAGGAGTTAGGTAAACACTAAATGCTTATGTGCATTAGGGTCGAATCATAGAGGCGTCTTTGTTCTTGCTGAACAAAAGTAGCACCAATAAATCATTTGAGAGCTCGGGCTATTCTTTTATTCCTTGATAAAATTTCTTGTAGGGAATGGTAAATACTAAGAGGTTTTAAGATCATGGTGATCTAAGAGGTACTTAAAAAGTCTACAATATGAGATAGTAAGAAGTTTTAAAATTGTGGTAATCTACGTTTGGCCTCCCCCAAACCTAACTTCTTGTAGATGGATAATGACATTAAGTTGATGCTGGCTCTTAAATCACATAGGGCCTTCCCAAAGAATTGGTGTATTGTGCATGGCATGGTGAAACTGCCTAGATATTTCAACTTTGGCGACAATTTCTTCTTTAAGATTGCACTATATTCTTTGGTGAGTGCTACAGTTTTAAAATCTGTAAGTCCCATCTTCTTGAATGAGATATCCTTTATAAATTTCATATAACTAGTTATTTGCTTAAGAGCATCTATAAAAAGGAATGTTAACATGAAGTTTCTTAAAGATATCCAAAAATTTAGAGAACTACTTATCTATTATGTTGTCTCTGAGGGAATGGGGTGATGCTCTTGAGCAAATGTCTAGTTATATGACATTTATCCTTCATAAATGTCATATAACTAGACATTTTCTCAAGAGCATCTACAAAAAATGAATGTTAATATGAAGTTTCTTAAAGATATCTAAAAATTTAGAGAACTACTTATCTATTATGTAGTATCTGAGGGAATGGGGTGATGAATGAAAAGGCTTAACTACATACTTTTATATACTGTTGCTTATATTATTTTTTGCTGTATCTACAATTTTTTACATTTCTGCACTAGTTTCTACATTTTTCTGCTGCTGTGCATTGGGTTTTGCACTATTTTCTGCATCATTATTTTTTTTTGCACTACTGGATTGTAAATGCTTACCACTATTAAACAGAAAGCTTTGTATTGCTCTTTCTCACCTCTTGGATTAGCTTCGATATTACTTGGTAAGGTTACTTGAGGTTGGTTGTTTATAGATGCAACAAGTTACCCCATTTGAGTCTCCAAAGTCTTTAGAGATGTAAAATGATTTTGTAGGATGGCATCATTGGACTTAATATAATACAAGAATATATCTTCCAAGGTCAGCTTCTTTTCTTATTGTGGATGAAATCCTGAGGGGTTTATTGGTTTAGATGATTGTCATTGATTGTTATTCAAAGAGAGGTTTGGATGATTCTACCACCCCGGATTATATAAGTTTAAATAGGGATTATTCTGTCGTCTATTATAATTTCCCACATAACTTGTGGACTCCATGTACTATCAATTCATGTGATTATTCTGAGTCTTGATAGTATTTATTGTGTCGAACATTTAGGATAACATATTAATTTAAGCAGGCAATGTACTGAATGCATCAATTTAATGAACTCTTGTAACTTTCTTAGGTGTAACCCTTTCTGCTAGCCATTGGTAACTACTTCACGCCATCTCCTCTAGTAGATCATATGCATCATCTGTAGATTTGTTCATTAAATCTCCTCCAACAGCTATATTTACAATGATCCTCAAATAACCTGCTAGTCTATTATAGAATGTTTGGACTAATAGCTATTTAGGAACCCTTTGATGAGGACACTTCTTAAATATGTCCTTAAACTATTCCCATACTTTAAACAAAGATTCACCATCAACTTGAATAAATGAGATGATGTAATTCCTCAACTTTGTTGTCTTCATTGTAGGAAGAATTTTTCTATAAATTTCTAACCTAAGTCATCCTATATCGATATGGATCCTGAAGGCAATGACATCAATTTAGAGGTATTCAACAAAAATCTTAAATAATACCCTGAGCTTAAGAAAAAGAAGAAATTCTTTGAAAATAGTGGTTGAAAAGAAAGAATGGGAAATACAATAAGTTTGGGAGAAAAGATAATACAAGAAAAAATATCAAGAGGTTTCTATGTAAAGTCTAAGTGTTTATAGGGTGACTTAAACCAAATTGTTTATCCTTTTATCCCACCTTAACTTTATCCTTACATTACAAGGTAAGTAAAGTCCTAAATAGATCCCTAAATATGTGATTTTCTACATTAGTAGAGAGTGGTAGAAAAGACAAGCCTATGGAAGTGTCATTATATAAATTAAATACGGAGACATCATCTTTAATGTGTAAACTTAAGTATAAAGTAAATCAAAGTATGGTTTTAGCTATCACTTGCTGCTTGCACACACACACATGGCAATTATATTTGAGGAAGAATGAGGGACTAAATAAAAGTAATTTGAATTGTTAATAGTTATTTATCAACTTTAGGATTTGTGCCATTTAAACACTTTTCGAGACAATCATTTTGATGATCTGACTAACTTAGCATGTTTTCTTTTCTTTGTGAAGTCTATATTTGTTATTTGAGTCAAGTATACCTTTGATTTTTCTCTCTAAATATTTTATTGCTTGAAGACAAACAAGTGTTTAAGTTTGGGGGAATTTGAAAAGGGCATATTTGTTATTTATTTTCTCATATTTTTGTTTTGATATTTTAATATTTTAAAAGATTAAATCGCTATTTATATGTATTATTGTTCATTTTAGGGTTTGGACTGAAAAAGATACAAAATTGGAGCAAGGATGCAAAATAAAAAAAAACATTAGAGACTTAAATGCAAAGACGTTCAAATATGGAATTTTTACTCTAGCGGTACAAAGGATTTCGCTCCAGCACTAATACCTAAAACAAAAGGAGTGAAATACGTCTTGTTCAAGTTATACAATTTTGCCCTAGCAAAAATTTGCCACCGCTCTAGCGATAGCTTAGCGCTCTAATGCTATACTTTCACCGCTCCAGTGATCCTAGCTTTTAGGCATAGCACTCCATCGGTAGACATATTTTACCCTAGCAATCACATAATTCTTAACCCAACAAAAATTGAGATTTTCAAGCTCAAATCAATTTCTATGAAAGGCCACTTGTCCTCAGCCTTTGAAAAAAAATAAGAAACTCAAGAAACACACAACACAAGTCTTAGAGAGCAATTGAAACATAGTTAAAGCAGCTACGAGAGAAATTTAAGGTGTTTTTCAGCAGCAAGAGTTTCTAGGCTAATCAATCAAGAGCAATCCGACATCTATATTGGTTTAGTATTGGTTGTTTGATTTTTTCTTATATTTTTACCGTCATTCTCTTATAGCCATGAACTAAATTTTTTTTCTAGGGTTAATACTTGAACTCACTATGCGTGCTTAATTATTATATCTTTCTAATATTTAATAAACTTAGTTTTTTAGTATTCAAATTATTTGTTCTTAATGCTTCATTATATCTGGCCAATATTGTGATTATTTTGGTAATATTTTGATAAACTTAGAAAATGCATTATTATATTTACACCTAGATAATTTGATGCATGATTGTAGAGTAACGTAAGTTACATATTCAAGTTTTAAATTAGGATAAGGATATATCTAGTTGGCATGTATGATAAAAAAGACTTGTTCTTAATGAATCTTAATTTATTAAATAGCATAAGAATATAGGTATTTGGTAAATTAAGGTATACTTGCATAATCTTGGGAGAGGCTTGTGAATACATTAGTGTCTTGATCAATAATAAGAACTAAGAGATTTAAATATTAGAAGATTGATCTCTTGACATTGTGTTATTGCTTTTATTTTTCAAATTCATTTTTAGATTTTGATTTTTTTGAATAATTACTAAAAGACATGATTTTAGTACTTGGTAAAAAGAAGATATTATCCCTGTGGGTTCGACATTCGACTCTTTTATATCTTTATTACTTGCTACGATAGTATATACTTGCACTTAATTTTAAAATATAAAGATATCGCATCAAATTCCCTCTATTGTAGGGACAACATAATCCTTTAAAGATCTTTGTTGTTCTGCCATATACTCATAAACAAGATTATTGATGTGGTCTTCCATGGTTACTGGTTGGTGTTGTTGACGCCGAAGTCTTGAGTATATTCTTTCAATCCTAGGATTAAAAGATGTTCAAGTTTTTACTTTTTGTCATTCGCATGAACTATCAAATAAAATTTAAAAAGATAAAAGTAAATAAAAAAATTGAAATAAAAGCAAGATAGTTTAGTATTAGTATTGATCTAATAATGGATAAAAGTAGTCCCCGACAATGGTGATAAAAACTTGAAGCGATGCAAATATAACACAAATATACGTAAATGTACATATTGTACCAAGTAGCATAATGATCGAAACTATATATTGTTCCTATAGAGAATTCTAACCTAATCATTAATTAATTACTAAAATTAATCCTACTAAAGTTTTATTCAGACAAAATTAAAGGATGAATATTCTAATTTATCTAATTGTACTTAAATTAACCTAAACTTAAGCAAAAGGCAATCAAGGATTTGAATTCACCAGATAAAAATAACCTAGGGTTTCAACTTATCTTTCAATACTTCAGTGACCTATTATTCTTTTATCTAATCCCTTAATAATGAATTGTTGACTAGAACTCTAATATTATTATAAGCCTCTGTTGATGGTCAGATAACTATATTGCATCCTAACAATTACCTATATGTTCATGGTAATCAACATAGAATAAAATTCATTAAGAACAAGTCTTTCAATACCATACATGCTATATAGGTATGTTTTTATCTTACATGAAACTCATAGTTGTTACTCTATAATCATGCAGCAAACTATTCAAGACTAAACAAATAAATTCCTCTATCGAGTTCATTATGGTTTTTTAAATAACTAATGTACTGGCCAGACATAAAGAAAGCATTAAACACAAGATAGAATGAACAACCTCTTTTTTGAGTTTATAAATAAAAGAAATAATAGAATTCAACTATATATTGAGTTCAAAAATTGAATTCTAATTCAAGAAAGTTTAGTTCATGATGATTTTAAGAATACCAAAGTAATTATTGAATGATTTAATAAATAAGTCCATAAAAATAAGAGAAAAGTTAAGAAATTAAATATGATGGATGCCCTGAATAGCTTCTTTCTCTCTCTTGTTTGATGCACAAGCCTTGATCTTAATCTTTAATCTTGTTTTGATCTCTATTATTTTGTGTTTTGCTCTTGATTTATCTCTATTGCTCTCTATATTTTGCTATAAAAGGGCCCATTTTATAATCCTTTGTAACTATAGAGGCTTGCAACTTAGAGTTTGAGTCGTATTAGATGTTCAAAAAATTCCTTTAGTCACATGGGCACTGTAGCACTCAACTCTCTGCCGTGAGCACTGTGGCGCTAATGATTGGACACTAGAACACTCAGACCTAGGAATCGCCTTCATATTTTATGCTTGAGCGTCGTGGCAGTGGGTATGAAGCAACGCAGCGCTATGGTTTCTATCTTGGGCATTGCAGCATTGGGCCATTTTCTTTAGCTTCTACATTTCTTTGTCTTATTTATCAAAATCTTTATACCATGGGTTGAAAACTTATATTTTATTAATAAACTCAATAATAACTAAATATTCCTCAACCTAAAGTAAAACATATGTTCGAGAAGATAAAAATATTGGTCTTTATAACACTTTATCATAGCGTGACGTTAATTTAAAAGTTTTAATAGGTTATGAGATAATTAAAATTAGACATTTTAAGTTGGAACTAAAAAGTTCATGGGTTCATAAATTCCTTTAGTAGCTTAATGTTAATTAAATATTAGCTCAAAGAAGTAGCGCCTATGTAAAAGAGAGAAAGAAAGTAATAGCTACGTCTTTTAAAATATACTTTTACATTAAGAGAAAAAAAAGAGAGAATGAGAGGGAGAGAATAGTTACTTCTTATTCTCACCTTGTTTTTAGTATCTCGATAAAAAATTAATACGCATGAATTTGAATATTAAAAATAGAAAAACACAATCAATTCAAATTATAAATTCACCAAAGTAAAAAACTGAAGATAATTTTCTAACCAATAAATATAAGAACAAGACAATCTGATTATTTTTATTTATTAAAGATAACTTTAACCAATTCATTTTTCCGAACATTATTAATCTTGAAAACTGTTGGCTTCTATAGCAAATTTACATGACTCGCACAATTCCACCGTTTAAGATTCGTCCATAATGCATATAGCTGTGGATCCATTTATTTATTTTCTTTTTGGTTAGTAATTATTAAACAATAATGAATGATAAAGTTTTTCTTTTAAGGACAAAGAAGGTACCCAAATTCAATAAATATAAATCATTCCATAATAATGACATATGGATGTATCTATGTAGATAAGCTACATAATACGGACAACGATATGGACAAGACAATAAATGCATTTAAGAACTGGGTATGGCAATTTGCAAGGGAAGATTTCAAATGCGACCCAAAACTGTAACATTATTCTATTTTCACCACCAAGCAATATATTTAAAGTAGTAAACAATTTGTGTAGTGCTCTACATTGGGTTTGGCTACAATAAAAGTATTATCTTATAACAATTTTATATATAAAGTTGCACGTTCGAATCTTAAAAAATTATAGACCCAAACTTAAGAATTTCCAAACATATACATACATAAATAATGTATGATGGACAATGAAGGCCAGATGGATGGATGGGGAGTAGAAGAGATTAGGGATGATAGTGAATTAAGTTTTGGAGGGATGTCTTTAAATTTGCATTTTTATCCACTTCCAAAAAAATTATCAAATTCTTTCTAAATTTATTGCAGGTTTAGAGTTTTATTATCAAACTCACTCTAAAAAATATATACTTGTTACTATACCTGTAACGAGTTATCCACGATTTTTAAATGGGTTGTAAATTAATATAATAAAAAATATAAAATCATAATATTAATTTAAAAAATTCATAAAATATAGTAATCAAAATTATACCATAAATTTAAATTTATTAAAAGTCTTTCCATCAAAGTTAAACTCATTTTTAAGTTAAAAATAATAAAAAAATATTTTATAAATAGTTAGCATAACATACTAGACAACATAATTAAAAAGAAACCCAATAAACAAAAATAATTTTTTTAGGCTTGATTCAATATTTAAGAACACATTTTATAAATGAATTTATATTGACATATTATAGTTTTAACATAGGCTAATTTGCTAACTAACTAAACCAATAATTTATTAAAGATTAAGAGAGTAAAAAATTAAAATAAAATGACTATCAATATCTATAATGTGAAGAAAATAAATAAAAAGTAAATTAAAATAATTATTAATCTCGATTATATGAAGAAAATAAATCAAAAAATCAACCAATTTCTCTTAAAATATTTATATTATTTATCTAAGTAATGTTAGTGAGATAAATATTAAAGAGTTATTTAAATATATCCTTTAATAATCAAATAAACATTTTACAAGCGTAAACTAATAATTTTGTAAGAATAGAGAATTAGAGATGATAAAGTTGAAAGACAACATTTGTATATTAAGTGAGTTGAGAATAAATCATAGATTAAAGAAGAGATAAAAATTATTATTTTAAATTTTCATTTAGGATTACAATCAAATCAACATTATTTGGTTATTTTTTGAAAAATTAAAAAATATGTAAATATTCACAAATAATTTAATAGTATCCACATTATATTTTATTAAAATTATACCCCGTTTCAAACACGTTATGAGTTTTAATTTGTGTATTAAACTTGTCTTGAACTCACTTTAAATTTTATTAAATTTTTTTAATATAAATAAATTTTAGCGAGTTTGCGTATTATTTTATTAACCTTTGAGAGATGTGTTGGATATGTGAGATTAAAAAGAGAATGTGATATCCGTACAAAGTATATATGTGAGAGAGAAAAGAGATACAATATAATAAAATATAATACAAATAAAAATTACAAATATAAATATAAATATAATATAGAAATACGATAGATAAAAAGAAAGAAAATGGAGACGAAGGAAAAGGGTAAGAGTAAAGAGAGAGGAAAGGAGCTGGGGCAGTTCGGATTGAGAATAAGTGTGAAAAGCACGAGACATGAGAAGAACAACAAATGAGGGGCTTGATGAGGCTGATGATAACCCTCATCATCGTCACGTCGTTTTTCATTTGATACTCCCAAAATCCCCTCCCAGAATTCCGCGCTTCTTCTTCCTTCTCTCACCTTTAATTTTACATTTCTTTACTTTGCTGTTTAGCCTTATCTATGCCTATAAACCATAACACTAACAACAACCTTCTCTCTCTTAAACAAGCCCTAGTCAACCTCATATGTCTTCTCACTTCGCTCCATGTTAAACAAACAATACAATACCAATTCCCTTTTTTCTCTTTCCCATAGCCATTTCATCTTCTCTTTGCAGTTGTTGACTTGAGCGATCATCGCCATCTCCATCCTTGTTAAGTTTCAAACACATTTACTCACTATTTCAGTTGTTGACGTATAGCTTTGCTACTTGCGCGCCCCATTTCAACTGTTGCTGTTTCTTCCTTTAAGGTTCTTTAATATGAATATATACACCATCTAAGAACCATTTCCTCTACTATAGCTATATGTGTTTCAAAGTTACGAACTAGTGTTGTTTTAAAACACCTCCATACCTTGTTACCATTTTTTTTCCTTTGCATGCTTATTCATTCCCATTTTCTGCTACTTTAATACCATTTTTTTCATTCCCATCGTTTCTAATCTTTCCACATTTTCCTCAAAGGGGAAGGAGAGTAAAAGAGAAAGAAAACAGAAAAGGGAGATCCTCCCATTAAGTCCTTTAGTCAGCCCACCTTGTACTTGTTCCATCACCTACTTTTGCCCCCTTAAACCCCATTTCAGCTTTCAGCTCCATTACTATTTCTTAAACCCTTCGGCTCATCCGAGCCAATTAGTGGTTTTGACAAGCGTTGAAATGTGGATGATGGGTTACAATGATAATGGTGACTTCAACGTGCCTGAGTCTTTCAATGGCCGCAAACTTTGGCGTCTTATTCCAAGACCAGTGCCTTGTAGTAATAATCCTTCAACCGCTATGCCTCCTTGTTTGAGCAGAATCCACGGCACCGAATTATTTGGGCTAAATCATCATTTGGGTAATAATTCCTATTTTTATTCTTATGCTTATATGTTCCTATGTTTTATTTAGGCTCGTTACATGTCTAAACGTGTTTAAGGTCTATCATATGTTAAAGGATCTCATTTTGGTGATCAAAACAAGAGAGAGTTCAGCACACCACCAGTTGTTGTGAGCTCAAGGTGGAATCCAACGCCTGAGCAGTTAAGGACCCTTGAAGAATTGTATCGACGAGGTACTCGAACACCATCGGCCGAGCAAATTCAAAATATCACTGCACAGCTTCGCAGATTTGGCAAGATCGAAGGTAAGAATGTTTTCTACTGGTTTCAAAATCACAAGGCAAGAGAACGTCTTAAACGCCGCCGTCAGATGGAATCAGCAGCTGATCATGACCATAATAATCACGAGACCGAAATCTTTGAAAGGAATAATAACTCCGGTAATAAAAATAATATTTATGAGAGAGAGAGAGACAAAGATGTTTGTTTGATATTTATGGCTTTTAGCGATATAATTTGTTGGTAATTGGTGTAAACTCTTTACCATTCCATCTGTTGTAAATTTTTTGTGTGCATTATTTTCTTTTTCTCGATACCATTTGTTTGTTTGAGATGTAAAGTCGTATTTTTTTTGTTTTTCTTTTTGTCACAGTGGCAAGTAAGACAGCTTATGAAGTTGAACAGACCAAGAACTGCGCAGCCCCTACAAACTGCTGTACAGTATCAGAGGTCTATTTTCCATCTTACCTATTTGCCTTCACTTTTTCTATACACTATTACTTTTTATCTTTTTTTTTAATCAACTTTGTATTTATTTACCTTTAATCCATAAGTAAGCATTAATAATTTCCATATGGTTACTAGTTATTTTTTTTATGAATAATACTACACTGTTAAATAATATCTAAATTTTTTTTACCTTAAATAATATGTTTAAAAAATATTGAATGGTAAGATAGTAAAATGAATAATTTTAAAAATAATATTATTTTATTTTTTAATAATTATTTAATATATCAAATTAAAATAATATTTAAAAAAATGTGCCATTACTTTTTTTAAATTAAGTGTGGAGAGATTAAAACTTATATATGGAAGTTATACAAAGGGAATTGAAGAAGCAAAAAAGCTTTGTTTGTTGGGAAATGAGAAGGGTTTAAAAGCTCCATTACTTTCTCTGGGTTTAAAAGCTGCATTACTTACTTTCTGTCGAGGCTGCTGTTATTAGACTAGCTGGGTATTTGTTGGGTCCTGTGCTTATTATGCATTCATAGCATTTAGGTTAGTGATTTGGGCACATACATTCTATAGAAATGGGCACCCTGGTAACCCTATATTGTTTATTATTATTAATTTTTTTTTTTCAATGTTTCCTTGAAAGGATAATGCTTTGCACTCTCTGATATCAAATTAATTAGGGTTTGGCTTAAGCTTATGCCTTGTGGTACTTTCGTAATTAGATTTAAGGTTTTGCTTCGCATGGTATATATTGAATTTCAGGAATCTGTTTCAGTACAAAAGTCAGCAAAAGCAGCATTAATGGCAGACTGTAGGCAGGGTGGATGGATCCAATTCGAAGAAACTGGAGAATTACAATATAGAAAGAGCTTTGTAGAAAGGAATGCCACGTGGCAGATGATGCAGTTGTCTTGTCCTCCTCCCACCCACCTCATAAACCCACCCAGTACTACCTGTACTAAAACCCCATGTCACCAACCAGCTACAACATCAACTGCACTAAGAGCAAAGGACCAAAAACAGCTAAGTAAGACTCATGACCTGAATATCTTTATTTCACCCTACAGAGAAAATAGCTATGATTATAACCACTTCAACATTATCAGTGATGAAGACGGGGGATATGGAGAGAATCAAACCCTTCAACTGTTCCCCCTTCGAAGTGGCGACGGCCTTGGTAACAATTCAGATAAGGTGAAGAAAGCATCGGCAGCCGTAGCCATTGATGCTAACTTGATACCTTCCCAATTTTTTGAGTTCCTGCCATTGAAGAATTAATAGAGTTATTTGTGAGGGTTCTGACTTTACTACATATGCATGACAATGTGTTGTATTTAGATTTTGTTGATTTCTTTAAACCGGGACTACTTTAATTGTTGTTGCTGCAACATTAATTCGTGGAAGAAGCATTGAAATTATGGACACTTTATTTAAGAGAATATTATGGAAGTTTAAATGTTCACAGGGATAGCAGAACTTGTTTATGAGGAAGAATAGATTTGGGATTCGAATGTAAAGAACTCGAAATAGGATTTGAAGTGAGATTTTGATGTAAAAGCAAGAACTAAATCGGGTATTAGATGTGAAAGACTTTGATGTTGAAGTGAATTTAATGTCATTTTGTTACATGTATAGAAATTAGAGCATCATGGAATGTATTAATAAGTTCCATCTATTTTATTGATTCAACTGCCGTCTACGACGAAGACGGATGAGACGAGTTTCTTTCATGTCACGAATGGAGAGAAAAAAATATATAGATACAAACAAAAGCTTCTAATTCAAAAAAGAAAGAGTAATCTCTGAAATTCAAATTTGTTTGGCAAAGATATGAAAGCCCTTAGGGTTTTTTTTAAAAAAAAAGATGTACAGATCTTGTATTTTTTAAAATCTCATTGAGATCCTTGTCAAGTAATAACTTTTGTTAATTTAAACTAAAGACATATAGATAATAGACCCCTATGGTTTTTCTTCTTAAAAAAAAACAAATCTTATATTTTAAAAAATCTCATCAAAATCATTGTCAAGTAACCATTTTTGTTAATTTAAACTAAAGAATGGTAAAAATAAAAATTTATTCTAAACTTTGAAGATAATCGACTCCACATATAAAAAAATTAATTAAAAATTGTAAAAATAAAAATTTAGTCTAAATTTTAAATTTAATAGACCCCCACATAAGGAAAAAAAACACAACTAATAAGGATAGGGGTGGGCAAAAGCCAGTTTCAATTTAGTTTGGAACCAAATCGAAACTGGACCAATCGGTTTCAAGAAATTAGAATTGATTGATTACGCCTCAAAGAGCCGAGCTGAACTGAACTGAACTAGTTTGGTTTAGTTTGATTCGGTTTGAGCTTAATAGGCCTGCTGACCTCTTTTTTACTATGTGGGCTTCTTGATTTTTGGCTACTCGGGTTTTGGATTGGGTTTGATGAAATATTTTTGGCTTTAATGAGAAATTTATATTGGAGTTAGTACTTACGTGCCATTCTAATTTTGTATGACTATTAATTGTTTAATATTTATACAATAAATATTTTGTAATAAATTATTAACAATTAATCATATAGTACAAAGCTTGTTACTTTTAAGGCATTACAGATCTAAAAGAGTTTAAGTTAGCATTCTAAGAGTTAGAATATTGTCTGAAATAGGGACAAAAGCTTGAGAATATATTAGTAATGATATAGTTGCAAGGAGTTGCAACTGGTGTTAAGAAATGTCATTATTTAATATGTTCTCGAAAATATCGTTCCTGATTCATAGTTGATAACATAGGTCGATTGGTATTTCTTTCGGATTAAAGTGTGTATATATTTAGATTGTCCAAATGGTTGTACAGACGATTAGTGAGGATTGGGTAATGAACAGACTCACAAGAACCTCTAATAAACACCACATAGAGCTATTAATGAAGGGTCTTCTCGAGTTAAGTAGTATTTATTGTCCTTTGACTTGAGCACCGTAGTGGACTTGTGAGTGATCTACTATGCTTTGATTTCACGCATATCAAAGACCTTTTATGGTTGAATTTTGGGTATCGTTAGGTATGATTCAATACTCATGGAGTCCAGTATGCATAGATATGAGATTCATTAGATTATATTGGTGGGTTATATATCTTAATGCTCTATGATTATATTTTATGAAGTCTTGTGGCCATAAGCGTAAACTACATAAAAGAATTTTTTTGTAGCATTAAATAATATCGTACAAGAGTTTGTGGATATTATTTACGAAAATATGAATCTAGAGATAAGTTCATGTTTGAGCATATAAAGATGTGATAGTGATGATCTATATCTCTGCTATTTTAGGATATATATGATAGAGAAATTATACAAATATTGTTGACTTTAGTTTGTATGGTTTAACGCACTATTCTGTAATATTCGTAACGTATGTGTAAGGCATTGTTCACAAACTAATGGACGAGTTCCGTAATACAAACGAGTGTGAACCTAGGAAGTATCACAATGTGAAATGTACTTGTTAAGCATTGGGTAGCAAGTCGGCCGAACAGTTCAATCTGAAAAAAGTTTAAAAAGTAGGATTTGTTTCAAAATCTCTCGAGAAACACACTTTGTCAAAGTTTAAGTGTTAAACATATATTTTTTTATTAGTTAAAGTAGTTAACTAATGGAAATGTGACACATGGAAAATGCATGTGATGCATGTGTGATACATGGCATATGCATGGCTTTAATGGATGACAAATGGTAAATGAAGTAGAACATTAAGCTTCCTGCATGAACACTTTTAAGTGATTATTTGCTAAGTATTTTAAACTTACAAATAAAGAGGTCCCCTTTTTGGCCATATACAAGCTAAAGTTTAAAAATATTTCAAATAAGTCATTATTTCCCATTTTGGCAAATTAAGAGAAATTGAGAGAATTCATGTTCAATGGTTAAATAAAAATCATCCTGCCAAATTGTTGAAAACTAGAATTGTTTAAGAGAACACTTAAAGGTGAGCTCCAAGCTAGAATTCTTTACCGAATGGCTTCAAGGGTATATTTTTCTAATTCTGTTAGTGTAACAGACCTCAATTAAGTACGTATTTGTTGAATAAGAAATTAAAATTTTATTCTAGTATATAATTGTATTTATGACACGCATCTTGTAATTCAATGGACATTATCACATGCATGCACCCTTAGATGCACATTAACAGTTTTTAATATTTTGGACCTAAAATTAAATAAATATAGACTTTTGTATAATTAAATATTTAATTGTAATTTTTTATTTTGTATTAAATTAATTTATTAAATTATATTATTTTTATTAATGTTTTAATTTTACAAGATTCAATTTAAATTAATATATATTTACGTGATAAATCAAATAATTTAATTGTGTAAATTGAAATTATATTACAAGTGTAAAAAATTCAATTTGAATTAATTTATATTCACATTATAATTCAAATAATTCAAATGAGTAAGTTGAATTATATTATAATTATGGAAGATTCAACTTGATGAATTCAAATTTTCGTAATGAAATCAAATAATTCAATTGAGTAAATTGAAACTATATTACAATTGCAAAAGATTTAATTTGAATTAATTGATATTCGCATGATGAATTCAAATAATTCAATTGAGTAATTGAAATTATATTATAGTTGTGAAAATTTTAATTTGAATTAATTTATATTCACGTGATGAAATCAAATAATTCAATTGAATAAATTGAAATTATATTACAACAGTGAAAGATTCAACTTGAATTAATTTATATTCACTTGATGAATTCAAATAATTCAATTGAGTAAATTGACATTATAATTTAATTGTGAAATATTCGATTTTAATTGTGCAAGATCCAATTTCAATTAATTTTATTCATACAATAAATTAAATAATTCAATTGTACAAGGCTTTGATTTGAATTAATTGATATGCATGTGATCGATCAAATAATTCAACTGAATAAATTTAAATTATAATTCAATTGCACAAGGATTCAATTTGAATTAATTGATATTCATATAATAGATAAAAATTATTTAATTAAATAAATTGGACAAGATTCATTTTGTTAGCCAATAAATACATGTAGAACCGTCATTTTTTCTTTTCTCCTTATAAAGAATATGCATACACACACACACAAAAACAATTTCTCAAAATGGGATTCAAATCCATGCCACATAAAAATGAAGCTGCCGCCTTAGACCAACTCAGCCACCATGGGTGAAACATGTTGCAAACTTATTTTATTTAATGCTTAAATACATAGGTAGAGCTAATTTGTATCTTTTTTTTTTCGTCTAGGTTTGATTTTCCGTTCGGCCCGAACCGAACCTGTAACTGCTTTGCCTGTTGGCATCTATAGCGATGGACATGGCCTGTGGTCTTCACGACGTCGTCTAAGGCAGGCGGCGATAAGGAGCGACGCTTTCAGCTCGTGAGGTGGTCAGCTTCCTTTGAATGGCTGGGGGTCTCCTTGCGACTGACTGTGCCTAGGCAAATAAGGTTTTGGCTGTGGAAAAACTGATTAGTAAGCATTTGTGGCTAGCATCATTTGAAGTCTATGGTTTCTCTCGTGTCGATCGACCGCTAGAAGCTCAGGTGGTGGTGGTTAGGGTAATTGTATAAGCAAAAATCTAAGAAAGAAAGAAGGATTGAAATTAGGGTTTTCATTTGAAAAATATCATACTACCCTTCAACTTTTAGTTAATTCTGTTTTGGCTAGTCAAGTTTACATATGTTATAAATTGACCCCTAAAAGTTTGTAAATCTGGCAAATTAACTTTAACAGAATTGGTTATTCCACCTAGCCCTCTTTAAGTTTGAGTAATTTTAGTTTGGCTAAATGTTTTTGAAACATTTACAAATAGGTTCTAAATTTGACCCAAATTTATTTATAGATTTTTTTCTTAGTATTTATAAATTCAAAGTTGGCCAAACTCATTTTAATTTTGGTCTATTTTATAAAATTTTATTTGGACTATTTTAATAAAATTATTAGGTTTAAAAATATTTTTATTGAATTTTATTTTAAAATTACTTAATAGAAATTTTAAACCTAAAATATGACTAATTTAATTTTCTTAGGTTTAAAAATATTTTTATAGAATTTTATTTTAAAATTACCCAATAGAAATTTTAAACCAAAAATATAACTAATTTATTTATTTTAAAGAAAAATAAGCGGACCAAGGAAAATTTAAATGCCCAAAATCTTAACCCCATAAAAAGAGACAAGCAAGAGGATATAAACATTATGAAAGAGTCTAAATTGACTTCTGATAGGGACGTAATTGCTATAAATATTAAATAGTTGGCCATCTATTTGTATTTTTTTTATCGTAACAAGAGAAAATGTGATGAATAGAAACAAACAAGAGGTAAATTGGATGAGAAACGAGCGAGATGCACTAAAAATACACAAGCTAACAAACCTAGGCTAGTTCTTAGTGTTGCGGCACCCATGTGCTAAGAGAAAAACCTAATTTTTAGTCATATTTCGAGATGGATTCGAAGGCCCCCGACCATAGGGTTTCCAAGCACATATAAAAATGCATTCTTTTCAGAGCCAAAACACATATAATTTTAGAGGTAAACCTTGAGCAAATTGATTCACATTCAAATCAAGAGATCAAAGCAATTATTAAAGATTTGAAGAACAGGTTCATTTATATTCAAGTTAAGAGGAAGCAAAGCAACCGATGGCCTCACTTGTATTATTATCCTTCTGCTCTTAGTTAGATGATCTTCTTTATGATGTTTTCTAATATTTACTTTAATACTCTTAGGTTAATCATGAGCTAAACTCTTTTGATATAAGGTTAGACATTTTGAACCTAGTATGTAGTTAAATTTCATAAAACTCTTAGTTATAAATTTAATACAATATAATTGATTCATTCTATCTTATATTTAATGATTTCAGAATACTTGATCAATATCTTAAATGTTTTAGGAATCATGATGAACTTGATAGAGGAATTCATGTGTTTAACCTAGGATAATTTGATGCATGATCATGGAGTAACAACTATGAGTTTTATCTAGGATAGATATATACCTAAGCGGCATGTATGGTATGATTTATGCATGTTATTAATGACCTGTTATTACTCAAATTACCGTAGACATATAGATAATTGCTAGGGTATGATATAGTCATTCAACCATTGACAGAGGCTTGTGGTGAGAATAGAGACTAGCTAATCAATTGGTATTAAGGGAGTAGTTAAGAGATTAATGAATTCAATAAAATTTTAGGGGATAAGTTAAAACCATTGATTGCCTTAAATTTATGAATTCAATCTTTGAGTCTTTTGATATTAAGTTAGGTTTAATTTGATAACAGTAGGTTAAATTAGTTAAAATCCATTCTTAGAATTTTTTGGATAAAAGTAAAGTGGAGTAACTTTAATAATTGATTAAAAGAAATATGTTCAATAGTCTTTGAGGGAACGATAATATGAATTTAAACCCTATAATATTTGATACAATAGCATGAGATTGCACTAAGCTATTAAAATAAACATCAAATTTTTGGCACCAATGCCGAGGACTAGTTTTATCTGTTGTTAGATCAATACTAATACCATACTATCTTGCTTTTAATTCAAAATTTATTTTTTAGTATTATTTTTATTTGTTTTGAAAATTGGCAATTCATGCGAAGAACCAAAAGTGAAGATTTTACTTCTTTTGATCTTGAGATTGAAAGAACATTCTGAAGACTTCGCGTGAATAACATCAACGCATAAGTATGGTAGAGGATCATGACAACATCAACAATCCCATGTATAAGCCTATAGTTGAAGAATTATGTTGTTCCTATGACAGAAGGTATTCAGTCTTGTATTTGGTGCCCAACTATTAATACAAATAACTTCGAGATCAAGTAAAGTACTATTCAGATGTAAGGGATTCCGTACAGTTTGGCGAAGCTCCCAACAATGATCCCAATATGCATATTGTGAATCTCTTAGAAATTTACGATACATTCAAGTTCGATGGAGTCTCAGACGACGCCATTTGACTAAGACTATTCTATTTTTTATTGAGGGATAAAGCTAAAAGTTGATTGATGTCATTACCGTCAGGATCTATATCGATATAGGATGACCTAGCACAGAAGTTCTTAGTGAAGTTTTTCCACCAATAAAAATAGCCAATCTAAGGATTGAAATCACCTTATTTGTCCAATTTGATGGTGAATTATTGTATGAGGCATAGTCGCATTTTAAGGACATGCTGAGGAAATGCCCTCACCATGGAGTTCCTAAATGGCTATTAGTCCATATGTTCTATAATGGGCTAGTACGTCATTTAAAGACCATTGTAAATGCCACTACTGAAGGGGCTTTGATGATTAAATCCACAGATGATGCGTATGATCTATTGGAGGAGATGACATCAAATAGGCTCGTTGAGAGAGTTACACTGAGGAAGATTGTTGGAGTTTATGATATTGGTACATTCAACACATTGGTTGCGTAAATCAATATATTGACATAAAGATTCGATGCCATGGATGCCTTCAAGACTCAAAATGTTACTTATGACTTATGTGGTGACAATCACATTAATGGGTAATGCATAAAGTGTTGGCGTAGGATCTTAGGCACGTGGGTGTATGCATGTGCAATTATGTCTATTGCTTAACGTAGCGAAAATATAAATTTTGCAATAAACAGAATAAATAAATATATTAATCACATTAATATATTTATAAAGTTAGAGAACTCACTAAACGTGTAACATTATACTCGTATTTTTCCTAGAGTTCGCATGGAGACCAACTGGTGTGCAGTTCTAGTCACTAACACGATGGGCTTGGTGAACTAGAACAACAGCTTGATATTCAGCATGAGATTAACTCTTAATCTCCAAAATGGCTGGGAGTGAATTTACATCCTCTTCTCCAAAAGGATGAGAAATGGAGATTTGAAGCAATTCATAAATGTTCCAATTGGAAGGATAGAGGAAAATGAAACAATTTCATTTTGCCTCTCATTTTTTTTTCTTTTCTTCTTCTTTCTTTCTTCCTCCTCTTCCTTTCTCCTCTATTTCTTCTTCTCTTCTCTCCCTCGGCCGTTTGGCCAAATCTACCTCTCTCTTTCTATATATATATATAAAATAATATAATATAAATAATAATATAAAAAGAAATATATTTTGATTATTTAACTATTAAATAATCAAATTAAGAAATAACCATTTTGCCCCTTATGAATAGTTACCAAGTTCACCCCTTAGTGGGTCCCACTAAATCTCATACTTGGATAAACTTAATTGAGGGTCCACAATACGCTACGTGTCATAATACAATTAGTAAATAACATTTATTAACTAATTGTTGTATTTAACACTTAAATACAGACACGCACGCATTCTTGTGGAAGTGTTGAACATTACTGGATTAAACAATTTAGTCTGGCACGTTGGCCCAGTGCACAACGAGTACACTCCATATCGCGTGACTTCTTAGGTCCTACTCTTGATTCGTCAAATGGAACTATTTTATGAGTCCGTGAACAATGCCTCACACACACGTTATGGATATACAAACCAGCGCGTTGAACCATATAAGTTGAGGTTACAACACATACGTATAGTCCTTCCGTCATGATATCCTGGATGTGCGGGGATATAGATTATCACCGTTAAATCCCCATGTACTTATCCATATCCTATCTCCAGACTTGTATCTCAATGAACAATATGCGCAAACTCCTTTGCCATATTGTTCGACCCTGGCGGAACTCTTTCCCGGGATGATTGCTTGTGGCCACAAGACTTTCTGAGATACAGTCTCGAAGCATCTAGATATCTAACTCCATATGGAAGCTGACGGATCCCATATTTGTATGCACCGAACTCCATAAGCATCAGACCATACCCAGCGACACCCAGTGGTCAAACCATTAAAGGTCTGTGACATGCGTGGAACCAAAGTATAGTGGATCACTTACAAGCCCACCGTGGCACTTAGGTCAAAGGACCACGTATACTACTCAACTCAAGAGGACCCTCCGTTGATGGCTTACATTTGGGTGTCTATCGGAGGCCCTCGTGAGTTTATCTCATATCTAGTCCTAACTAGATACCCATATGTCAATACGAGCTCCAAGCTCATAGTCGGTCAGGAACGACCATCTACACCCAATAGGTACGACATATGCTAATCTATATATAAAGGTATCCACTGATAGATCTGGATCGACAGAAATAGATCAAGGACAATTATTCGAGAATATACTTGTGCAACTTGCATTTTTCTGGCACTCGATTGTAACTCTTGCAACTATGCAGTTACTAGCATATTCCCAGGTTTATATCCCATTACAGATAAGGCTTCAACTCTTAGATCTGCTGAGTATTATAACCAACTAACACTTAACTGTGCTAACATTTAGTAATTATATGTCTCAGTATGGCTAACTATGAGCCCTTATCTAAACTTTTTAGATCTGATCTGAACTCCTTCAGATCTACAATGTCTGTAATGTTACATGCATAATACCATATAAGTTGGTATTAGCGATTTAATGAGAATGTACACTTGTATAAATACACAAGTATATGTACATTCAAGGATTGCACGTAAGCACCGACCCTAACATAAAGTCCGCGAGTTGTGTGGAGAATTATAATAGGTAGTAGAATAATTCACATTTAAACTAGGGTGGAGGATTCATCCTAACTTTTCTTGAGGTAACAACCAAGGCCAGAAAGTCTAAACCAAACCCACGTGGATTTAACCCTATACAAGAGAAGAAGTCAGCCTTGAAAGAGATGATCATAAAGTATATGAAGTCTAATGATGCTATCTTGCAGAAATATTTTGCATCTTTAGAGACTCTAGAGCCTCAAATAGGGCAACTTGATACAGCCTTAAATAACTAACCTTAAGGGATTTTATCGAGAAACATTAAGGCTAATCCAAGAGGGGATAAAGAATAGTACAAATTTGTGTCTTTGAGAAGTGGTAAAGAATTGCAGTCCAACAGTGCAGAAAAGGAGAAAAATATAGTAAGTGATGTAAAAAATAGTGTAGAACAGCAGGAAAATGCTCAATATAGTGTAAAATATGAAATGCAGTAGTAGAAAAATGCAGAGACAGCAATAAATAGCAGTAAAAATTAGCAGAAACATGCAATTCAACCTCTCAATCCATCTCCACCATTCTCTTAAAGGCTACAGAAACAGAAGCTAGATAATCAGTTTTCAAAATTCTTAGATGTCTTCTAGTAACTTTATATTAACATACCTTTTGCAGATGCTCTGGAACAAATGTCAAGTTATGTGAAGTTTATGAAAGATATCTAATCCAAAAAAAGAAGACTAGTAGATTATGAGACTATAGCACTTACCGAAAAATGTAGTGCAATCTTACAAAATAAATTACTATCAAAGTTGAAAGATCCTAGCAGTTTTACTATACCATGCATAATTTGCAAAACTTCTTTAGGAGATCATTATCTGATTTAGGTGCCAGCATCAACTTAATGCCATTAGACATCTGCAAGAAGTTAGGTTTAAGGGAGGCTAAATGTACTAATGTCACCTTGTAACTTATCAATCATTCACTCACTTTATCCATGGGGCATTATTGAAGATGTTTTGGTAAAGGTTGATAAGTTCATCTTTCTGGTGGACTTTATACTATTGGACATAGAAAAGGATTATAAAATACTCATCATACTAGAAAAACCATTGCTAGCCATAGAAAGAACCCCTATTGATGTTCAAAATGGGGAATTAACTATAAGGGTGCAGAATAAAAAGTAACATTTAATATTTTCATAGCCATGAAAGGGCCAAGCGAAGAAGATGAATGTATGAGCATTGATGTTATTGATAAAGAAGTTCAAAAGGTCTTCAACAAGAATAACATTCAAGATGCTTTAGAAGATGTTGTGGTAAACAAAGATGAGGTAGAAAGAAGTGAAGCTCAATAATACTTACAAGTTTTAAGCCTTTCTCTAAGATATGACAGATTCAATATGAGAGTTGAACCTTTAGACAAACTGGAAGGCTTGCAAGCTCACACTAAGCCTTCCATTGAAAAACCTCCTAAGATAGAGTTAAAAATTTTACCGAGTCACTTGAGGTATGCATTTAGTAGGGAGTCTTCTATATTGCCAATCATAGTTTTTGTACAACTTGATGAGTTCCAAGAAGAAAAGCTTTTGAGGGTTTTGAGAGAGTATAAAAAAGCAATAGGATGGACAATTGCTAACATTAAGGGAATTATTCCCTTATTTTGCATGCACAAAATTATGTTAGAGGAAGGGAAAATACTTACAATAAAGCATCAAAGGCGATTGAATCCAATGATGAAAGATATAATGAAAAAGGAGATGATTAAGTAGCTAGATGCTGGGATTATTTACCTTATTTCTGATAGCTCATGCTAAGTCTGGTGCAATGTGTACCAAAGAAATGAGCAACCACTATGGTGGTAAATAAGAACAATGATTTAATCCATACTAAGATGTCACTGGTTTGAGGATATGTATAGATTTTTAGAAGCTAAATAAAGCCACCCGCAAGGACTATTTTTCCTTACCTTCATTGATCAAATACTAGATAAATTAACCGGATATGAGTATTACTATTTTTTGGATGGATACTCTAGCTATAATCAGATTGTATTACTATTTAGAGGATGCCATTTAGCTTATGCAATGCTCTAGCCACATTTTTAGCATTGTATGATGGCCATATTCTTAGATATTGTAGAGAAATTCATAGAGGTATTTCTAGACAACTTTTCTATTTTTAGCAATTCATTTAATCTATACCTTAATAATCTAGCATTTGTACTCAAGAGATTTGAAGATACCAATTTAGTGCTTACTGAGAGATTTGAAGATACCAATGCACAGTGAGCATGCTGCATAACAATTGAGTTGCTATGTATCATGGCAAGCAAGTGCCACATGGTGCCATCGCATTTATTTTATTTAATTTAATTTTTACTTAATTAATTATTTAAATTTTAATTATTTAATTTTTTTGTAATTAATTAAGTTTTGTAATTATTTGTTATTAATTGGTTAAATTAATTTAATTATCTACTAATATATTAATAATTATCATTTTTTTTCCAGATGCTACTAATGTTGTTTTAGATATCATGGGACTTATTTCCACCATGGTATACTTTGGAAAAAAATGGGAGAGTTTCAATGATGGTGTTGAGAAATACATTGAATTTCAAAATGCTCATATGTTAGTTCTAAAAAATATAAAATACAAAGTATTGTTAAGAAGGATTTGTAGTATGATTGGTGTTGATCAAGTGTAGTATAAGGTAACTATAAGATTCAAGGTTCACTCAAATACTAAGAAGTTGAGACCAATTTTACTTAAAAATGATGACGATGTGATATTTTAGTTGAGGCTACAAAAAATAAATTGACACCTGTATGTGTAAGACTAGATGTTCGAGCTCCCGCATGTGAAAATAATGCAGAAGCACCTATCAACCAGAAATAACTATACCCTAATTAATTCACGTTCGCAAGCGGTAGCAGCCAAGTGAGTAGTATAGCCATAATAATTCAAACCCTCCAAATGATTATCATTATTCTTCTCCAATATTCAACAAACACCCAACTTACACATATTATGATAGTAAGATATATGAAGATGATAATAATGATGTTGGCATTGATATAGCATTTAATGTTGGTAATGATGTTGATTATGATATTAGTAATGATGTTGGTTATGATATTGATAATGATGATGGTTATACGAATGATGATGATGGTAATGATGTTGGTCATGATATTGGTAATGATGATGAAAATGATGATGGTTATGAGAATGATGATTATGGAACGAAAGTCAATGGATTTAATGAGTACAAGAGGGCAGACCATGTTATGATTCTAAAACTTCTATTAATAGATAAGGTTCAAGTAGAAAATCTATTTCAATTCATGCCTTTGATACCATCATTTAACTTGAACTTTTGGAAAAGGTATTGCATATTAGAATTAGAGATATGTTTATAGGAAAGTTATATAACAACAAAGATAAAATTCTTAAGAATATAAGCATACCAGCACTAAAGGCGATTAGAGCTTTAAAGTTCATAAGTTTACTAAAGATTATTTTGAGGCAAATTTCATTGATGAAGGATGCAAGTAGAGATTATGTGCAGTGTCGACAGAAAGGCAATAGTTCTTTACTGTGAGAATAGTAGTTGCAAAACACACTTTTGTATTGGACTTATTTTTGGATGGTTATCGATAAGACAAGAGTCTTATTATTGCTAAAGTAACTAAAAATAAGTTTACATCGATCAGTAGAAATTATTGACCGAAGAAAATTCAAGTAGACATACGTGAAAAATTTGGTATTGAGATAACGTATACTACAGCTTGGCGAGTTAAAGAGCATGCATTAAGATTGATAAAAGATGTTCCAGATGATTCATTCAGATTGCTTCCTATGTATAACTTTGTTTTGCAATAGTAGAACCCAAGTATAATTACTTAAATGAAAATTGATGGTGATAATCACTTTAAGTATTTCTTTACGGCGTTAGGACTCTGGGTTAGAGGTTTCTAGTCATTTATCCAATCGGTAATTACAATTGGTGGAACACTTTTGTAAGATGCCTATCTTGGTATAATATTTGTGGTAGTATGTAAAGATGGAAACAATCAGCTATTTCCATTGGCATAAGGGATTACTGACTCAGAAAATGATATTTCTTGGATGTGGTTTATGGTCAAACTATAAGGAGTAACTGGTGACCATTATAATCAATTTTTTATATATGATCAATAAGTCAATATTGAGAGAGCTATTCGGAGTGTGTTTTCTAAAGCATATTGTTTACGCTCAAAATATAACGCGGCTATCACAGTATAGATTGAGGTGTCGATCCCACGAGGAAGCTCTTGGCAAAATAGGTTGATGAAGTAAAATATTAAAGCAGTAGCAAAGGATAAAATTAATTGATTTAAGTGGATGAGATAAGATTGTCTATGATTTGAAGGAAATGTCTTATGATAATTCAAACAAGGCTTCGAGAATCACAATTATGCTTTATAAATCTACTCTACACTTTGATTCAATGCTTATAACTCAATTGAAAGTTTCACATCCCAAACAATCAATCGAAAGATAGGAAAATATAGCACATTTGATAACACATGTATTTGACGTAATTAAACTCTTTGCAAGCATTTACATACATCATGTTCATTTATACAAGTTATCTAAGATCGACAATATATCACTTTGACAATGTTGCAGTAAAAGATCAACTTGAATATTAAACATTTATTGCCCTTATATGTTATCCAAGATCGACAATATATCAAATTGACAATACTGCAGTAAAAGATTAACATATAAAACAATGTCACCAGTAACAATTATAGTTCACCAAGAATCACATAAGAAAAGCATGACTGAACTTATATGAGACATGAGAATTATAATCTCTAGATTATAAAAAATAGAATAGATAAGAGTTTAATCAAAACCAAACTTACAATATTTGTAGCTCTTGACACCAAATCAAAGTATAGAAATAGATTTATTACACATAAAAGTTCATCTCTTAGCCTTGCCAAGAACTCTAGACTAAATTACAATACATGTTAATGAGAAAAAAATAAGAGAGAATTATCTCATATTAAAAACATCCTAAGAGTCTCCTTATATAGGCAATGAATGGACATATGTCATGGATGACATCAATCTTCAATAATTTTAAGCCAAAAATTCATTTATCTATTTACAACACATTTTTGATAATGTAAATGACCGATTTAGCTTCTGTAGCCAACATGAAAGTTGTATAATTTTGACTCTTCTTTCCATAGGCACCAATTTCATGCAAATTGGATGAGTATCCAATGAGATATGAGCAAACTTCCAAAGATACATCAGAATTAGGCCAACAACCATTTTACCCACTTGCAATGCAATTTGGTCCATGATAACCACTGATTTGGACTTTATCATAAACATACGAGTTGTTGATAATTAAGTCAGAATTTCACAGCTTTAAGAATTATACCAATTGAGTATGTATTATGTGAGATACGGTCCAAATACGTGAGTTGGATCAAGCTGGCAGAAGTTGTAGTTCGATTCTATTATATCTCAATTTTTGGCCCATAACATGTTGAATTTGGCTTTTCCACTATTCTTCAAATTTGTGTAAGATTGAGTCATGTTGCACCAGGTTTAAGAATTTCTTCATTTTGATTTCTACATTGAGAGTTATGTCCATTTTACCTAAACCTGTCCAAATAACATTTATTAATCACAATTTAAGGAGAACACTTTATTTCAAGCTAAAATTACAGAAAATGCTAAAATTAGTGACATTAAATGGTGACTAAATCTCTTAACAAATATGCATTTTCACGTGTTCATCACAGCCCCCAACCAGCTTATTGCTAGTCTCTAGCAATTCAAGCGTAAATAGAATATGCAAAACTACCTAAGCATTTCAATCAAAACGTCAGTTCGAGATCACTGTTGCTATCATGGTTTTTTCAATTACAACTTTCATAATTTGTGTGTGTGTGAACTAAGCCATAACCATCTAACCATAAACCACAATAGATATAGCCTTGAGAATTTCTCTAAGTAAAAGCCTCAACTCCATATCCTCACAAGTGTATGATTGTTTAAAAGGTTGGGACTTCTCTTATGGAATTGGAAAATAGTTAAGCACTCAAGTAAAAGTCAATTTTAAGGACAGACATATAAACTAACATTGATCTAAAGATAGAAAAATTATTTGTTTAAAAATCAATTATTCCTATTGTACGCCAGCTTTAGAACTTTAATTGGCTTGTGAGAATAATACAATTATAACTTGGTGAGAAAACTGTTTTACAAAAATTTGTCTTCTAAAATTGAATGAAGACTTTATTAAACTGAATTGCTTCTTTTTTTTTTAGTATTTTGCTTTTTTTTATTTATTTTTTTATTTTTTTGTATTTTTGAAGAATAGAAAGAAGCATTACAAAGGTTTCTCACCAAATTATATTATACACAAATGCAACCAACTTATCCCTTAATTCAAACAATATCATTATAAACAAAAATTAACCAATTCAAAGGATCAATGAAGGTTCATAAGCTGTTTTCTCAACCTTTCCACTTACTCACAAAATATATGTGAGATTTAGAAAAATATATACTTAAACATGGGAATTCTCCTGGCTATATAAATTGAATCATCCATCTTACCACAAGGCTTAGCATTGTGCTCAAAAATATTTTGGAAGTCATTCCTTAGTAACCTAAATAGAAACAGTGATTCAACCTAAACAATTTTGAAATCATACCTAGGCAGAAAAGCAAATTCTTTTATACAAGAATTACCAAGACTACAAGCAATAAACAACAATACATGAAACATAAAACAAAACAACAAAAAGTTAGTTAAAATACGTTTCAAAAGTTAGAACTAAAACTCCTTACTCTGTCATTCTAACTTGACCTAGAATGCGTCTCAAGAGTTCCAGACTGAACTCTTTACTTTGCCATTTTAATCAAATATCAGACCATAAATTTTTTTTTTTTTAAATACGGCTTGTGTCTACTATCTTCCCCCCAAACCAGATGAAACATTGTCCTCAATGTTTAAATAGAAAGAGATGAAGTATAGAATATATTACCTGAAACGCCAGTTATTTGAAAGAAGCAAACCTGAGAGACACTTAAACAAATATAAACTAAAATGATGACACTGATAAATAAATAAAACAAAGAAAAATTTACAAATGAAGTGTCAGATCCAATTTTCGCTTGTTAAAGTCCACTGACCAATCGATTCGAGTTATTGTTGGATCAGGTTTGTAGGTAACTGCCTGTAATTTGTTAATCAATTCATCCGCCTCAGTAGCAGAAACTAGGATCTGTTGCGCCGAATGTGAAATAAAATTATGTTCCACAGCTTGATCAAGAAAAAAAAGTAAGCAATCAAAATAGTTATTAACATTCAACAAACCTATGGGTTTTCGGTGAATATTCAGTTGAACCCAAGAGACAATTTGAAAAATTTCTTCCAAGGTACCAAAATCACCTGGTAAAGCAATAAACGCATCTGTATTACAAAGCATTCTAGCTATACGTTCATGCATGGATGAGCTGGGGTTTCCTCTATATCTACACTCACCTTTATCTCAATATATGAAAATGAAGAAAATGAGGTGCTGTATTTATAGAGTACCAAATGATAACAATGATTATGGTAACCCGACAGTTTGTCAAAAGAGAGTTAAAAATAAAACACAAAAATTTAAACGTAATGACCCACATGCATTATTGAACAAAAAGATTTGAATTTAAGACATCTACATAAGTAGCCCTACTATTCATAAAATAAAGTTTGAAATTAAAACACATGTATTTACAAGTAGTTGTGATTGTAGCTCACATCTTCCTCTGGTTTTACGTCCAATAACAGCTTAAACGCCCTCTATGGGTCGGGGATAGGCTTCCCATCCAAATTTCTTATAAATTGGCAAACAGGGTTTTTTAGAGTCAGATTTCTGAGACTATACCGTTGATGTTCATTTTTGAATTTGTTCCATAAGTCGAGAAGTTCACGTTGCACGAGCCCACAAGGATGCGTCTCAAGAGTCAATAGGATATCATCCAAAGACTCCTTACTCAGTCCATCCTTAATGAACTGAATTTTGTCTTCTCGATTTCTAGATACAAATCCTAAAGAACGATAACTCCGGTTACAATTTTATCGAGCACATTTATGACAGACTTGTAACCTCTTTGCTCATCGCCTTTTGCCATAAGAGCTTCTTCCAAGACCAGGCATATGAGAAACAAAATCATTTACAAACTTACCAGACAACCGAACCTTGGCTTCAATTAACCAACGGAGATCTACAAGGATATTACCTAACATCAATAACCTTAGTCTTTCACACCGTGCTTTATAAATCTTAAGTAGAGCATTTTGAGACAATGAAGGAAAACATTTTTTAAGGTTGGCAAGAATTCGATCCATTTTGAAAGAAAGAAAAGAGATGAATGTACAGTTTGAGGGACAGTTTTTAGGGAATTGAGAAACTGACTTTAATAATCACGGAGTACCGTATCCGCCATTTGACCAGGAAATAAAATCACACTGAAGAAAACAAAAACAAAAATAAAAAGAAGAAAATAAAGTAAAATAAAATGTGAAAGAAAATAAAAGCAAAAATAAAAAGTCAAAAGATAAAATATAAAATATGGTACAGATAGATTGAACCTGATCAAGCATGATAGATAGGATCCACAAGAGAGATCTCGCCTAGGTACATAAAGTCGTCTACCTTTTCCACGTAGCTTTTTAGCCGCTGTCCATTCACTTTGAAAGTCGTCCATCAGTGAGGTCCTCTATTTCAACAGCACCATTAGGAAAAACATGTCTTACCATAAATGGACCAGTCCATCGAGATCTCAACTTTCTAGGGTGTAAATGCAATCGAGAATCATAAAGATAGACCCGTTGATTTGGCTCAAAGTGTTCTTTGAGATCTGTTTATAATGAGCTACTTTTATTTTAGCTTTGTAAATTCTGGAGTTGTCATATGCGTCATTTCGTAGCTCTTCTATTTCTTCTGGAGACTTGCAGCATTCAAATAAAAGTTAAGGGCTTTGACAGCCCAGTAAGCTTTATGCTCTAGCTCAACAGGTAAATGGCAAGCTTTCCCATAAACAAGTCGGTATGGAGACATTCCTAAGATGGTTTTGTATGCAGTGCGATATGCTCATAATGCATCAGAAAGGCGTAGAGACCAATCTTTGCGATTCGGGTTAACCGTCTTTTTCAAAATCTGTTTAACCTCTCTATTTGTTAGCTCGACTTGTCCATTTATCTGTGGATGGTATGCAGTGAAAAATTTGTGAAGAACACCATACCTGCACATCAAAGCTTCAAAAGAACGATTAAAAAATGTGTTCCTTGGTCACTAATGATGACACATGGCGTACCGTACCTAGATAACACATTTTCTTTTAAGAATTTTACCACAGTTGTATTATCATTAGTACGACAAGCTACAGCCTCTACCCATTTTGATACATAGTCAATAGCTAAAAGGATGTAAAGGTAGCCAAAAGATGAAGGAAAAAGACCCATAAAATTGATACCCCAACAGTCAAATATCTCGATAACAAGAATAGGGTTAAGAGACATCATATTTCTTCGAGATAAAGCACCTAAATTTTGACATCTTTCACAGGAACGACAAAAATTATTAGTGTCTTTGAACAAAGTGGGCCAATAAAGACCACACTGTAAAATTTTCACATTTGTCTTCTTCATAGAAAAATGGCCACCGCAAGCAGCACTATGGCAAAAATTTAAGACACTAGAAACTTCACTTTCAGGAATGTAACGTCTCATGATTTGGTCAGGACAATATTTGAAAAGATATGGATCATCCCAATAAAAATTACATACCTCAACCAAGAACTTATGCTTATCTTGTGCACTCCAGTCAGATGGAAGTTCACCACAAACTAAATAATTTACGATATGTGCATACCAAGGTATTTGGCTTATAGCAAAAAGATGTTCATCCGGAAAATCGTCTCGAATGGGTGGCAAATTAGTGGAGTCAGTGAACTCAAGGCGGGATAGATGATCAGCAACAACATTTTCAACGTCTTTCTTATCTTTGATGGTTATATCAAATTCCTGCAAAAGAAGAATCCACCTAATTAAACGGGCTTTAGCATCCTTCTTAGAAAGAAGATACTTAAGGGCTGCGTGGTCAGTAAAAATAACAATAGGTGAACCAATCAAATAAGAACGAAATTTATCTAAGACAAAAACAACAGCTAGTAGTTCTTTTTCAGTAGTAGTGTAATTCATTTGAGCATCATTCAAAGTCCTACTTGCATAATAAGCAACAAAGGGTTTTCCATCCCTACGTTACCCAAGAACTGCTCCTACAGCATAATTACTTGCATCACACATAATTTCAAATGGGAGGTTCCAATCCAGTGATTACATGATAGGAGCAGTGGTGAGTTTGACAATGAGTGTTCGGAATGCCTCCTCACACTCCTGTGTCCATGTAAATTCTGCATCCTTTAGCAAAAGGTTACACAATGGTCTAGATATGGCAGAAAAATTTTGTATAAACCTTCTGTAAAAGCCAGCGTGTCCAAGAAAGGATCGAACATCTTTTACCATTTTAGGTGTATGTAATTTAGAGATTAATTCAATTTTTGCCTTGTCAACCTCTATCCCTCTTTCAAATACAATGTGCCCCAAAACGATTCCTGAAGATGCCATGAAATGATATTTCTCCCAATTTAGCACAAGTCATTTTTCTTCACACCTACTCAAAACAGATTTCAAGTTAAGTAGGCATAAATCAAAAGAATTACCAAAAACAGTCAAATCATCCATAAAGACTTCCATGCATTTTTCAACCATATCAGAGAAAATACTCAACATACAACGCTGAAAAGTAGTTGGTGCATTACATAATCTAAATGGCATTCTACGAAAAGCATAAGTACCAAAAGGGCATGTAAAAATGGTTTTTTCTTGATCTTCTATAGCTATCTCAATCTGGTAATACCCTGAATACCCATCAATAAAGCAATAAAAAGGATGTCCAACGACACGTTCTAAAATTTGGTCGATAAAAGGCAATGGAAAATAGTCTTTCCTAATGGCTGTGTTTAACTTTCTATAATCAATACACATTCTCCAACCACTTACTACCCTAATTGGAACAGGTATCCCATTCTCATTTTCAACAACAGTAACCCCAGATTTCTTAGGAACTACTTGAGTTGGACTTACCCATTGACTATCAAAAATTGAGTAGATTATACCCGCATCTAATAGTTTCAAGATCTCTTTCTTCACTACTTCTTTCATTGTTGGGTTAAGTCTTCTTTGTGGGTCTCTACGAGGTTGGGCACCTTCCTCTAAATGAATTCTATGGGAGCATATCAATGAAGAAATACCTTTAATATCAGCTATGGTCCAACCTAGTGCAGACTTATGTTCTTTTAACAATTTTATCAATTTTTTCTCTTGTTCGGCACTAAGTTCAGAAGAAATGATGATAGGAAAGGTATCACCTGGTCTCAAGAATGCGTGTTTCAAACCTTTGGGCAGTGGAGAAAACTCAATTTGTGGTGTCTCGAGGTTTGATGGTTTTGGTCTCTCCCTCTCTCGTGGCAACTCTTCAAAGTGTGGCTGCCAAAATCGAGTCCCTTTATCCTGTGACTCAAAAATACTAAACACATCAGTTGTTACATCAGGATAATACAATTCTTTAAAATCAAAATTGAGAAGGTTTTTTGAAGAATCATAGCTATGATTTTTATAAGCTTCATCTGCTACAAGTGTGTCTACCATATATGAATGATAGCACTCGTCTTCTTCTCGTGGTTGTTTGCTAATATTGAAAATGTTCACCTCAAGAGTCATATTCCCAAAAGATAATTTCATTAGACCATTTCTGCAATTAATAAGAGCGTTAGCAGTGGCTAGAAAAGGTCTTCCCAAAATAAGAGAGATTTTTGACTCCATGTTAACAATAGAATGAGTATCTAAAACAAGAAAATCAACAGGGTAGTAAAATTTATCAATTTGCAACAAAACATCTTCTACTATTCCCCGTGGTTTCTTGATTGATTGATCAGCTAATTGTAGGACTACAGATGTTGGTTTAATCTCACCAAGTCCCAATTGCAAGTAAATGGAATAAGGCATTAAATTTACACTTGCTCCTAAGTCCAATAAAGCTTGACCAAACTCATATGTCCCAATTTGGCAGGAGATTGTGGGACATCTTGTGTCTTTATACTTGGGTGGTGTCTTTTGTTCAATCACTGCACTTACCTGTTCTGCCAAAAATGCAGTTTTCTTGACATGGTGTTTTCTTTTGATAGTGCATAGATCCTTGATGACTTTGGCATAAGTTGGAACCTGCTTAATCAAATGCAACAAGGGAAGATTAATCTTAATTTGTTTCAAATGTTCTAAAATCTCACCTTGAATTTCTGAATTTTTTCCAACTAGTCGAAGAGCTTGAGGAAAAGGCACTGGGATTGAAAACTTATTTTCGGGCTTTTTTTCCACTATGGCCTCTTTTGCAAGGGGGGCGTCTTTGTTATTCGTAGATGTGTTAATTTTAGAAGTAGGCTCACTTACAATCTTACCACTTCGAGTAGTAATGGCATTGACTTCTTTGAGATTTTCAACATCAAAAGTAGAAGGTTGTGCCATGAATTGTCCTTTCGGATTGGATTGAGGTTGAGATGGAAACTTACCTTGCTCTTGTACAGTTAAGGCACTGGTCAACTTTGTGATTTGACTCTTGATTTTTTTATTTTTGTTTACCACCTGTGCAAGAATTGTTTCAAATTTTTGATTAGATTTACTTTATGCCTCCATAAATGCTTGTAATGTATCCTCTAAAGAACTCCTAGTTGGTCGTGCATTATATTGAGGTGCAACATAAGACTTGGGTGCTTGTTGTTCTTGTTTCCACTGGCTGTTGGCTTGTTGGTCAGATTTCCAACTGAAATTTGGGTGGTTTCTCCAGCTAGGATTATATGTTTCAGAGTAGGGTGAATAATGCTTCTTGTACATCCCTAAGGCATTACATTGTTCCTTATATATCCCTCTCATCTCACTATAAGTGGGGCAATCCTGAGCTAAGTGTTCTGCTCCTCCACAGACAAAACAGATATCGTGTGACTTAACTCTAGCAATCGTGTGGGTGACCCTTCTATCTTTGGTTTTCAAGGCCTCTAACTCCCTAGTTAAGACCTCTAATTGGGCTTTGAGGTTATCCTCTTCCCTAAGATGGAAAACTCCACTGGGTCGTGACCTATTTGTGCTTTCAGTAATGCTAGGTCCAGTCCATGTATGGGCTTTTTCGGCTAAGTCATTAAGGAATTCTATGGCTTCCTCAGGATCTTTGTGAAGGAACTCCCCATTACACATCATCTCAACAAATTGGCGCTCTCTAATTGTGAGTCCCTCATAGAAATAACTAACCAAGTGCCAATTTTCATACCCATGGTGAGGGCACAGATTTAGCAACTCTTTAAACCTTTTCTATGCTTGATATAATGTTTCACTGTCTTTTTGGGAGAAGGAAGAAATTTGTCTTTTCAGGCCTTAGTTTTGTGTTGTGCAAAATATTTATTGAAAAATGCTTGGGTCATTTCTGCCCAACTTCTTATAGACCTCGGCCTCAAAGAGTATAGCCAACTTTTTGCTTTGTCTTTCAAAGAAAAAGGGAAAAATTTAAGTCTAACAGTGTCTATGGCTTCAGGTTGGCTATGGAAGGTGGCAATTACCTCTTCAAATTCCCTAACATGTATATAAGGATTTTCACTATCTAGACCATGAAAAGTGGAAAGAAGTTGTATCATTCCAGGTTTAAAATCCGAATGTGGTGTGTTAGGTGGAAATATAATGCATGATGGTGTGGCTCTGCGAGTAGGACGCAAGTAATCTTTTAGAGTTCTAACGGGGTTTTCTTCGTGTTGGCTCATTGTGTTAGAATTACAAGATGAACTAGAAGGTGAATTCTCTTCACTTATAAATTATGGGGGTGGTTCTAGTTCTAGTTCTAGTTCTCTCACAAATCTTCCTCGTTTGTCTCTAAGTCAATGCATACATCCTAACAACAATTTTTTTTTTTTTTTAAGGAAGGAAATGCTTAAGGAAAATTAAGAAGTGGAATAAAACACAACAAGAAATAGAAATAAGTTAGGTGGTAAGACCAACCATGAAATATAAATATAATAACTAAACAAAAGATAATAAACTGTAAAGTATGATAAAAAAAAGTACAATAAATAAATAATAAAAAGAAAATACAATAAGTAAATAAATATAAGGTTAGGCGGTTCGGCCATTAAAATAAAAAGAAAATACAATATATTAACTAAAGAAAATAAAGTTCAATAAATACGTAAAAGAAAATGAAAATAAAGTACAATAAAAAAAAAGTGCAATAAATAAATAAAAGAAAATAAAGTGCGATAAATAGATAAAAGAAAATAAACTAATTAGGCGGTAAAATCAGCTATTAATATAATATAAAATATAACAAATTAACTAAAGAAAACAAAATAAATTAGGTGGTAGAACCAACAATGAATAATAAATAAATTACAACAAAAGAAATAAAACTAAGATTTTACAAAGAAAAGAAAATATACAAAGTTACCACTTTAGTATTTATAATCGCAACCGACTTTCGCTTAGTGTGCTTCCTCGGCAACAGCGCCAAATTTTTGTTTAAGCTCAAAATATAACACGGCTATCGCAGTATAGATTGAGGTGTCGATCCCACGAGGAAGCTCTGGACAAAATATGTTGATGAAGTAAAATATTAAAGCAGTAGCAAAGGATAAAATTAATTGATTTAAGTGGATGAGATAGGATTGTCTATGATTTGAAGGAAATGTCTTATGATAATTTAAACAAGGCTTCGAGAATCACAATTATGCTTTATAAATCTACTCTATACTTTGATTCAATGCTTATAACGTAATTGAAAGTTTCACATCCCAAACAATCAATTGGAAGATAAGAAAATGTAGCACATTTGATAACACATGTATTTGACGTAATTAAACTCTTTGCAAGCATTAACATACATCATGTTCATTTATACAAGTTATTTAAGATCGACAATATATCACTTTGACAATATTGCAGTAAAAGATCAACTTGAATATTAAACATTTATTGCCCTTATATGTTATCCAAGATCGACAATATATCAATTTGACAATACTGTAGTAAAAGATTAACATATAAAACAATGTCACCAGTAACAATTATAGTTCACCAAGAATCAAATAAGAAAAGTATGAATGAACTTATATGAGACATGAGAATTATAATCTCTGGATTATAGAAAATAGAATAGATAAGAGTTTAATCAAAACCAAACTTACAACATTTGTAGCTTTTGACACCGAATCAAAGCAAAGAAGTAGATTTATTACACATAAAAGTTCATCTCTTAGCCTTGCCAAGAACTCTAGCCTAAATTATAATACATGTTAATGAGAAGAAAATAAGTGAGAATTATCTCATATTAAAAATGTCCTAAGAGTCTCCTTATATAGGCAATGAATGGACATATGTCATGGATGACATCAATATTCAATAATGTTAAGCCAAAAACTCGTTTATCCATTTGCAGCACATTTTTAATAATGTAAATTACTGATTTAGCTTCTATAGCCAACATGAAAGTTGTATAATTTTGAATCTTCTTTCTATAGGCACCAATTTCATGCAAATTTGACGAGTATCCAATGAGATATGAGCAAACTTCCAAAGATACATCAAAATTCGGCCAACAACCATTTTATCCACTTGCAATGCAATTTGGTCCATGATAACGGCTGATTTGGACTTTACCATAAACATACGAGTTGTTGATAATTAAGTCAAAATTTCACAGCTTTAAGAATTATACCAATTGAGTATGTATTATGTGAGATACGGTCCAAATACGTGAGTTGGGTCAAGCTGACAGAAGTTGTAGTCCGATTCTATTATATCTCAATATTTGACCCATAACATGTTGGATTTGGCTTTTCCACTATTCTTCCAATTTGTGTAAGATTAAGTCATGTTGCACCAAGTTCAAGAATTTCTTCATTTTGATTTCTACATTGAGAGTTATGTCCATTTTACCTAAACTTGTCCAAATAACATTTATTAATCACAATTTAAGGAGAACACTTTATTTCAAGCTAAAATTACAGAAAATGCTAAAATTAGTGACATTAAATGGTGGCTGAATCTCTTAACAAATATGCATTTTCATGTGTTCATCACATATCATAGTTTTGCATCTTTCACTTGAAGGAAAATTTAGTGAACCAAATAAAAGTTACCAAGGCAAATCATATTTATGATTTTCAACACTTGATGAACAGGATGTAAGAGTTGAGACCTGATGCAACTAAATATTCAGAGGAAGATGTTGGTACAAGAAAATAGGCTTGATCAACTAGTGCGTTCAAAAGATACAACATCATGACCGCTAATATCACAAAGAGCTTTAATGTAGTTACAAAAGATGCAAGAAAGTTTGTTGTGAAAAATTTGTTGGAGTGGATATAAAAGATAACGTAGTAGTGGTTTTAAAATAAATAAGAGGCAACATGATGTATGATGATCATGTTGATGACGTAGGTAAATCACAAGGTGATGAAACACAGTGATAAAGCTATTTTAGTGATAGCTTACCTAGTGGATAATTTATGATTTATAGTGATGGACTGAGATAGAGATGGAATAATAGACATCCTACAAAGACATATAGCTATCGAAAGTTTGACTTTTGACAACTAGCTTATCTCCATGCATTTTTTGTATATAGATATATGAGTTTAGTGGATAAGATTATTTATTCAACTTATTACGTAGCGAAGTCTTTATTTCATGCCTATAGCAAGTCAGTACTTTCGGTTGGCCATTCTTCAGATTGGATAGTCACAAATGAATTAAAAAATATTAACATCCAACCTCTAATAGCACGTTATCAGGCAAGCAGACATAGGGTGAAGCAAATTACATCTTAAAGGGAGAAACCATCGAAGAGTGCTTGTAGTCGTTGTAGACAACATGGATATAATTGACAGACATATCAAACCCTAATTGCTTTACATAGCAGTTTATGTATATTTGTTGGTAAAACTAAAATCCATATTTAATCTTGAATTTCGCTATATTATTAGCCTAGTTTATTTTTTTTAGGACTTGTAGGAGATAGAAGGAACAACTTAGACTGCAACGCACAATTCCTGCATTGATTTCATGAGTTAATGGGTTTCCATACGTGACTTATAGACTACTTTTGTCATTGGGACCTATAGTAATTTATTGTATTAGACTTTTGAACTTGAATTTGTATTATGCTATTTTGGCATTTGATGTCATAATGTCATTGACTTTGTCCTATGCACTTAGAAATTTATTGCTTATAGATTTAGTTTTTATTTGATGTTGATAGTTATGAGTCATGGATAAGTTATAGAAAGTTTAGAAGTATAGTAGCATGTGTGGATTTGTAGAAGTGTCCACATTTGTAAGTTGTAGGTTTGGTATGTTAAAAAAATTGGGAGACTGCTAAAATTTCAATTGAATTTCTAATATAGTGAGAGTTTGTGAATGTTCACTGGATAGTACTCTAGATTCAAAATTTCATTTTACATATTACATGCCTTCATACGTGCCCTTATGTTTTTTAATCACATAACACTTATATTCATTCTACCAAACTTTTGACATAATTTCTTCTATTTTATGGATTTTTCTAAACCTCTAGATCATATAAAGAAAAATTCTTCTATACAATTATACATCATATCTTCACACATCCATCAAAGACAATGACAAAAATTAATTATATAGCACAAATGCATATATATACAATAGTTTAGACATTTATACATCCTATTGAGTATAGGTCAACAAATCTATGACCATCTTTGATTAAAAAAAGTACCAATCTTCGAGAAGAAACCAAATGGCCGACTTAACATGAGATACTCAATGAACATACAAGAAAATAGGCCACAATCCGTACTCTCAACCCTCTGTTGAGGTACATCATCCTTCAAATAAAAAACTGGGAAAGTCGATGTATCTATATTCACTTCTCCCCTTAACTCATAAAATCTATATATGCTAAGATAAAATAACATGGCAATGCTTAGAGGTGTGATAAAATCTTTAATTTCTTGGTAGGAGTTTCCATTCAAGCTGGAATCATATAGTGTAATCCTTCTTTGAACAAAATCGACCTCTACTACAAACTAATATTCTTGCTGTAATTCAATAAAATATATACCTACACAAACCATTGTGGTTTTATTATGAACTTATTATATTCTAAAAAATAAAAAATTATTACTTAATTTCCACTACCTTATCAACTACAGCCTACGTTTTATTACCAACTAAATCATCCTTTGTTCCTTGTGCTTATGACAACAATGCAGCGTCCCATTAAATCTTAGCTATTGAATGGCTCTGTGTTTGAAACATTTGTCTAATATAAATAAATATATGACATTAAACTCAACAAAGTTAGCCAACATGTAATGTGAACAACAATTGAGGGGAAAAAAATTCACATAAAAATATACATCTGCAACTATACAATATTGTGAGTACACTTGCTGAAACTTATCCTGTCGCGTATAAACCACCTTTAGATACTTATTAATATATTCCAAAATCCCATATAATGTATATAAGTGCTAATACTATTAAGAAACTCATATAAAAAACATAAAATAAAATGTCCTTACTGAATCATCAAGCCCACGTAAAATAACACACTACTGTGGGTCATTATTATTTATCCATGCTAAAAGTTCCTTCATTTATAGGGTTCAATCGCCCATGTAGGTCAACTATAGCTTCTATTTCTAATTTGACATTTTTTATTTTGACTTTATTTTTAAGAGGATTGGTATAAGGAGTATGTTTAACCTACAAAGACTTGTACTGGTGTCCGTACCTATTTATCCCTTCAGAGCAACGTCGGGTATAATTTGAACACTTGTGAGGCTATCAGTTGCATGCTACACGTACGACTATAATTGATGCTGATACTCAACCACAAGAGTCTGTATTTGAACATCATCGGCCATGCATTCTCTCCCCTAAAATAAAACAACACCAACCAATATATTGACGTGTTAACTTTATACTAAATCTACTTCATGTACAAAATGTATCAGTATCTGATTTGCATCCTTAAACATCTTAGGTGACTTAAGAAATTGCATCATTAGACTTATCTGATGTAAGTGCTCTACTTTATCCTTGTCCATATTGATTATTGGATTTGCTTTATCCTTGTCCATCATAGTCATTAGCTTTATTTTTATAACTTGCATCTCGTCTTGCAAATCATCAATCTTCTTCTCTAGAATATTTTACTGCGATAACATGCTCGACTCAAATTATATATAAGTAATTATAATCAATCTTCATAATGTAATACTCATCAATATCATATAGTGAATCAAAGAAAAAAATTAAATTACTGTACCATTGGTCCAGACACTGGCCAGGCTTCTAATGGGTAACCATGTTGAATATCCGTATCATCCATAGGATCAATGAATTTGATGTTTGACTTCTTAATATGCTCGAGTTTGAGAGCCTTCCTTATTCTCTTTGTTGAATGCACAATTTTGTTTCCATGCGATAGTCCTCATTTTTTGCATATTTGTGAGGCATTAACTTCTATATACTTTTAAAACCTACACAAAATTTCAAATTTATTAACCATTAACAGGAAACAGAATTTCTCACAAAAAATATATATTTTTCATTCTCTATAAAAACATACAAAATCTTCATCTTTTTCTGAAGAGAATGTTTTTAATGTCTGCGTACAATAAGAGCCCTTTGCTAGACCAATTTAGAAGGCGAGGAAAACGGTCACCCTCATTGCATGTAAACGTCAATCCACTTATCGGGATTGTCTTATAGATCTAAATCTGAGATAATTAAAAATAACAATCTCAAATAATACTATTTTTTTTATCTTCTTTAATATAATAAAAAATAATTATTTTTTTCTGTATTTCAATGTAATAGTGAATCGAAAGAATTACTCATCATGAATGCATGGCCAAAAGTATACATGTTATATGATTCCTTCTTAAGAATAAAATAAAATAAATACATTTTCACAATATCTGTATCATCTTTAGCATTAAAACTAACTTTATTGAACTATATATCTAAATTCTTGTAGGTCAAGTTTCTTCTATCTTTAAATTATTTATCCTGCAATTTATTATTTAGTTTTTTTTTTCAACTCTCTTACTGAGGGATAATCTCTCATCTTCAAACCCGTGATAAAATAAAATTATAGATAGGAGAATCTAATTCGTCTCTAACCTACATAAAACCATTATTCTCCATATAAATTCTTGGTATGTACTTGTCTTAATAACATCTCAAGTACTAATATACGTGAGAAAAAAATATCGTGTGCATCTAAAAAATGGTCAAAACATGTGGTTTTAAACAATTCTATCAACTTCTTATTGATTAAGTCGATAACCCACAACTTAAAGTAAGTAGTGATTGACACTTGATAGAACTCATTTTTTAGAATTATATATGATTTGGAGACGTTTTAATTTTTGAAAAAAAACTAAATAAATAAATAATAATTTTGCATGAACAAATAATTAAATAAAATTTGACAAATTAATAACATATATTTAACTGCATGTTAAATAATAATTTTGCATATAAATAAATAAATTATTTATTTACCTATCATAAACAATTACATAAAATTAAAATTTTAGTTAAGATTTAATTAATTATTAAAATAAAATTTAATACACAAAATAAAATTTTAAACATAAATTAAATTTATTTTAAGAAATTAAAAAATAAATTCAATAAACAAAATAAAATATATAATTAATAAATAAAAAATAAAATAAAAAAATTAAATTGCCACGTGGTGTCACGGGTGGCGCTATGTGGCAATTACTCGTCACACTACAATGGATGTGGGATATAGTCTCAGAGGGGGTAGAGACCTGAGTGGAAGACCTCTTAAGCTTAAGAAGCTGAAGCCACTGATCCAGTTCAAGCTATTGAGGCCACTGCTGTTACTCTCCTAGCTTCTACGGGTGCTTAGGATCTACTTGCTCCTGTATTGACTCATTTAGAGGCTTTAGCTTAGGTGTGCCAGGATGAGGCCCTTCAGACTATTCCTTTACCACTAGGAGGGGCACACTTGCTGATGCTACTGAAGGTGATCCAGCTGATGGGCTGCTGACTCATGACACTGCCCCTGCTGCATGATGATCTCTTATGTGTTTTTCTTTTTACAAGATGTTTTTCTTTGTCTTTTTTGTAATTTGAACCACAATACCGAACTACAGATGCTTTTGATGAATACAAGTTTTTCTTTTCTTATTAACCTATTTGTCATTTTTTATCTTTGAAAAATATTATCTTGTCTTTCGGCATAAATTGATGACAACAAAATGATGTTAAGTTTACCGAAGGAAATCTTATTCGGATTTTCATTGTAACATAGTGCTTTTTTCATAGAAATAATCTTTTGGTTAAGTAGATATTATAACAATGTCGTTCATCTTGAATATAACTATAGCAAGTAGAAATAACCCAATTCTCTGACAGTAGGCATATTGTTCAAAAGAAGCTTGCTCTGACATTTAGGACGTGCTGAATATATTTAGAGAAGTTAACCCAAGTAGTTTTTTTTAATATCTAATAGTTGAATGATGTCGAGTAAGTTGAAGGATTTAGTTCAATCTCTAAAACACATTAAGTATGCCTTAGCAAATCATGGGGCAATCCCTTTAAGTGTTGCACCCCTTTGCAGATAACCTTTATAGGGTATTAATCCTGCTCAGTTGATTCTTGGGTAAACTTTTGAGTGCCGCACCCTTATAGGGACCATCTCAAAGAGATTTACTCCTACTCAGAGGGATATAACTCTCTTGAGTGTTGCAACCCCGTAAGGACAACCTCAAAGGGTGTTGCACCCCTTTAGGGACTACCTAAAAGAGTGTTAACCTCCTTGGCTAATTCGGGTAATCTTTTTCAGTGCTGTACCCTTTAAAGGAAAACCTCAAAGAGCGTCAAACCCTCTTGACTAATATGAGGTATTCGCTTTGAGTGCTGTACCCTTTAAAAGATAACCTCAAATAGCATTGATCCCTCTTTGCTGATCCGGGTAACCCCTTTGAGTAATGCAGCCTATAAGGGATAACCTAAAAAAGTGTTTAACCCTTTTGGTTAATCCAAGTAACCTTTTTTAGTGTTGTACCCCTTAAGGGATAACCTCAAAGTGCGTTGAACCCTCTTGGCTGATCTAGGTAACCTCTTTGAGTGCCACATCCCCTAAGGGATAACCTCAAAGAGCCCTAAGCCCTTTTAGCTGATCCTAGTAACCCCTTTGAGTGCCACACCCCTTAAAAGATAACTTCAGAGAGCATTGAACCCACTTAATTTAATTCTTTAATTCGTGAATTAAGACACAGCAATGATTTGGTCTCAGACATGCAAAAAAAGCATTTCATTTGTAGTATTTTATTCAGCTTTAGGGAATATATAATATAGAATATTTGTATTTTGCAAAAGAGGAAGTCAACAATACAATACATAAGTTTCAAGGATAATACTTTTTTAGCAGCTCGGCATTTTGTGGTTTCCTTACCACATTCCTATCCATTCCTTCAAGTATGTAAGCTCTCTTTATTCTCCTAAAAACGTTTTAGGGGCCTTCTTAATGGTCCGAGGACTTCATCGTCTGGGTTCTTGGTTTTAAAGACTGTTCACAAAAGTATACATATGCGAATTATAACCACAAGTGCACAGGTCATGATCAAGTGATAAAGTGATGAGTGAGTATAGTTCTCACGAGAATTTGTGTCCAAAATTAATGTTAAGTACTATGGTGTTGGCAACCTAATATTATCTAGACTAATGTAAAGGCTAAGTTGAATTATATAATTAAAACAAATGCTTAAACTAAATAATTTGGTAAATTAAGAATATGTGAGTTCTATGGCAATGAGTTATAAGGACTTGATTTCCCTATATTGTTTCTATACTTTTTATCATTAGTGATTAACCACTAATTTTATACATTCATTAGTTAAGGGTGTATAATTAATCTCATTACCTCTCCCGAGTGTCGAATGAGACCCTAAGCATATACAACTAAGTTAATATGCTTATCTAACCCATTATACATACATGCGTTAAGATACCCTTATATGACTACGCTAAGTTTATTAGTCTTATAACTCAACAAACTCAAAGTTATGCTTTTTATAACCAACATATAGATTAGACTCGTCTAAGTACATAACCTAAACATTTAAAATATCTAATCAATTTTCTAATGCAATTAGAAGTATTAAGCACATAAAAAGTATAAATGAATAAACATAAAATAGTCATTAATCACATAACAACATCAACACATAATATTCAATAGAGTTTTATCAAGCCCTAGAACATATAATCTAATAATCCACAGGGAAATACCCAATTACATCAATCCAAATGTTCTCAAAAGTACTCATGTTTAAAATAACACAAATAACAATTACAAACTTGAATTAAATGTAAATGAGATAGAGAGAAAGAGGAAACTAGTTGGAGAGATGATTGAAAGCCTTCAATCTTCAATAATCTTCAAATCCAAGCTCCAATGTGTTTCTCTTACTAAACACCCTATTTTCTCTCTTTATTTTGTGCTCTCATCCTCTAAATAAAGCTTTTAATCTTTTTTTTTATATATTTCCAAAATGGGCTTCAAAATTAGGGCACAAAGTAAAAAATGAAATTGGGATGCTAGTGTCATCTGGGCGACACTTTTTAGTGCCTAAATACTAAGCATTCTATCATTAGAAACTCGATTTAGCACTTGGGCACCACTTTTCAATACCTAGGTGCCAAAACCTAGGCTTTTGGTGCTTGGATATGGTGCACTATAGAAAATACTATAGCATTACTGTTCACAACCACTATATCAGGTGCTGTAGCAATTTACTATAACATATTTTGTTTTTCTTGCCTTGTTTTATTTGAATTTTATTTCAAATAGATTTATTAACTTGAAACCTATAAAATGACATTAATACACATAAAAAGTTATATATTCACATTTACAATTAGCAACTATCTAATTAAGAGGCGTATAACATCATATATAAAATGGACTTATCAAATACCACCCTTCTTAGTACAATATTGCCTTCCATGAATTCTTGGGCTCGAACCTTCTTGTGATAGTACCTAGCTCTTTCTGTTGATAAGTAGCTACTTGAATTTGGGCTTTCTCCCTTAGTTGTTCAATCGAATCTAGGTATCCTCTGATTAACTCATTATTAGTAGCCTTTGAAAAATGCAACACCAGTATGTTGGTGTTCCTATCTTAGTAGGGATTACAGCTTTACAACCAAAAGCTAGTGAGAAAATAGTTTCACTTGTAGCTATCTTGCTTATAGTTCTAAGAGCCCAAAGTACTTTAGGCAACTCTTCAACCCATCCTTCTTTTTTATCGGTTAGCTTCTTCTTTAATAGTTTTTTAATGTTCTTGTTGGATGATTCCACATGACCATTAGTTTTGGGGTGTGCTGTGATGCAAACAAAAGCTGATTTCCTAACTTTTTACAAAAATCTCTGAAGCTATTATTGTCAAACTGCTTTCCATGATAAGTGATAACTATATGAGGGATCCCAAACCAACACATCGCATTTCTCCAAATGAAATCCCGCACATTCTTCTTAGTGATTTTTGAAAGTGGCTTGGCCTTAATCCACTTGGTGAAATAATCACCTGCCACTACCAAATATTTACTAGATCCTCTTCCCTAGGGTAAGGGTCCTACTAGATCTAAACCTAACTGGGTAAATGGCCATGGCCCTGCTATAGTAGTTAGCTCCTCAGCAGGTGCTTGTATTTTTCTAGAAAGTTCTGACAAGTGTCACAATGCCTAACTAGGTCTTTCATACCTTAGAGAACGGTTGACAAATAATAACCAGTTTTAAAGACTTTGTGAGCTAGTGCTTCCATTCTATAATGATTTTCGCAGATCCCTTCATGAACTTCTTTGAGGATTTTCTTAACTTCTTGTAGTTCCAAACATCTCATGTAGGGATAAGACAATTCTTACCTATATAACACCTTATTAATGATTGAATATCGAGTTGCTTGGTATTTGTGCTTGCAGCCTTTTCACTTATTTGTTAAGAGGCTTCTATTTTAGATATAACTTCTGATTAAATCCATTCAGTTGGGTTGGGGATCAATCTGTATGATCTATTTTTTCTCTTGCGTATTAGGTGCAAGAATAAATTCTATATGGACCATCATAGGTAGCCAAGCTTCTTTGTTGGAAGCCAGCTTAACTATCACATCAGCTTAATAGTTTTCACATCTTGAGATCAACTCTACTTTAACTTCTCAGAATTAATTCATCAAGTCCTTAACCTTCTTCAAATAAGCTACTATATTCTCTTCCTGAGCTTCAAAATGGCCATTTACTTGATTTACAACAAAATGGGAATTACTCTTCACAAGTATTTTTGTGGCTACTATAGCTCAATCTACTCTCAGTTCAACAATAAGGGCCGCATGCTTTGCTTCGTTGTTAAAGGCCTTGAATTTGAACTGGATAACATAACTCAATTCATCTCCTTTTGGACTCACAAGGACTATTCTTACTCTATATCCTTGAAGATTAGATGCCCTATTGATGTAAAGTGCCTAAGTTGTACTTTTCTCCAGTGTCCCTCATTCAATCTCCTTTATCTCTAGTCCCCCATGCATACATTCTGCCACAAAATTAGCTAAGGCCTACTTCTTAATAGGCGTTTTGGGTTTATATTGTAGCTTAAATTTACTCAAATCTATTGAGCATATGACTAGGCGTCTTGACAAATTTAGCTTATACAGGATCTGTTTGAGTGTTGGTTTATCATGACTATGATTGTGTAGGCTTAAAAATATGTTCAGAGCTAATCCTAACATTATAAGGGTGAAGACTAGCTTTTCTGTAGGTAGATATCTATTTTTCGGATCAGTGAAGGACTTACAGCATAGTAGAATGGTCGCTGAAACCCTATCTTCTCTTTGATCAGTACGGAGCCACCGCTTTATTTAAGACACCAAGATATAATATAAGCTTGTCCCACTAAATAGGGATAGCGAGGTGGATAGGTTGAAAGAGGTGAGCTTTGAGCTGTTAGATAGCCTCCTTACAAACTAAGGTCTACTTATTCTTTTCTCTCTTTTTGATGGCTTAGAAAAACTCAAAACACTTATTAATGGCTCAGGATATGAATCTGCTTAGAGCTGCTACTCTTCTTGTGAGCCATTCGATCTCTATAATCATGCTAGAAGACTTCATTTCTAAGATGACTCAGACTATAACTGGGTCAGCTTCTATGCCCCTCTTGTTGACCATAAATCTAAGTACTTGTCAGACTTTAACCCAAAGACATCTATCCTCTATCCAGTAGAACCCTTGAGCTTTAGATAATGTACTACATTGGTGTTTTTCATAAAAGGCCATCCGAGCAAGATCTTGTATGAGAATAACTAGTCAACAACCATAAAAATTGGTTATGACTATCTTCTTATATTGCTTTTGGCCAAGAGTTATGGGAAAGGACAATATTATAACCGGCATCACACAACTCTCTCTGAACCTTTGTAGTGGTGTCTTGGTTCTTTCCATATGCAAATTTTGTTTTCTTCAACTTATCCAGGGTGTTTTTAAATATTATTTTGTCCGAGCTCCCAAGGTCAAAAAATACCCTGTTAACTTCTATTCTCGCCACCTATAAAACTATAAATAATGAATCATCATTGGTAGCTTACACCCTGAAAGTCTTCTTAGTGAACATTATCAAGAATAGTTCTTCCTCTGTCGGTTAGAATCTTCTGCTAGTATAGGTCCCCAAAGATAATCATGGTAGCATTATGGGTTGATCTGCTTGAGAGGTCAGAGAGCTGGCTACGTTGCTTGTCTACTCAAAATTCTCCCAAATATCCATTTCTCATTAAGGTATCCACCTGTTTCTTCAAATCAAGACACTCACAGTGGCATGCCTCAAACTATGGTGAAACTCACACCAATTCCTCTAGTTCATCCGTTATTCCACCATTTTGCCTTTGTGAGAGGCTTTAGAAAGCAAGGCCCTATTCTTAATCACCTTGTAGATATCCATTAACAGTATAACTAGAGTAAGAAAGTTTTTTATCTAAGCTACCATTCGTTCTTCTGCTAGGTGATCTCTCGGGGTTCTAGGACTTCTAGGCTACTTGGGGTAGTTGGCATAAAGATGATGTTTATTCTACCTAGCATTTCTTTAAGCAGGAGGTTTGTTGCACTCGTTTCAATAAATTTCCCTTTGTGGTTAGTGAGTATTAGTCACCATCTGGTGCTTTCGAGAGGGTAATGATATCTCAATACACTCATAGTGCCTCTTAATTTTTTATAGGTGGATTTGACCTCGAGCACCATCTGTTAATGATTTATTTGCCTTCTCTTCTTTCTCTATGGCAATATACTTGGATGATTTGTTATACGTAGCAACCTAGTTTAAAACGTTGCATTTAGATAGGTAATACTTGAACCTGCTCGGCTTCAATCCAGACTTGAGGGCTTTCAAGTCTATTGGCTAGTCAAATGCTCCCAATAAGATCATTTATTTATAGAACCTCTTTATGTAGTTTTTGAGGCTTTCATTTTTCCTCTACCTAATCTCCTTCAATTGTCAGGGATCTTTTGCTACCTTACAAGAACCCCAAAATGTTGTACAAACTTTTTTGTAAGCTCATGGTAGAAAGAGATTCTCTGATGCTTCAATCCTTGATACCAGATGAGGGCTAAGCCCTCAAGATTCATGTGGAAGAGCTTGCACATTTGCTCTTATTTAAGCCCCACAATAGACAACAGGTCGGTCACTTGGTCGATGTAATGGTTCAAGTCTGTTATTCCTTTATAGACTAAGAGGCTCGGTAGTCTAAACCCACTCGAGAGTTCCGTGTCTTTCAATTCATCAACTAGCGGAGACCGCTCCTCCCTTTTTATCTTCTTTGGGGGAGGTTGATCTTTTTTCTCCTTTTCTTCTAATAGTCTCTTCAGCCATTCTTCTAATCCATGAATTTTATCATTCAAAGGCTATTTGGCATTTAGTTGTCCTAGACCATTGTGCTCATTTGTTCTAATTTGCTCGAAGTTCCCGACTTGAAATACATCCCATTCATCAGGCACATAGCTTTACCCTCTTCTAATAAGGTCATATAAAACCTCTAATCTCTACTCACGAACTTACCAACTTTGGTTCACTTGAGCATTTAAGGCTTGACGGTTGGGATTTTCCCTTCGTTCATCCCTTATCTCTCCTCCTCCGTCTTTTCATTATTTTCTCAACATTTCAACCATTAAATGCCTTAACTCTTCCATTTCCTCCCTCAACATCTGTAGATCCTCATGAACTTCTCTTGGCAATGATATTTTTAGCAAGTTTGGTTGAATTTGTTAGGTTAGTTCTTAGATTTTCCATTTCTTGTCTCACAAGTTGATTCCTATTGTTGGATAAATGTTTTTCCATTTGTTGGTGGGGCAAAGTCTTGACAAAGCATTTTGTTCTGTTTCCCACAGACGGTGCTAAAACTTTTTGACCCAAAAAATAGCTTTTCAGGCTAACGAGTTTTAAATTTATTTTTATGTAGAAATAGAACTATGGGCTTTGTTTCAGTTGAGCTATGATCTTGGGTCTTCTGGCCTTCTTACTTTAGTTGCTCCTACAAGCACCAAGAAAACACTCTCGTTAAGATCTTCCTAGGGGTAATGCTGGCGAAGACCCTTCGATGTTTAAGTAGGTTTTCTGATAGGCTATATGGAAGTAAGAAGAATATTGAGAGAGTTTTCTATAAGGAGTAATTTTTTTAAAAACTCATAACATGTTTCTAGTTATTTTCCCCTTTTATATAGTATAGGGTCTAGAAGACTTAGTGGGTAGATATTCAAGTCATCACCGTATTGCTTGATTTGGATAAGGGCGAACGATTTAGATATCACCTATCTATTTACCGTGACTTGGGGGATAATGTTTCCTAAATTAAAGGATTCTTCTTTAATGGTAATGCAGGCTGTCACTCTCAATAACTTGCCTTATATAGGCCGTTAGCTTAATGCTAGCCTTTTGAATTAGCTAATCAAGCAGTTTGGTATTTATTGAAATTCGTGCAGCCTTGGGGACGTGTATGAATGAGTGGCTCAACCTCTTAGGTACCAGTTGCTCGGGGTGTCCATACCTACCCAGTCGAGGTATCTGAATGGTGGCCAAGTAGCTAAATAAGTGGCTCAGCTTATTGAGACTTTTGCTGCTCAGGAAGCTCGCACAAACCTAGTTAAGGCCTCTGAGTAGTGGCTGAATGCAGGGTCGATCAGTTGCAGTCTAAGTTTGTTAGACCTTAAGTTGATTGGAGTGATAAAATGATATTCTGAGCAGGTTCTGAGCTTTTGGGTCCACCTTTTTGGGTGGAGTGGGCTATAAGCCTAGATGTTAGGCCTTTGTACCTATCTTTCTAGGTGAAGAAGGCTATGGGCCTGTCAATTGAGCCTTTAGGGATTTTCAGGGGGGGAACATCATTAATCCTCTAGCTTCTTTATATAATGAGTGATATCTATTTTTTTTTTATTGAATTTGAATTCTTAATCCTTGTACAATTTGAACTCTAACTTTAATAAGGTAAATCTTACAAGTAAAGAAATCTCCTAAATAAGCTTAAATAAAGTAATTTAGGTTTTTCATCTTAAATAATTTTTTATTTAATCCAACAAATATAATTTTATATATATATATATATATATATAGAGAGAGAGAGAGAGAGAGAATTCGCTACCTGTTAGCCTTGATAGGTTTTATCTTGTCCCTCTGACTATAGATCTATTAGGCATGCCCGTGCTTGTACGAGCCGCAACAAAGGCAAGCTCGTGCACATGAGTAGCAGCCTAGGCTACCTGGGGCTTGTTCGAGCAGTGGCCAATGCAAGCTCGTGCTCATGAGTAATTGCCATGGAGCACGAGCTCTGTGACCCCTAGTAGTAATGCATGCCCACCGATATTGACCCAATACCTAGGCCTAATCTCCATTTGACTTAATCTCCTTCAACATCATATTGATTTTCCAAGGTTTTGCTGTCGTGTGGAGTAGATGAGTAGACTACTCTCCATGCCCTTGTTGCTTGTTCTCATCTGATTTTGGTATGGCATGATAGTCATTTTAGTGGCCTTATTGACCGTTATTCTAGGCAGGATTTTGGTAACTTTATGCTTGCAGCTGTGCAGACTTTCCTGGTTGCAACTTTGGAGCTACTCTGTGCGCTATTATGGAAGTCTTTTGTCTGCTCGGAATAAGCTTCTATTTGAAGGAGTTGTTGACTCTATTCCAGTGCGTCTCATGAGGCCATCTTGTTGTTTCATGAATTCCGTCAGATGCAGATTCAATTCACTTCTGAAAATTATGGGATTGCTTTGACAAATTCTTCTGATCTGGCCAAATGAATGATGATGTTGGCCATGCCTCACTCTTTTCTTGGTTCTTTTCCGCCATTTATGGCAGAGTGTTTAGCTTTATTTGAAGGCTTACGGGTTGGTGTGTGATATGAACCTTGCCAACAATGTGACAAAACCCAGCACCACAATATGGAATTGAACCCGAGATCTTCAAGACGCAGGTTTGACGAGTCTTAACCCTTGAGTTAGCAAACCAAGAACCAAGACTATGGATGGATATAGGACGCCACACCAAGAAACCCCAAGGACACTTCAAGAATCTAGGTGATAAGTCCGGTTGTTTGAACGCCACAAGAATAAGCTTGATAAGTTCAAGTCCTTTCAAGAATGAAAGAAGAACACAAAAACTCTCCAATATTATTGTCTGAAATCTGTCCTCCCACTCTCAATCTCCATGGTATTTATAGAGACCATAAGAGATGTCAAGTTACAACTTTCAAATACAAATTCAAACTTACAACTAATATAACAACAAAATTCAAACTTAATCAAATTTCCAGAAAACATGCCTAAATCAAAGGGATTAGGATTCCTTGAATATTCAAATTTCCAGAAAACATGGTTTCCTTGAATATTCAAATTTTCCAGAAAACATGCCTAAATCAAAGGAATTATGTTTCCTTGAATATTCAAATTTCCAGAAAACATGCCTAAATCAAAGGAATTATGTTTCCTTGAATATTCAACTTTCTAGAAATTATGCCTTAATCAAAGTGATTAGGTTTCCTTGAATCTGATTTGGATTGATTTGAAATGTATTTGGGCTTATGCTAGGCCTCCATGTGTTTGCCCTCCCACAAACTTGTTGAATCAGCCCATTTAATGCTTCTTTAAATTGCTTGGCTCTAAGTCTTGTGATTGGCCCATTTGGCAAAGTTAATGTATCATGTGATTGATGGACTTGAGCCCTTCCAAGCCCACGTGCGAATTCTTTGTCTTGTATGCGTATAGGCTGTGCAATGTCGTTTGCATCATTCTCTCCCTCTTGAAGAAGATTTGTCCTCAAATCGTCGTTTGCATCATCACCTATATCGAAAGGAGATAAGTCAGAAACATTAAAGCTAGCACTAACACCATACTCACCAGGTAATTCAATTTTGTAAGCATTGTCATTTATGCGTTCCAATACGCGAAACGGTCCATCACCCCTAGGAAGGAGTTTAGAACGTCTTTGCTCAGGAAAACGGTCCTTCCTCATATGCAACCAAACTCAATCTCCTGGTTCAAAGACAACCTTCTTACGTCCCTTATTGGCCTGTTTGGCATATTGCTCCGTCCGCCATTCTATGTTTTGCTTTGCTTTCTCATGAATCTGCTTAATAAAATCTGCTTTCTTTTTTCCATCTAAGTTAACACATTCGCTGAAAGGTAAAGGAGTTAAATCTAAAGGAGTCAACGGATTAAACCCATAGACAATCTCAAATGGTGAAAACTTAGTTGCGGAATGAACACAACGATTATAAGCAAATTCAACATGCGGCAAACAATCTTCCCATGTTTTCAAATTTTTTTGTATGATAGCATGTAACAAAGTAGATAAAGTTCTATTCACTACTTCAGTTTGACCATCAGTTTGCGGGTGACATGTAATAGAGAACAACAATTTTGTTCCCAACTTTCCCCACAAAGTCTTCCATAAATAGCTCAAGAATCGCGAGTCTCGATCAGAAACAATAGTCCTAGGCATGCCATGCAACCTAACAATCTCCTTGAAAAATAAATCGGCTATATGTGATGCATCATCAGTTTTATGGCATGCAATAAAATGTGCCATTTTAGAGAACCTATCAACAACCACAAAAACTGAGTCTCTCCCCTTCTTAGTCCTAGGTAAGCCCAAAACAAAATCTATAGAGATATCAACCCAAGGTGCATTAGGAATAGGGAGGGGTGTGTACAACCCATGTGGTTGATGCCTAGACTTAGCTTGCCTGCAAGTGATGCATCTCGCACAAATCCTTTCTACATCACGTTTCATGTGTGGCCAAAAGAAATGCTCATGCATACACCTAAAGTCTTTTCTACCCCAAAGTGACCCATCAAACCACCACCATGTGCTTCCCGAACAAGTAATTCACGCAAGGATGAATGTGGAACACACAATTTATTTTCTCGAAACAGAAAATTATCATGTAGATAAAATTTTCCACTTGCCCTTTTACTGCAAATTTTAAACAAGTCACCAAAATCAGAATCGTTTGCATATAACTCCTTAATGTAATCAAATCCAAGCAATTTAGCATCAAGGGTTGAAAGCAAAGCGTACCTGCGTGATAGTGCATCAGCAACTACATTTTCCTTACCTTGTTTATATTTGATCACATAGGGGAATGTTTCAATGAACTCTACCCAACTTGCATGGCATCTATTCAGCTTATGCTGCCCTTTTAAATGCTTCAAAGATTCATGATCTGTATGAATAACAAACTCTTTCGGCCATAGATAGTGCTGCCAGGTCTCCAAAGTTCAAACTAATGCATACAATTCTTTGTCATAAGTGGAATATTTTAGGACTGCACCATTCAATTTCTCACTAAAGTATGCAACCGGTCTTCCCTCTTGCATCAACACTCCTCTGATACCTATACCTGAAGCATCACACTCAATTTCGAACGTTTTAGTGAAGTTAGGCAAAACAAGTAAAGGTGCATTAGTTAATTTCTCTTTGATTAGCTTGAATGCTTTTTTCTTGCTCATCTCCCCACTTAAACGGAACATTCTTCTTGATGACTTCAGTTAAGGGTGCGGCTATGCTACTGAAATCCCGAACAAAACGTCGGTAAAAACTAGCTAAGCCATGGAAGCTTCTAACTTGTGTCACTGAAGTAGGCGTTGGCCAATCATGAATTGCCTTCACCTTTTCGTCGTCAACCTCAATTCCTTTAGAACTTACAACAAAACCAATAAACACAAGTTTGTCCGTGCAAAAAGTGCATTTCTTAAGGTTAGCAAACAACCTTTCTTTCATTAAAGCCTCTAAAACAAGCTTTAAGTGGTCAACATGAGCATCTAGGCTTTTACTATATATCAGGATATCATCAAAGTACACAACTACAAATTTTCCAATAAAAGCACGCAAAACATGGTTCATAAGTCTCATGAAAGTACTAGGTGCATTAGTTAATCCAAAAGGCATAACTAACCATTCATACAAACCATATTTTGTTTTAAATGCATTTTTCCATTCATCACCTTCTTTCATCCTAATCTGATGGTATCCACTCTTGAGATCAATCTTAGAAAACACACAAGATCCATGTAGTTCATCTAACATATCATCTAATCGAGGAATAAGATGGCGATACTTTACCGTAATGTTGTTGATGGCTCGACAATCAACACACATCCTCCATGTCCCATCCTTCTTAGGCACTAGTAGGACTGGAACTGCACAAGGACTCATGCTCTCTCTAATATATCCTTTCTCCATTAGCTCGTTAACTTGCTGTTGAAGTTCTTTCGTCTCCTCAGGATTACTTCTATAAGCGGGCCTGTTTGGAATTGTTGCACCAGGTATGAAATCAATTTGATGTTCAATTCCTCGAATTGGAGGTAAGCCTGAAGGTACCTCCTTAAGAAAGACATCATCGAATTTCTGCAAAAGAGAAATAATATTGCTTGGCAAAGATCCAGCAAGATCGTTAGTACACAAAAGGGCCTCCTTGTACATAAGTACTATAAGGGGCTGTTGTGAAATTAAAGCTCTCTTGATCTCACACTTTTTTGCAATATAGTTATATCTTTCCTCTCGGGCTGCAACTCTCTCATTTTCATTTTCACCATGTTTCATGACTTTACCTTTCTCTTTTTCTCTCCTTTCATTTTCTTTTCTCGTAGCTATGGCTTCTCTCTCATTTTCTTTTCTCTTTTCACTCACTTTTTGCATCTTCAGTTGGTCTTCAAGAATTTGTTTTGGTGTTAATGGTACAAGTGTTATAGGCTGCTTCTTGATGATAAAAGAGTACCTGTTGGTGTAACCGTCATGCGTGACTCTTCTATCGAACTGTCATGGTCGTCCCAATAAGATGTGACATGCATGCATAGGTACCATATCACAAAGTACCTCATCATCATATTTGCCAATGGAAAATGCCACCATCACCTGTTTGATTACCTTGACTTCTCCGCAATTATTCATCCACTGAAGTCGGTATGGTCATGGATGTTTCAAGGTAGGTAATGCCAATTTTTCTACTAATTCGGTGCTGGCAACATTGGTGCAACTCCCACCATCAACTATAACGCTGCAAACTTTGTTGTTCACGAAACATCTAGTATGGAACAAGTTTTCTCGCTGATTATTTTCTTCTTCCTTAACTTGTGCGCTAAGAGCTCGTCTTGCCACCAATGATTCTCCTTCTACTGCATATTGTCCTTCATAGTCATTTTCAAGAGGTAGCATATCATCCACTTCATCATCTTGCTCATCTTCCGACTCGATCTCTCATTGAGTGTTGATCACCATTACCCTTTTGTTTGGACATTGGCTAGCTATATGTCCCCTACCTTGGCATTTAAAGCACTTAATGTCACAATTTCTTGAAGTTGTGGATTCAGTTTTCTCTTGTTTCAACGTCGCAGCTTGTTTGGCATCCTTAGATGGCTCAGACTTAGGCTTAGTTAATGAAAATTCATCTCTTTTAGGGGCTGGTCGCCATGAGTTTGTGGCAGCCATGCTTGATCCCCTTCGAACTATGTTCCTTCGCCTCAATTGTTGCTCAACTTTGATAGCTTGGTGCACCATATCTGTCAACTCGACATAATGTTGCATCTCCACCATGTCCGCTATCTCTCAGTTTAAGCCATGCAAGAACCTAGCCATAGTGGCTTCTCTGTCCTCCTCTACATTTGCTTGGATCATAGCAACCTCCATTTCTTTATAGTATTAATCAACGCTCTTGGATCCTTGAGTTAGACGTTGCAACTTGTTATACAACTCCCGATGGTAGTAGCTAGGAATGAAGCGTCTCCTCATGATGGCCTTCATCTCGTTCCACGTCTCAACAGGTCGTTCGTGATTTCTCCTCCTTTCCTTCAACAATTGATCCCACCAAACAATAGCATAGTTAGTGAATTCAATTGCAACCAATTTTACCTTTTTGGCCTCGGAATAATTGTGACAATCGAAGATCATCTCTATCTTCATCTCCCATTCTAGATATGCCTCAGGATCATTTTTACCTTGAAAAGGTGGAATCTTCACCTTAATGCTTCCCAAGTCATCATCTCGCCTAGGTATTCCCCTCCTAGCACCTATATCTCCAAATCCACGCCTAAATCTACCTTGGTTCATTGGTGGTTCATCCAGCTCATCCAACTCCTATTCATCTCCAACATCTCCCCTTTGTACTCCTGGTTGCACTCGCCTAGGTGGTTGCCTAATGGGCGAGTTTTGATGCTGCCCTAAATTTTCCAGCCGGTCTATTCTTTCGTGAATTTGCTCTAGTTCGGTTCTCATCATCCGCCTCATTTCACCCAATAATGCCTGCAACTGTAGGTTAGGATTGGTTGGTTGTTGTACCTCTTCATTTGAGTTTTCTTGATTGTGTAACATGTTTAGAATCTGCAAAAAATACAGTTAAGGCCTCACAAGCACTCCTTCACGTGTTTCACTCAAGAAAATTTACTTACTCTCGTGTTTAGCACTCAAACGGCTTTTACCCTCTTATGTTCTCACCTCTCTTTGCCCTTTTCCACTCACGTGTCTTCTTTTAACCCTTAATCAGACTAAAACAATAATCAAGATTCAAGTGGCAATTCAATATGAGAATCAACCGAGACAAGTCACGCGATTCAAGAATACATCCTTAAGAAAATGATGCTAGTAACATACGTGAGAAATTTGGTTCAAAGTTGTAGACAAACTGATGAAATTCAAAATTTAGAATTTGCAACAAATTTCTGGCCTTTTCTTTTGTTTCTTTTTTTTTTCTTTTCTATCTTTTTTTTTCTTTTCTTTTTTTTTTCTTCTTTTTTTTTTCTAAATCAGAAACCAGAGATAAAATAAAATACGAATTTATGTAAAGATAAATAGAACAATGAAATAAAATAAAATGATAATTCAAACTTGCCTTGAAACTAAAGCTCTGATACCAAATGATATGAACCTTGCCAACAATGTGACAAAACCCAGCACCACAATATGGAATTGAACCCGAGATCTTCAAGACGCAGGTTTGACGAGTCTTAACCTTTGAGTTAGCAAACCAAGAACCAAGACTATGGATGGATATAGGACGCCACACTAAGAAACCCCAAGGACACTTCAAGAATCTAAGTGATAAGTCCGGTTGTTTAAACGCCACAAGAACAAGCTTGATAAGTTCAAGTCCTTTCAAAAATGAAAGAAGAACACAAAAACTCTCAAATATTATTGTCTGAAATCTGTCCTCCCACTCTCAATCTCCATGGTATTTACAGAGACCATAAGAGATGTCAAGTTACAACTTTCAAATACAAATTCAAACTTACAACTAATATAACAACAAAATTCAAACTTAATCAAATTTCCAGAAAACATGCCTAAATCAAAGGGATTAGGATTCCTTGAATATTCAAATTTCCAGAAAATATGGTTTCCTTGAATTTGAGTTTTCCTGTTCACACGGGGAATCTGACTGTTTTAATGTTGTTGCTACTTTCCATGATAAGATATTTTCCAGGATCGAAGATGGTACCCTCGCTTGTTCTTATCAGCTTTTGTTCTTTTATTCTTAATTCTGTCAATATTATATGGTAAGATGTTTTGCTGCGTTGTTAGCAAGTGTATCTTCTCAGACTTTTCGATTTCTTAATAAAGTATCTCCTTTTTGTTTTTTCTAAAAAAAGATATTGTCTGTCTTCTATAAGCTAATAAATGTGATAATGATTTAAATTCTCTTGATTGATAAATCAGTGACACAATAATCGTAAGTTAATATAAAATTCATTATCAAATTAGGGAAGTTGTAGTATTATTAATGTAGGATGTAATATTATCGTTTTGAATCAGAGCAAGAGGAACAAAAACACTTAGGTTGTGATGTCCATCAAAATTTTGAACATTTTGTCATTTAATGCCATAAATGTTTGTATGAAGTGTTCTTCCTCATTTGTGAGAAATTTGTGTAATTTTTATCTTTTAACACAAAAGAAAATTGAAAATTCAGTTTTTCTTTGTTTCATGTACTACTATTTTATTGAAGGGTGACAAAAATAAATAAATAAATAAATTGAATTCATATCAAGTCTAAATAAACTATAAGAAAATTTTAGTGAATTCATATTCGTATTTGAAACTCAAATTTAAATTCATTTAGGTTTCTAAGTGAGATTGTTCTAATTTGTATTTGATGCAAATACATGAATAACCAAATTTGATTCGTTTTTTTATTTGATAAAAAAATTAACTTAAATTCAAAGATATATCATTAACATTATGCAATATATATTATATTAGAAAAATCCATGTAAAATTCATCTAAGCACATTAAAAAAAATCTGTCCTAAAATTAACTCCTTAATAGCATGCAACAAAAAGTAATTATCCAAACATAATTCAATCTATCTAAAATTCCTCCACAAATTAAGTCATTAGAACCCACAAAATACCCGTCCAGCACAAAAAAGATTATCCAAGCATAATCTAAAAAGAGTCCATGATCCGACAAAATCCATCCTGCAAAATAGTTGGATATTTTATATTTTAGTCGTTATAAAAATTAATAAATTGTATATGTTAATAAATTTGAATTCTTATATGAATTCAAAATTAATTTGTGTCTTATATGAATTCATCTAATTTGATAATATAAATAGTAGCAAATTGTAGAGGAATTGATGAATCAAGATGTTTAATTCCTAATTCAATTCGTTTAATTACTTATAAATTTATATTCAATTTGATTAATATTCGAACAATATTTTTTAGATTTATATTCACTAAATTGAAATCAAATAAATGAATGATGACTCATATTATCACACTTAATTTTATTTTATGAAATAAATGCTAATTTCTCATGACTTGAAAAATTCAAGTTATTTAGAATTTTGGGTCTTATATTAGAAGTCTTTGTAGATTAAGGTTCGCCAATGTTAAGTTTGTCAATATTTTTTCATTCAATAAAATTTTCTCTTTTGGAGACTTTTAACTCTTTTATGGTTCGTTACATTAATTTCTTATACTGCATTATCTATTTAAGAGAGAAAATGCTTATCTTTACTAGTGGAAATTAAAGTCTAAACAAAACTTAAAAGGAGGTCATAAATTTTCATGTAGGATTTAGGTTTTTTTCTACACGAACAATTCAATCCTATTATAAAACATTTTGTACCTATAGATATCATAGTGATATATGTGTTGTCCACGTTCTTTCATGGACCTAAAGTAGTCCAATATTCTCCTTATTTATTTTAGAGAAATAATCACCAAATATAACCTGTCCCATGTTCCCATTTTTGGACTGGAGATAGTAACAAACCATGAACATCTATAATTGGAAAATCCTCATAAATGTTTTTAAAAAGTGATAAGGACCCCTAAGCTTATAATCTCGAATTATATACAAAACACAATATCATTTTAGAGATCACACAAGATTTAGAAGAGCCAAATACATAATTTAGATACGACAATTCTGTCAAGCCTCAATGGTCGGAGATTAATATTCTGTTTTATTTTTGCATTTAATTTATAAGCTATTTAAGATTATTGAAGTATGTTTAGATTAGTTTTGAGTGCTAATAGTTGGTCTCAGAGGATGTTAAAACTCTGGCTTAATGAAAAATAAACATATTAACTTATGGCTAATTACCCGAAATTGATTTTTGATTTCAAAGTTATTACTTTGAATTTTTTGATGAAAAATAACAATATAAATCATTAGAAAAACGAATTTGTAACATTTCTGTGATTTGAAATATTGAATTTGGTGTTGAGAAAACTTAAAAATGACCGGATTGAAAATAGATAGGATTCAAGTTAAAATGAGCCGACTGGAGGTTGAAAACGACTTCGAATGACATGTTGTCTAGTAGCCATTGAACAAACGACATGTCATTTGAGTGCAGTAAAGTCGTTTTCTAAACAAGATGTTAGTTGGCTTCTAACCCATGAGAAAAAACGACATGTCAATTATACATTTTTATTTAGCCCCTCCAACTTTTAGTAAACTTCATTTTGTTTAACATATTTCAATAAATTCACAAATAGGCTTTGAAACAAAACTTATATTTTGGGTCATTACAGTTTGACCATAAAATTTTGTGGAATTTACAAATAAGTCTCAAGTTGCCTCAATCATTTATTTATTTTATATACTAATTTCATATTTAATTTTGTAAGTATTATTTATTCAGTTATGAGCGGATACATGCAAATTTTAAATGAATAACATATATGGTGAATAAAAAAATTATATTTGGCATTTGTGTGAAGATTAATTTATAAAAATAAAATTTTAGATATTTATGCGTTTAAATTATGTTAATTTGTGTACTTAGTGTTTATTATTTTTATTATACATACAATTAGAGTAAAATAATTTTAATACATAAAATTGAAACTATATTCATATTTATAAATAATTCCTATTGTTCCATACGAACAATTTTTGTGAATAAAATTAAGTGTCTAGTGATCTATATAATTTTAATTAACTCGGATTAGTCATAACGTCCTTGATTATGCAAAATAATATATTAAATGTTAGGATAACATATAGAAAATAACATTAATTATGATTAATTATATTTAATATAATAAATTTCATTCCATATGAATTTTTAATATATTTATATAATTAATTAGGATAGAATATCAAATTATATTTCATAATTTACCTACAGAAATAAGACAAAAGAACATAATTTGATAGTTTATCATAAGATAGATGAATACAATCAAATTAAAACTTTAACCTATATGCAAGTTTTATGTCATTAGATTCATAATTTTAAAATATGATTTATATTGGTAAAATATGATATATGTTTATTAGTCTCTAAATTTAAATTATAAGCATGCATATGTAATATTTTTTTGTAGTCATTCAGCTTACAAATTTTTCTATCATGTGATACTTCGAACTAAAGGCTGACAATTATAAGGTATGAAAGGAAATAATTCTCCTTCATTTGGGGTGGATGAAATTGATTATACTATTAGAAAAGACGAATCATTTATTACTACATTCAACATTCCGGATCAAATTACTCTTTACTAATAATGAGACTGATCTAATCGCCTGAGTCTGATCTTCATAAAGACTAAAATCTATGCTAGTCTTTGTGGTTCAATCGTTCAGTATAATAACGTTCGGACATTATTGAAAGCTATTAGTAAGAAATTTGAGATTTTAGTTAAGACACTTGCCAGTGCCGTGATTATAAAGTTTTTATACTAACGACTCACTAGTGTGAAAGATGTATATGAGCACATTATACAAATTAAGGGATAATACGGCTTAATTAAAGACTTTTGAGGTTAAGATGTTAGAGTCTTTCCATGTGTATTATATATTGAACACCCTTCCACATCAATATAGACCTTTCAAAATATCTTACAACTTATAAAAAGATAAATGGTCAATCAATGAATTTATGACCATGTATGTTCAAGAGGAAGAGAGGTTGATAATCAAATTTGGTAAGAATGCATTAATGGCAACACAAGGAAAGAACCAAAAATAAGCTAAATAGAAAGAGAGAGATAAAATAGCACTATAAGGTGAAATAAAAAAGGAATCCATATGTTTCTTTTACAAAAAGAAAAGACACATGAAGAAACATTGCACCAAATTTCAGAAATAGCATAAGAAGAAAGATAATCCACTCTCATTTGTTTGTTATGAATCTAATATAGTTGATGCTATTTATAACACATAGTGAATTTATTTCAGTTCTATAATCCATACTTTCAATACTTTACAAGGTATGCACGACCTAAGAAAGCCAGTAGAAAATGAGTAGTTAATCAATTCAAGAAGTAAGATGCATTCACATATGAAGGCTATTGGAACATGAATTTTAGTTTTAAGTATTGTTTTAAATTTAGAAAAGATATTTTCTATTCTAAGTTTTTCTATGAATTTAATTCTAGTTTCAAGACTTGTACTTTTGGGTTATTCCTTTAACTTTTCAGAGACATCTTTAAGTTTATTTTATAAACCTAATCTTGTTGGGAATAGTACATTGTCTGATGGTCTTTTCTCTATTAATTTGAAAAATAATATTGCTTATAATGTTATGCATGTTCACATTGGTAAAACAGTATGTTATGAATAAATAATTCTCTATGTTATGACACTAGAGATTGTGACATATCTCCATAGAAAGAATTAAAAGATTTGTAAATGGTACAGTACTTAGTACTATAGATTTTAATGATTTTGATACTTGTGTGGACTGCATTAAGAGAAAGCAAACCAAAAAGTCCAATAAAGGTTTCAAAAGAAGCATAGATATATTAAAGATCATACAGTCAGATACTTATAGTCCAGAAATGGACTCGTAGTGAAATACATTCAGATACTTCATCTTTTTCATAGATAATTACTTACTATATATTTATCTCTACTTGCTTCACAACAAGAACAAAGCGCTAGATGCTGTTAAGGTTTTTAAGGTTGAGGTAGTTAAATAAAGTGGAAAGCAAATTAAGAACGTGAAATTAGGTAAATTGTATCTATTATTTTCACTCCTTTAACTTGATTAATTACTCATCTTCATATGAATATTATATTTTTTATATATTTTATTGTTATTTTATAAGTTTGAAGTCAATAGAGTAAATGGGGATAAAAATGTAAAAAATAAATAAAGTAAAATATCAAATTACTACAATACCTGCTACAGTGAATCACTATAGTCTGTGACAATGATTTGATACAGTTAAATCATTGCAATGGTGAATAATTTCACCATAGCAAAAATTTCAACGCCCAAAACTTTTCGCTCCAATAGTGAATAGTGCATGTGAACAATACTTGTGATTAATGCATGTAAACAGTATCATAACAGTAATCACACTACAATAAAAAAGAAATACAATTCCAATACTCCAATCAATTCCTATACAAAGGCCACTTGTTTCAGACTTAAAGATCACAAAACTTAGCGCTTTTAGAGCCACAATACATAGAAAATTAGTAATTTTAGAGAGAGAAGTGAGGAAAATTCAAGTAAGCAAGAGATTATTGACGAATCTTTACGTATCAACCAACTATAAATTGACGTCTATATTGGTTTACTTTTGGTTATATCAATTTATTTTTGCCATAATTCTCTTGTTATGATGAACTAATATATTTTTTAGGGTTATTACTTGAATTCTATATGTGTGCTTAATTATTGGATCTCTTTAATATTTATTTGAATTCAATTTTTTATTATTCAAATTATTTGTTCTTAATGCTTTATAATATCTTATCAATATTATAATTATTTTGGTAATATTTTGATAAATTCGAAAGAGGCACATTGTATTTAGACCTAGATAATTTGATGCATAATTTTAGAGTAACATTCAATGTTACAACTGTAAGTTTTGAATTAGGATAGGAATATACCTAATTGGCATGTATGGTCAATAAGACTTGTCCTTAATGAGTCTTAATTTGTTTATTATTATAGGAATATAGGTATTTGGTAACTTAAGATATACTTGCATGACCTTGGAAAAGACTTGTAAATACATTAGTGTCTTGACCAATAATAAGATTTGAGGGATATAAATATTAAAGGATTAATCTTTAGAAAATATATTGAAGGATAGTAATTAACCTTAAGCTTTCTCTATATTGCTATCTTCTTATTTTATATGAGTTGTGTCATTTATTTTCTATAATTTATTTAGTTTATTTAAATATTTACAATTTGAAGATTTGATTTTCTGGATAATTACTTGACATATACAATTTTAGTACTTAGTAAAAATAAAAAAATTATCCTAATGGGTTCGATATCTAACTTAAAAGTCCCTTTATTACTTGTTACGATAGCGTATACTTGCGCTTAATTTTATGCTTAAACAATACACACAACAATAGTTGCCCAATACACCATGCTTGGTTCCTCATACTAGAATGGCACGATAGAAAGAAGAAATTGAATATTAATTGACATGGTATAGAGTATGCTTAGTAGCCAGCTCTAATCTTCCTAAATCGATTATTAATTGACATGTTATAAAGTATGCTTAGTACTGTATTGTGTATCCACAAGAATTAGACTATAACACTAGAGCAAAAAATGATCTTGAAACGTTTTCACAAGCTATGAGTTACAAAGAATCAAATTTATGGCTTGATGCCATAAAAGATGAGATGAATTTTATAACATCTAACAAAGTCTGGGATCTTGTTGAATTGCCTAATGGTACAAAAGTTGTAAGATGTAAATAGACTTTTGAAACAAAAAAAAAAAACTCATTGGACAACATTGAGAGATATAAAGAAAGACTTATTGCTAAAGAATTTTCTTAAAAGAAATGAATTAACTATAAAGAGAACTTCTCTTTTGTATCCAAGAAAGATTCTTCTCGTATTATTATGGTATTGGTTACTCATTTTAACTTAGAGCTATAACAAATGGATGTGAAAATTACTTTCCTCAATAAAGGTCCAAAGGAAGAGGTTTAAATAAAATTACCAAAAGAAGTTTCCTCTATAATGATGAGCATTCAGTGTGCAAGTTCCAAAAACCCATATATGGATTGAAACAAGCCTCCTGTTAGTGGTATTTCAAATTTTATAATGTTATCCCTTCATATAGGTTTGTAAAGAACATTATGGATTAGTGTATATACTAGAAGGTCAGTGAGAGTAAGATTTGTTTCCTTATTTTATATGTGGATGAAATTTTACTTGCAACCAATTATAAAGGTTTGCTATATAAGTGAAATAATTTCTTCTTAAAAACTTTAACATGAAGGATATGGGTGGTGCATCTTATATCATTAGCATTAAGATACATAAAGACAAAATTTGAGGTATTTTGAGTGTCTCTAAAAAAGCCTATATCAATAAAGTTTTAAGAGATTTTGGATGAAAGATTGTTTACCAAGTATAGCTCCTATTATGAATGGTAAAAGGTTCAATTTGAACTGGTGTCTTAAAAATGATCTTGTAAGGGAACAAATGAAGAACATTTCATAAGCTTATATAATTAGAAGTCTGATGTGTGCTTAGTTTGCATAAGGCCAGATACTGTATTTACTATTAGAATGTTTGGAAGATATTTTAACACATGTATCGACCACTTGAGAGCTATAAAGAAGGTGATGAGGTACCTTGAAGCAACGAAGTATTACATGCTTATATATAGATTAACTAATAATCTAGAGGTGATTGGCTACTCAGAATCAGACATTGTTAGTTATGTTGATGAACAAATATCTACATCAAGTTATCTTTTCATGTTTATTAGTGGCGTTGTATACTTAACTTCTACTTCTAGTATGAAGGTTGAGTTCATATCTTGTTTTAAGGCTATCTTGCATAGTGTATAGATGAAGAGTTTCACATTTAGACTTAGAATTATAAATTCAATTTTTAGGTCGTTGAGGATATATCATAATAATTCACTTGCAGTTTTTATGGCTAAAATTAACCAAAGTAGTAGTCGAAGCAGACACCTCGACATTAAGTATTTAACTATAAGAGAACGTATTAAAGAAAGACAACGGTTATTGATTACATTAGCATTTAATTAATGATTGCTAATCATTTGAAAAAAGGTATGCCACCATTGAAATCCAATGATCATATAGATAGAATGAGTTTTGGTTCCTTTGTATGATTTTCGTTATATAGATGAATGTTAGTTGTAATGAAACTCTATTTATATTATGATATTTTCTCAAATTCGACTCTCAATTGTTTACACATTTATTAATTTGAGAAATAACATTAATTTTTGGACCTAGAATAGATATAGGGTTTATTCATTAACTTGTGTTACCACATATGGACTAGTGTTTAAGAGATACAATGCATTGTAATACATGAAAGATAATATTCATTCTTAAAGAATCTATCGCTTTGATTCATATATTTTGCTTCTTAAGTTTGAGAATTGATAGATTATGGATATCATATCAATTAGAATATATGAATCAAATAGGAGAATGTTGGCCACATTCTTTCATGGACCTAAAGTGGTCTAATCTTTCTCTTGTTTGGAAAAAGTAACCACGACATGAAAACTGCCCCATGTTCCCATTTTTAATGTTATGGGAAGTGGTAGCCAACCATAAACTTCTATGATGGGAAGATATTCATAAAAATCACTAAGCCTATGATCTTGAATTATATTTAAAAAAACACCATCATTTTAGAGATCACACAAAGTTTAAAAGGTTAAACACGTATTTAGATACAATAACTCTATCAAGCATTAAAGGCCGGAGGTTAGTAATCTATATTATTTTCGCATTTGATCTATATATTATTTAATATTATTGAAGCATGTTTAGATTGGTTTTGATGCTAATAAAATATACAAACTAATCATATAAACTAGTTTGGCATAACATGGATAGAAGAATAAATATAAACAAGAAAATACAATAATAAATAAATATGATAATCTGATAATAATTGAACCAATTTTATTATGAAACACTAGATAGTATGAGTGAATTAGTACATATAATATTATTTATTTCTATGCATAATAAATTTATAATAATCTTAAATTTAGTGATAAGTGTATACATGTCGCTTTATGATTAGAGAGCCATATACAGTGACATGGTAGACAAGATAATATACCTCACCTAAAACTTTTCTAGCGAGTCATTTATAATATGGTTTTTAACATCATTAACTAGATATTTATATAACATAATTATTAGATATAGCTATACACATAAAAAAATTGTGATACAAAATTTTTAGCTAGAAAATGCTAACACAATTGATATGGTGAAAAGTATGAAATTTATTAATCGATGTTAATTTTATTACATATTAATAATAAATTGCTACGTACGAAGACTCGAGTTGCTACATACGAAGCGTGCTGGAATATTGCAGATGCTAGAATGTTGCAAATGTGTTGTTAATGAAGTGGAAAGATCAAAAAGTAACAGTGGAACAAAGATAGTTGCTGGATTAAGTAAGCTAGCAAAGAAAGAAGGTCCCGAAAGTTATTACAACAGAATTTCTCGCCTTTTTAATTTTTAGTGAATTTGTTGTACATTCAGCTTAAATTGTGGATCATTTGCCACGTGCACAAATGCATTGTATTAATTACTATATAAGTTTGTGTCTTGTATTCCATTTTTACATCTTAAATACAAAAAATTCATTCAAAAAATACAATTGACATATTTTCTGTTCTGTTCTCTGTTTTCTGTTTTTTTTCATATTCTCTTCAACCAAATAACAAACACTTGAACTTTAACATGGTATCAGAGTAATGGCTAATGCCAGTAACTCAAATGTGAATTTAGCAATAACAAACACAAATATCAGTTCAACAAACCTCAATTCTTTCCTGCAATAGTGAAGTTAACAAGATCAAACTATAATGTAAAAATCATAAGTACTAACAGCGATAAGATGAAATTGACTTGAGAACTTTGATAATTGGCAGCAAACCTACTCTAAATCAAGTGATTAGTGTGATAGATTCAGATCGTACAACAACTATAGAAAATTTAGAATATGAGCAGTAGATGAGACAAGATCAACTTCTTTTGAGTTGGCTGTTTTTAACCATGCATGATTCTATTTTGAGCTTGGTTATTAGCAATGTTACTTCAAGAGATTTGTGGATCTCGGTTGAACGACAATTTAGATCAAAATTGAAGGCCATATGTTATAATTGAAAAGACAATTTTCAATAGTGAGTAAAGGATCCTCAACTATGTCTCTCTAGTTTCTCAAAGTTAAAAACTTAGTTGATGAGTTGACATTAATTGGTTGTTCAATTGAAGATGATGAATTCATTGAGTATCTAGTATCTGGTTTAAGTCTGAGTATAATTCAATAGTAATCTTAATAATAAGAAAAATAGTATCAATTAGCTTAAATGAAGCATATTCTATGCTCTTAACTCGAGAGAGCAAAAACATACATAATGCTGGACTTATGCTCTTAACATGAGATTCAAAAAATTTCAACAAATTATGCTCAAAAGAATCAAAAGAAATGAGGTGTTAGTTCTGGTTTCAATAATAATAGTAATTACATAAATAATAACTGGGAACAAAATCAATAACACTACATAATGAATATAAGATCCTACACTTGTATCAACTTAACAAATCATGCTAGTTTACATTCACCTTCTAACACACACTCTTATATAAGTCTTCACCAAAACACAAAACTAAACGTATTCTCTGTACACACAAACCTTCAAAATCAGAATACATCAGATCACAATCAGAGTATGAACATAGCAAAAATTAGTTCTTTACATTATATGCAAACTAGGTCAAACCAGGAATTCACAAACTAAAAGCCTAATAGAATAAGAATAGTACAGATAGTATTAGCAATGATAAACCCTTATCTGTATTTGAGGCGATGAGTGATCATAAATGGAGATTGGCTATGGAAGAAGAGTTTGCTGCTTTTAAAAAAATGAAGCATGGCGATATGTTGCTATACTAGCTAAACGCAAATGCACGCTATCGTACCAAGCAATATAGGATTTTAAGTCCAGATATCGATCCCACAGGGACTATGCAATCTAATTCTATAAATCAAGTACTAAAATTATACCTACTTAACTTTTATTCAGAAAATCACAATCTGAAATTTATTTTACTAATCTACTCTATCAATTAAACTGAACAAAAGTAAAAAGTAGAATTCACAAATAAAGATAATCTAGGGTTTTGACTTGTCCCCTGGTATTTCATTGGATTCATTAACCACTTAGTTAATCCCTTAATACCAAGTGATTGGCTTAGACACTAATCTCATCACAAGCCTCTGTCGATGGTCAAGTGACTATATCACACATTCTAACAATCACCTATATGTCTATGGTAATCAACTCAGAAGTAATTCATTAAGATCAAGTCTAAATTATACCATACATGCCACCTAGGTATATGTCTATCCTAGATGGAATGCATAGTTGTTACTCTATAATCATGCATCAAACTATCATAGGCTAAACATATAAATCCATCTGCCGAGTTCATCATGGTTCCTTAATCATTCAAAATATTAATCAGGTATAATGAAAGCATTAAAATACAAGATAGAATGAATCAATTGAATATATCAAGTTCATAAACTAAAAATTAACAAAATTCAAATCCACACTAAGTTCACATAGTTTAACCCTAGATGAATAATTTAGCCTATCATAAAATCAAAAGTATCCAACCAATTCATAAAGATCAACAAGAACAAGAACATAATGATAAAGAAAAAGTAGAAAAACTAATTAAAGTAACTCCTTGATGTGCTTCTCGTTCAATCTTGACTTAAAGCTCGAATCGTAAACTTGGTTCTTCAATCTTGGGTTTTGATCTTTGATTTTGTATTGTGAATTCTTTCTCTAAGTTTCTGCCTTTTCTTTTCTTTTCTCTCCTCCTCTTAATTAGGATTTTTTCCCTTCTATTTATAGGTTTATGTCTTTAAATCACTGTTCACAAGGAACTGTAGCAAAAATACTGCTCACTTAATACTATTCACCACCACCCATGCCGTGGTGTTGAATCTTGGGCGTTATGGCATTGAGATATTATTTTGGGCGCTGCGGCGCTGGGTACTATAGCAAAATCATGGTATCGTATTACTGTAGCTAGTCTCTGTAGCACATCATGTAGCATATACTATAGCAAATTAATGTTTCTAGCTTATTTTCATTAGAGTTTCCACCCTATTTACGACATTGACTCCAAACCTACAAAAATAATAATAAAATACATTGAAAGCCAAAATTTGGATGATCATGCTGTATATTTAAAATTAGTTTTAGATGTGCTTAGAAAAGAGAAGTTATTTGCTAACTTAAAGAAGTGCACCTTTTGAACTGATAAGCTTGTGTTTCTTGGTTTTGTTGTTAGTGCACAAAGAATACAGGTTGACGAAGAGAAGATCTACGCGATTCAAGAATGACCGAGTTCCACAAGTGTAAGTAATGTTCGTAGTTTTCATGGGCTCACTAGTTTTTATAGAAGGTTCATAAAAGACTTTAGCAACATCGCCGCACTGCTTACTGAAGTCATTAAGAAAAATGTTAGATTCAAATGGGGAGACGAACAAGAGAAGGCATTTCAATTGATCAAGGAAAAATTAACTCATGCTCATTTACTTGCTTTGCCTGATTTTACTAAAACCTTTGAAATTGAATGTGATGCTTCAGGTATAGGTATAGGTTCAGTTCTTATGCAAAGAGGAAGACCAATAGCATATTTCAGTGAGAAATTAAGTAGGGCAGCCTTAAATTATCCTACTTATGATAAAAAAAATTGTATGCATTGATTCGAGCATTAGAAACATGGCAACATTACCTTTAGCCTAAAGAGTTTGTGATTCACATCGATCATAAGTCCTTAAAACATTTGAAGGGCCAACATAAGTTGAACAGGAGACATGCAAAATGGGTGGAATTCATCGAGACATTCCCATATGTCATCCGATACAAGCAAGGTAAAGAAAACATCGTTGCTGATGCACTTTCTCAAAGGTACTCATTAGTTTCTACTCTTGATGAAAAATTACTTGATTTTGAGCATATTAAAGAATTGTATTCTTTAGACCATTATTTTTGTGAGGAGTTTCAGACGTGTGAGAAAAATGAAGTAGGTAAGTTCTTTAGGTATGAGAGCTTCTTGTTTCGAGAAAATAAATTGTATGTGCCAAATTGCTCTTTGCGTGGTTTGTTAGTAAGGGAATCCCATGGTAGAAGGTTACTAAGACACTTTAGAGTCACTAAGACCTTAGCTGTTTTGCAAGAACATTTCTATTGGCCACACATAAAAAGAGATGTCGAGAGAATTTATAGTAGATGTGTTACATGTAGGCAAGTAAAATCCCGAGTGCAACCTTATAATTTGTACATGCCACTCCCTATTCTCAATGAGCCTTGGATTGATATTTTGATGGACTTTGTGTTAGATTTACCTAGGTCTAAACGTGGTAGGAATTCAATTTTTGTGGTTATGGATAGATTTTCTAAACTGGCACATTTTAGTCCATGTCACAAAACTGATGATGCTTTAATGTTACTAATTTGTTCTTTAGAGAAATTGTAAGATTACATGGTATGCCTAGAACAATAGTTTTAGATAGAGATGCTAAGTTCTTGAGTTACTTTTGAAAGACTTTATGGTGTAAGTTAGGAATTAAGTTATTATTTTCTACTACTTGTCACCCACAAACTGATGGTCAAACCAAAGTAATAAATACGACATTGTCTACTTTGTTGAGGATTATAATTAAAAAGAACATCAAAACTTGAGAAGACTGTTTACCACATGTTGAGTTTGCTTATAATCATACTATTTATTCAGCTACTAAGTTTTCACCATTTGAAATTGTTTATGCTTTTAATCCTTTAACTCTATTAGATTTAATGCCATTACCTTTGTCTAAATGTGCTAACTTAGATGGAAAGAAAAAGGCTGAATTTATTAAGGAGATACATGAGAAAGCAAGACTCAACATTGAGAGGAGGACAGAGCAGTACATACAACAAGCTAATAAAAGGCGTTGACAGCTGATTTTTGAACTTGAAGATTGGGTTTTGTTGCATATGCTGAAAGAAAGATTTTCGGCACAAAGGCAATCTAAGTTACTTCCAAGAGGAGATGAAACTTTTCAAGTCCTTGAGCGCATCAATGACAATGTATATAAGTTGGATTTACCAAGTGAGTACAATGTTAGTGCCACTTTTAACATTACTAATTTAAGTTATTTTGATGTAGGTGATGATTTGAGGAAAAATCCTTTTCAAGAGGAGGGGAATGATGAGGGAATAACTAACAAATGGAATGTAGAACCTATTCAAGTTTCAGTTGGTCCGGTTATAAGGGCTCGAGCTAAAAGGTTCAAAGAAACTCTCAATAGACTGATTCAAAACATTTGAGCAGAGGCAAATTTATAGGGGTGTAAGGAAGATATTCCATATGTTCCACAAAATTGGATTTTCATGATTCAAGCTTTGGAATAATCTAGAAGAAAATTTTCAGTTTACAAAGTGGATGGAATTAGAGTTTTCTTAATTGGTGATTACCTAAGTTTGACTAATCAAGTGTTAGGGAATGATGGAAACAGTAGCCCATTTGAGCAACCCAAGTGGTTAGAATCTTTTGAGAGCCTACAATAAATATTTATGATAGTAGTTGTAATATTTGAAATAAAGCTTTAGTTGTCGGTGGTTGAAAGTTAGTTAAAGTTTGCAGCATTTATTGTTATAGTTGCAAAGTTTGAAAAAGCTAGTTAAAAGCCATGTTGGTAGTAGTTACTAGTTTTTTTTAAATTGTCATTCAATATTATAATAAATGCTAGCATCCAAATTGTTCACTATAAATACATAAGGGATAATAAGAAAGCACTCAACAATTTGATTAAGAAAATTCTCTTTGGTTCTTTTAGAACTCTTTCAACTTATCAGAATAATTTCTATGGCGTTCTCCTTTGACTTATCAATCAATCATTCCATAATTGATTGTGACGTCTTTATTATACCAAGGTTCTTGCTTCAATATAAGCAACGAGTCACGGTTTCATACAAATCTATTTCTAGACGATCTTTGAGTCCTTATTGATCCACAACTTTATCAAATTTTGGCGTGAATCGTATCACATTTGAGGATCAAGATCCAGAAGAGGCAATGGACTACCTAGACTTACTAGCAAAAAATGCTCAACATTTGGACACTGTTGGTATCAGTAAGGCAATAAGCAAAATTAAAACCACTACATCTAGTGAGGTATTTACCATCTTAAGAAAGATTATGATCTTCAAGCCAAATTAGTATCCCTAACTAGAAAAATTGAAACCTTAGAAATGAAAAAGAATGATCAATTAAAATTTGTTTAATAAATTATGTGTCACAAAAAGAGAAACCCAAGATCATTATACCAATGGCTATCTAATTTTTATTGCCTTGAGGAAATGTCTCCATGAACAAGCCAATGCTCTAAACATGTTCAAATGAAAAATCCTAATCCATATTCACAAAACTATAATCTTGGTTGGAGAAATCACCAGAATTTTAGTTGGAGGAATGATACTGAAGCACAGTCTTTACAATCACCTTTTTAGGAATACCAAAACTTTTAAAACTCTCAAGGTGATGCACCATATACCCTAATTCTAAGAAAAATCTTGAAGAAACTTTGCATGCATTCATTGAAAAGCTAGAGTATATTAATTCTCAAAATGCTCAAACATTAACTAATTTAATAGACACTTTTGCTAAATTTGCATCTACACTAAGCATTCATAAAAAAGAAAATTTTCATTCTCAACTATAACCAAACCCCAAAGGACAACATAACTCAATTAAATATAATTCAAGAAGCTAACACATAGATTAAGTTAAAGCAGTCATTACTCTTCAGAACGGTAAGATTCTTGAAAAACACATTCCTGAACCTTAGAAGAATGATGAATTAATCTTAAGGGTAAGAAAAATGTTGAACGTACACCTAGTAAAGAAAACACCAAACTCTCACTTGCACTCTATTTCCTTATATCTTACGTAATGTTAGGAAGTTGAATCACAGTCTTAAATTTTTTTTGATATCTTCAAACAAGTAAAAGTTAACATTCCTTTATTAGATGCTATTAAACAGGTTCCCTCTTATGCTAAATTTTTAAAGGATTTGTGACAGTAAAAAGAAAACTAAATGTAAAAGAAGAAAGCATTTTTAGCTGAACAAGTAAGTGTTATTCTTCATAACAATAATGCTTTGAAATACAAAGACCTTGGTTGTCCTATAATTTCATGCATTATTGGAAGTCATAATGAACAAGCCTTACTTGATCTTGGTGTTAGTGTGAATTTACTACCATATTCAGTTTATCAATAACTTAATCTCAGTAAGTTAAAACTAACTTTTGTACTCTTTCACTTGCCAATAGATTAATAAAAGTACCAAGAGGGATAGTGAAAGATGTGTTAGTTCAAGTCGATAAATTTATATATCTTATGAATTTTATTGTCTTTGATATATAACCTGTTAAATGATGCAATTCAATTCCTGTTATCTTAGGGCGTACATTTTTAGCAACTTCTAACGCTTGGATTAATTACAGGAATGGTGTAATGAAGCTTTTATTTAGGAATATGACATTAGAGTTTAATGTTTTCAATATGTGTAAACAATCACATGAGGAGAAGGATGAAAGTAAAGAATCCAACATGCTTAAAATCATTATAAAAGATCAATTTTAAAAAGGGAGTTTTACTAATCCCTTAGAAAGTTGTTTAATGAATTCATTTAAGTCAGATATATAATTGAATCTTGAAATATCTAACATATGCTCTTTACTAGATTGTGTAGGTAATCGAAAATAAAGGATGAAAACCAAAGTTTTAAGAATTAAGAGAAAATGAGAATGAGATGAAATTTGAAAGTTGGAGTTCAAACCTTTACTTGAAGGGCTAAAATATGCATTTCTTGGAGAGAAACAAACATAACTAGTGGTAATTTCTTCTACACTCACAAGTGAACAAGAAGGTAAGTTACTTGAATTATTGAAAATGAGTAAAAATGCAATAGGGTGGACTTTAAAAGAATTAAAAGGCATTAATCTTTTAATTTGCACACATATAATACACCAATGGGATAATGCCAGAACTTTTCAATAATCCAAAAGAGATTAAACCTATATATAAAAGAAGTAGTGAGAGTTGAAGTTCTCAAGCTACTTGAAGTAAGAATAATCTACTCTATTTTAAATAGTAAGTAAATAAGTCATACTTGTTAGTATAAACTATTCTAGAATCATAGTCATTGAAAATAAAAAAGGTGAGCAAATAGTGACCCAAGTCTAGTCTAGTTAGATGATGTACATAGATTATAAGAATTTTAAAAAGAGTAGCAAGACATCCCTTCTATTACTTTTTAGACTATTATTCTGGCTATAACCAAATCCCTATTGCACTAAAAGACCAAGAAAAGACTATCTTCACATGCATTTTTAGGACCTTTGTTTTAGAAGAATTCCTTTTTGAACTTTGTAATGCCCCAACAACATTTCAAATATGTGTGTTAAGCATTTTTAGTGACATAGTTGAGCATTATTTTAAAATTTTCATCGATAATTTAACTTTATTTGAAAATTCTTTTGATAATTGTCTTGAAAACTTTAAAAAGGTATTAAAAAGATGTTAAGAAAAAAAATTTGTGTTGAATTGTGAAAAATGTCATTACATGGTCCATTCTCGAATGGTTTTTGGATATGTAGTATCTCTTAAAAGAATTGAAGTAGATAAGGAAAAATTTATCTCCATTTCTAATTAACATAATAACTGAGGGTAAAGTTTTCAATGTATAATTAAAAAATATTTTCAGTTAAATTTAACAGAATCTCACTAACGAACTAGAATAAAATAAAATATTTTAAAATTTGTGAGATAAAATTAAAAATTATGTCAAACTCATAGAATAAAATATCCTAACCCATATTTTTTCTCTATTTCACCGTCTAAAATAATTTCTAAGTACTTTCTCAATATCAACCAACTCATATCGCATCAGATCAGACTCACTCAAAGGTTCATCTGAAATAATTTCTAAGTACTTTCTCAATAACAGCCAACTCATATCTCATCAAATTAGACTCACTCAGAGGTTTTTGAGAGATTCTGCTCTTTCTCTTTTCATGCATTCTCCCCTTTCCCCCTCTTGCCTTGAAATATGGTCATGATAATTGATACCCACACTCAACACTATACAGAAAGAGAGTCAAAATGAGCCAAACAAGCTTTGCCTTTCCCCCAAAAAAAAACATTAATTTATTATAAAATCCAAACTCTTAATTAATTTTAAATTTAAAGAAAAATATTATAAACTTTTTCTGATAGGTTGACTATATTCGAAAAATACTCTTACTAGTGTGGCTTTTACAATACAAAGAGTCAGAGTAGTTTATGATAAAATTCAGAACTAGAACGCTGAAGTATTTTTACTATTTACAAGTTGTAATTTATACTTTTCAGAAACTTTACTGGAATATCTCGTGGGCAATATATCATTAAAATAGGACCATTTAATGCAAATTAAAGCCCCACTGATCTTTCTTTTTTTGTGACAAATTCTTATCCTTGTTTCCCTAATGAACTATAAATTTCATATATGCATCATCCATGTCTTTGTTTTTTTTTTTTTTAAAGGAATGCATGATGCATGTCTATGTGTTTTATTAAGTCCCTTAAAGAAAGAAAAGATAATTTGAATGAACTTAACAAAGAGCTAGTGACGATAAGTTTTTGTTGTTGGGTAGGGAAAAAGTAAGAAAGCGAATGAAGAATTTGGAAATTGGAATTGGGTGCACGAGAAGCCACAGGCTGAGGCTGCTGCTACTGCTACTGCTACTGCTATGGCTGCTGTTGCTCAGAAAAATTGACAACTCCTAAGGGCTGTTAGACAAATGTTGACAGACAGGTTGATCAGCTTTTCCCTTATTTTGTTAAAGCTATCATGTGATAATGATCTCTCCTCCATTTTCATTCATTTATCATTATATATGATCATACGAGATAATATCTCTCATCATCTCCCTCTCTCTGTCAGGAAAAAGTCGAAAATATCAGTGAAAATCTGCAGCAACAAATGGAATTGAGCAGAACTTGGTGCCCGCGAACGGTTTTGGTCCTTTCTTAGTTTCTCACCTTCTTACCAGCTATTTCTTTGGGGACATGGATGGGTCTAGGGAGTAATTCTCACTACAAAAAAAAAAAAAAAAAAGTGCTTATACAACACGTTTTATGATGGGTAAAAATGCAGTCGTAAAAACATTTAAAATTTTTAATTATTGTATATATGAATTATAACAAGTTAAAAAAAATTAAATATTTTATTTTATGAAATTAGAAGCTTTTAAGTTTAAATGATAAACATAAAACAGAAAAAAAAAAAAAAAATTCACAATTGACAAAATCGATCATATCAAGTTCTCACAAAATATTTCTTCACTTAGATTTACAAATCTTTGTCGTTATCTCTCTAGCTTCAAGTTTATTTGTCTAAAACTAATCGTGCCGATCCTCAATCTTGATTTCTTATTCAATTTTTGCTTTTGAAACTACTGTGCTTACGATTTTGCATCAGCATTCAAATGTTACTCCTGCTTGATCTGAGGCTGTGGTAGAATGTATGCTTATAACGCTTTTATTTTTCTTTCTGCCGCCTTTAGTTTATCCATTATAATTTCACTTGCCAAAAGCTTGAAACAACTTGTTTACCGAGAAAAGCAGTCACTATATTTCTCTTTTATTTTTGGTTAATAAATAGTATGGAAAAGGATATTTTTATTTTAAGAGTTTGGCTTAATTTTTAATTTTATTCTACAAGTTTCAAAAGGTTAATTTTGTCTCAATTTATTAGTAGGATTCTATTAATTTTGACAAAAAAAATTTGATTTTTTTCTGTAATTATATTTTTACTCTTCATGGACTGACAAGGACTACTGAATAAGATGCAATTTGACATGCAACATGTCTAGTTATATTCATGTATTAATTATGGATTGGCTTACAAAAATTTATTAATTTAATTAATATAAAATTAAAATTAATTTTATTCGCAATTTGTTCTATTTTTATCCAATTTAATTTTAAACATGTAGCGCAATCTCATCAATTTATTTAATACAATTTAATTAAAAAATAATTTATATTAATTATTGTAATAAATAAAATAAAATTTCCTTTCTTTCTCTCATCTATCTTTCTCTCTTTCCTTAATTTCAAATCTTTAAATGATATGATTATTAATAAATAAAATAATTTATTTCTTAAAAAATAAATAATTTAGAAATAGAAAAGCTTATGTTACCATTTTGGTAAGCAGTTACGGCCAACGACCATCGAACTCTAACAACAAAAATAATCAAATTTTATATAATTAAATTTTATTTTTCTTGATCTACACAATAGTGTAAGTTATTTTTTATTTAAAAAACATGAGACTAGAAAGAGGCCAAACATGGTAGAGAGGACAGTAGCCACCTCTACTCCCTATCAAATGGTGGGGCAATGACTTTAACTGCCACCACCACTGAACAAATTGAACGTTGATATGTCTAATGTTAGTAGTTATACAAATCATTGTCCTATCATTTGACAAGTTGCCGCTACTCTCTCTATTATGTTTGACCTCCGTTTATTTTTTTAATTAAAATGACCCCACCATCGTATAGATTAAGAAAAATAAAGTTTAATGATATAAAATTTGATCATTTTTATTATCATAGTATGGCGGTCGACCATTGCCACTCACCAAGAATAGTGACAAAGGCTTTTAAATTTTTTTTTAGTTAGCTTAATTATAAAATCAATATTAAGATTAAAACCTTTAAAAATGTGCCATGAACCTTTTTATTTATTTTACTTTTATTGATGGAAACTTTGTGATTGACACGTGGATATAACATGTTACATATCATGTTTGCATTTCACTCTGTCAACCCACTTTAAATTCTTGTGTTAAGTTTTTATTTTTTCCATCTACCAAAAAAATAAATGGCAATCCTGGTAATATATTGGGATAAAATTGACCTTTTTGAAATCTATGGGATAAAATTAAGAATTATGCCAAACATTTGGGATAAACATGTCCTTTTTTCTAAGTAGTATACATCTCATTTTTGTCATTAAACAATCTACCATCATTTATTCCTTATATTGCAATATTTGAGGTGAATCTAAGAGTTAATAGATGTTTTATTGATTACTTTTATGTTAGGCATATAATTTTGAACTTGTTGCATTATAGGAAAAAACACTATTATGACGACTGCTTTGTCGTAGCAAAAGTCCTTTTATAATGGAAAAAACACTATTGTAAGGGACTTTTTGTGGTTGCTAATTTGTCATTGCAAAATAGGTCAACCATATTTGACTAGAATGAATTTGGAACAACTTTTTAGCCATTGCAAAAAAGGTCAACAATCTTTACCACAGAGTTGACTATAGTTCTTTTTAAATATTTTCAATGTACAAAGTCCTTTTTAATGAATAATTAACAAAAAACATTATTAATCATATATTAAATTTATAGTATATTACAATAATATTCATTACAAAAAAAATTCAATATCATCAACTTCAAAAGTTTCGACTTTAAATTCGATTACAATTTTACAAAAAACAAAGGTTATAACGAGTCTTTAGCCTTTAATTTATGTATGTGTGTTGATGGTGTGCATTAGAAGAATCTTGAACCTACAAAAGTAATTCATAATATAAATAAATTTACTGGTATAAATTTATATTAAATTAAACAATGTAAATTAAATCTTCATACCTAATTATTAGTAAATAAGTTCATCATACTACACTAAAAACCTTATTGCATTAATGCGTGCATTTTACCATATTGATTTTACAAGAGAATATATTTGTTGTAGTTAGTGCTTATGTGCCATTATAATTTTGTATAAATATTAATTGTTTAGCATTTATACAATAAATATTTTTAATAAAATCATTAATATTATTTGTATGGTACCAAGTTTGACACTTTTTAGACATTGTCGATTTAAAGGAGTTTAGATTAGTCTTGTGATTAGCATTCTAAGAGCTAGAACTTTGTCTAAAATAGTGACAAAAATCTAGGATTATATTAGTAATGAATAATCACAAGGAGTTGAAAATGGTGCGAAGAAATGTCATTATGCAATATGTTCTCGAAAATATTGTTATTGATTTATGGTTGCCAACACGGGTCGATTGGTATTTCATTTGGATCAATGTGTATCTATATCTGGATTTTCTTGTTTCTACCATTTTTATAGCATGTATAATGTTTGACAGTCTCATTTTGAGGTCAATTTTCACAGCAAAGCAAGTTTTTTATTCCATGGGCGTGGTCTATCGGACATTTAGATATCGCTTGATGCTTAAGTACATCCTACCTCATAGAAACGATAAGAAAGCATTGAAAAAGCCACCCATTGAGTACAAGTGGATCAAACAAGTTGATTGGAAGGCGTTTGTGAGGTTGAGTAATGAATTTATGATAAGTGTAATTTATGTTCATTTTTAATTTTTTGTTTTAACGTTTTGACTTTATGCTTAAGCTTAATTTATGTATTCATGATAGTGATATTACTACACTGTTATAACTTTCTGAATAAATGCTTATGTTTAATTTATGTATTCATGATAACATGTGGCTATTAAGAAAGTAAAGGAATTATCTCAAATGGAAAGAAAAAATAACAAGTACGATCACATCTTAGGTTGGGAGGGATATGTTAAACGTATTGAAGAGATAGTAAAGCCTTTTTCCTATATAACTTAATTTCTTAATGTTTTAGCAATTATTAAAGGAAATTAAATTATTAGATGCATGAGACTGGATTGACAGACTTAAATTGATAAAAGCATGACGTGGAAGAGAGCAAGAAGGAGAAAGGATGGAACCTACACATTGGAAGTGCTAATTGTTGTGTCTAAAATTGCAAAATTCATTTAAACAATTGTAATACTCTTTATGTTGTTTATTTTTACAACTTACCAATTCATGATCTTGAAAATTGTAGAATGATCTTGAAAGTGAAGCATGGAATAGTGGAAAATATTTTGAAGGGGTTAATGATATTTTGGTTTGCTCTTTAGGAAGAAAGCCTACTCTTGGCTATTTTCAAAGGGTAGGCAAGTACATCACCACCAATATATATTTTAATTTACTTGCTGATGTTCACTTGTTGGAGGTAGAAAAGTAGAAATATGATGAGAAATTAAAAATAGTATGTGCTAAATTGGAGGATATAGAGGAAAAGATCCAAAGAACCGAAAAATATTCAGAGGCTGGTAGTTCTAATAAGATGTCAATGGCCAAGAAGTTGGATATGGACGTTGCATTAGAAATAGATAATGAATACAGTGTAAGTGAATTATTTTCTAACACTGTCAATTCAAGGAATACTTTCATTACATTGTTATTGACTTATTAACTTTTTTTAGGGTGACGAAAGACCCCCAAAAAGCTGTTCCCTCTTATGAATTTGAAACTAAATATGTATACATTGTAAGTTAATCATTATCTAAAACTGTCAATTCAAGGAATCATTTAATTTTATTGTTTTTAAATTATGAAATTATTTTCTTTATGATAATGAAAAGAAAAAAGAAGGTTGGAAAAATACTAAAAGTAACACATAAGAAAGGTGCCAAGACCTCCAACAAGCTTCTCCTTCAAATGAATTGGTAAATTTTCATTATGTTTCAGGAATTGGTATATTTATGCTATGTTTCGGATACTGGATATTTATTTTAGTGTGCTTTTACATATGGTTTGCATTTATATGTGTCCATTTGTTTTTTGTTTCATCAATGTTCTATTACTAATGTCTGTATTCACGTAGCATGTAGAAAGCTACTAGTATATATATATATATATATAGATTCGAGAGAATAAAATTATTATATACTTTCTAATTAAAATTTGAAAATTTGAAATGTGACTTTGATATCCATCAAGCACTTAGAAAACAATTGTCTCTCATGGAAGTCACGAGTTCTTCCTCTCATCAACAGTTTTTGTTTGAGCACCACATCACTAATGTCAAAGTTCTACCTATAATGTTTAAGGGAGAATGAGAAATAAATTGCAAACCTAAGTTTTGGACTAGGTTCAATAATGATGAGTTAGTTATGACTTGGTTAAGAGGTATGATAGCTGAAAATATTCTATTTAAGGTTGTTTGTGGAGAAACTACAAAATAATATAAAATGGGTTTCAATTAAAGAACTTATGCTTCCAAAAAGTAAAGAGCATAAAATCTTACTCAAAGATAGCCTCTATTCATTAGGGAAAGGGTCTTCAAAGTTAAAAAGAACTTATTCACAAGTGTTGCCGTTGTCATAATCTACCTACCATTGGAAAACTTTTGGCATACAATAATCAAGGTTTTCAATTGGAATGCTCTTTTGGTCCAAAATATTCAAACTTTAAGAATGAATGGACAAGGTAAAGGCTTAAATATGTACAACAGTGGAAGAGGAAACATAAATATATAGAACTTGCAACCTTATAACATGCTAAAATAACAATGTTACAACACGTAATAGCCAAATTAAATGACTAATAATATAGAATTAAAAAAAAGGTATGATTTGTCAGATTTGTGGAAAATCTAATAATGACGTTGTTATGTGTCATTGTAGGAAAAAGGGAAATAGTCGTCGCCAAAGCCTTTTGTGATGGTACTGTGACAATATTTATAGCATCACAATTTCCATTGACATAAACATTTTACAATGGTTAAATAGTTGTCATAAAGAAGAGCAAAATTGCGACAATTAATTGGCTGTCACAAAGGTCCACTTTCGTTGACCAAATAGACTTTGCGACAGCATTGGCCATCATAAAAGGGATAAATTTATTTTTCTTTTATTTTTTATTTTTTCAATCTATTAAAAAACAAATATTTTTAGCATAAAATTTTATATTTTTTCCCACGTTCTAAAAAAGGATTTCTTTTTTAAATAATAACTAGCAAAAAGAAAATTAATCATATATTATGACAATAAACAACAACATCCATAACATATTTTTGACAAAGTTTATAACATATTTTCATTTTTTAGCCTTTAATTAGTATTTGTGTCACGCCCCAGACCCAAAAGATCTGACACACGACATCACTTACATTCATTCAATAATATTTCTAAGCACATTCATTTTAATTTCTTTTAGAATTATAGCAATTGAATTATGACTGAGACAATTAGTAAACCGGAGATACGCAGAGTTTTCTCAGAGATTAACACTCTACTACGTCACCAGTAGCAACTTTGTTACCGGAAGCCCAGAATATATTCATTGTAAATTCTTACTTAAAATCAATCCATTACCACACTTGGTGAAACTTAACTAAATCCAACCACACACAATAAAATAATATATAAGTATTTATTCAATAGGGACAAATTAAATATCTTATCCCACGTGTCCCCAAATGAAATACTTAGCAACCTAACAACTTAGGGAACCCAAGGAACAGCAGAAGCCTTGCCAAATCCGCTAAGCACACATGTACCTTATTTACCTGAAATCACCATAAACTATAATGAGTATAAAACTCAGTAAGCATACTTGTTTTTCATATATCAAATACAAATACATATATGTACACAATGAATATGTATGATATGTTGTGATCAATCAAAATCATAATCTTATCAAATTACATATCATGTAAGCGCTTACACATTCTTTCAAAACACATAATAGGAATACCATCACTCAACTACTACTTAGTAGGACTTACATATTACATATCACATAATAAGCCAAATGTCACTCGTAGGTGACATACCGTATGAGAGGAATAGTACAAGTGAGGCCTTTAAATTACACATATATAATGCTCATGCCCGAAGGTAAAAGCCAAACCCTCACCCTGATCATCGGTGAGTCCTCTCACATGCACCAATACACCACCACACGAATGTGATGACTCACTCTTCCTTTAGGTACCAATAGGATCCTCCCTACATACGGAACACATAACATTTACCAATCCCGAAGGAAAGGCCACACATAAAGGCTCCACAAATCACATAAAATGCCTACTAAGTTAACAGTGAGTTCAAGTACCCTCAAAACACAAAATATTTCTCATGGACATATTACACTTCAAAAGCTTTCTTTATTAAACACATCTTATTTTGAAAGCTCACTTTCAAAAATACATGTATGTCCATGCTCAATATCAATGCTCACATTCATAAACATATATTCACATTTCATATCAAAATATACTTTGACATAACATAAACATATTCTTAACCCCATTTGCAAAATCATACAAAATAATTACTATATTTATTGTGATTTCAGTAAAAAGTCTAGTATACTTACCTCTTAACACTTTCAGCTACAAGGCTTAATCCTTCCTAACCTATCAATGGAGATTAATCCTTTAATAAGCCTCACAATTCACACAAAATATTTTAAATAGCTTACAAAATTATACACAATGCATCTATCACATCAAATTAGTCTAAATACTTAGTTTCTCAAAACCTTTCATTCTGACCACTTACACTTAACAAAATTTTCTAATACATCAAATGATGTTCAATTATTCCAAAATCAGAATATACCATTCTTGACTCATATATCCTTCTTATATATGAATATTATATCAAAATTCCTACACAATCCATTCCATATATACCATCGAATCCAAACTACTAACCTGACAGGATCAAGATACTTACTAAACAGTATTCAATCTCTCAATTTTATAAAATCATATACTAACTCAAAAATTATAAAAATACCACATAATTACTCTTAACACATACCTAAATCATGATAAATAGTTCACTTTAAAATCACTGCCAAAAATATTTTAAAACTATTTTATTCCATAGCTTTAAAAATCTATTAATCAAATACTGCAATAAGCTAACACTCTTTAGAAAATCATAACAATTCAACCACATTGATCTAAATTCTCAATTCAGAGTATATCACATTAAACATATAATATTATCATATTTCATAAATTCGTAATTTTTAAAGATCATTCAATAGGTCAAAAATTATTTTCCACTGTATCATACTGTTTACACAGGAAATTTCTAGAATTTTAGGGTCATTTTGGTAAACTCACTAAAAATTCAATTTCTAGAATTTTCAATCGATTCAAAGTTTCAGATGATCCTAAACATGTATAATTTTATATACGCAAAACTCAAAACCAGAATCGAATCACAACAATTTATAAAATTTTTGGATCAAGAGACTATCAAATAGAAATTCTGCAATTCATCATGATTTATCAAGCTCTCTACATAGATCATCATCAATTCTCACAATATCTTACGAAATACACATCAAATACTCAATTATACATATTTCCAAAAATCAAAAATTAAAGGAATTAACTTAATTAATACCAATAAATTGAGAAATAGTTGTGATATACCTCTTAAAATCCAAAATTTCAATTTCTTCTTCTTCTTCTTCTTCTTCTTCTTCTCTTTCTCTCCCCTTTCTTTCTCTTTTTTCTCACTCTAAAAGGGATAGCTCGACCAAAATGAGAGAATTAGGGCTTTAAAAGTGTATTTTTATACTAAGTGGCTAATTTTCTGGTATTTACGAATTTACCCCCAAAACTTTCAAAGTATTATAATTTGGTCCCTAAAATAAATCTAAAGTCTTGCAATTAAACCCAATGCTAATAGTATGACCTTAACCTATACAAACACTACTAATAATAATATATAAATCAAGTATCACCAACATACAAATAAAATACGTATATTTATACATATATAAATACTTATTCTTACCAGTTATGGATACTGGTTACCACAATTTGTGTGTTGATTGTGAGCATACTAGAAATATCTTGGACTTACAAATAAAAGTAATTCATATTTTAGAGATAAATTTACATGAAAATATTAATATTAATTTAAAACAATATTAAATTAAATATTCATGCTTGATTAATGGTAGATAGGTGAATTCTATTACTATTAAAATATCATTGCATTAATGCACGTATCTCATCACATTGATTCTGCAATATTGTATATTTACCTTGAAAGTCACTGTAACTGGACTTCAAACAATTTAACTATTGTTTCACTATTTCACTATTTCGTCTTGAATTTTGTTGTGCCATATCTAATGGTGATGGACTATGCTCATATGTTTTAGCATATCTATAACTATCAAGTTCGATGACATCAATGAATATTTGATCTCTTACAACTTCTATTCTTTTTTCATTTGGCATTTGAGACAAACATTCATTTAATTGACCCTAAAAATATGAAATTTTAATTAGAACATTAAATATTTATCAATTTATAAATATATTACTATTGCAAATTTATTTTACTTAAAATTATTTCTGCATTATCTAAATCAATTATACTATCATCAAACCATGATCGAGCCTTAATAAACACATTTATAGGATCTGTATTCTTTCTTTTTTTTTTCTTCATAAAAAATTCATCATAGTAATGTATTATAAGCTTTGAAACTAGAAGAGATCCCAATAGAAACAGTAATGTCTACTGTATGGATTGGATATCATATTGCACAACTAAAAAAATATAATCTTTTTTTTCCCATTTATTAGACATTTGATTTGATTCTATATTGTTCATCATAGAAAAAACTTTCAGATTCTTGTAAGTCTATATATGCAAATAATATATGCCTTCAATGAATCATCATGAAATTAATAGCCGTGTGTTATAAGGAGAATTCCTAAAACCTACATGATATATCAATAAGTTAGATCAATTTCTTCTTAAATTATGACTTAGTTAAATAAAACCCAATTAGATATTTTCAAAAATTGTCAAAATGTACATAAACTCGGCAAAAGGATGAGATCAAAACTTCCATAGTTTCACTTTAGAACTTTTTGTAAAAGCACACATTGCTATCACTTAGAATTAGTGTTCGAGAAAAGTGTTTTATTTATAATAACAAGTAGTTGAAGCTGATGAAATTATATAAGAATAAGAAATCCCACTTAAACCCAAAACCTATATAATTGTAGGTCAAAATAAAGCACATGGCCATATCATCACAAATGATTATCTTTGTTATCACAAAATACCACATAATGTAAATTGAAGATCGTAAAATCATTAATTGTCTTTTCTAATGGGCAAAATAAAATCCATCTTACAACAAAATCATCATAAAAATTAATCAACTTTAACACTTAACAAGCCAATCCAAGTATTAAGCAACCATTAGTTCAATAACTCCTCCTCATTTAAATGTCATCATTCACCAAGCTTTTTAATCTTATCATTAAATGATAAATTATAAAATCAGGACAAAAATAGAAACTAGATAAGCTATAAAAACATCACTAACCTATTTTCTCTTGTTGGCAAATGATGTTTAACTAGTTCTAAGAAGCGAATACACTTGCATAAGATTCTTTTTATTACTATCAGTCATGGCCTACAATACGATGAAGCCATACAAACATTTTAATTTTATAACTAATAATTGAAATAATAACTTGTGTTTAGTCACATCATAGCTTAGTTTCCTCAATGCTCCAATAAACTACAAGTGTCTTATATTATTCCTCAATAACTCTATGGGGAAATGGAGGCAAGATGTTCTTCATTTGTCTTGTTACTATAGTACTTACTCTTCACTCGATGCTTCTAATCCTTTCAAAGTTTTTCTACATTTCTTAAGCAATAGAACTTTTAAGCATTTGGAGCATCTATGTTTACTTGCAATATAATATGAACTTAATTAATTTATAGAACATGAGACTTAAAATAATATGATGTAATAATAATTCACACCTACACCTCTTTTCAAATATTTTCTAAAAGATCCTCTGGCATGCCAGTCTACTCAACATAAACCAAATGAGCCTTTAGTCCATTTTGTATTATAGTTTCAAGTTGAGATTTAAACTAATCATAATTCGAACTAACCACCTGCCACTCTGAATTAAACTCGAGATGCATAATATTTAATGTTCAACATTACAAAAGAAAAGTCATTCAACATTTTTCATGACATCATTATCATCATCGTCATTATAAAAAATATTTGCATCTACTATTGTCCTACCAATTCCTTACCTAACTCAACCAATATTTTGCACATACAAACTTTCATCCAATTGCTATTTAGCATATAGCTCAAACTAAGGTACTATTAATGGTCTATGAGAAGAATATTTTGAATACATGTCAAATAAATATCTAATTGTCCTTTTAAGAACAACATGTCAATCTATATCTAAAGGGTATTGCACATAATAAAATTGTTATGCTTGCTTTGCCAAAATAAAAAGTTCATCATCTATTTGACTTTTTTATATAATAAATGATTTAAACTCATCATGCATATTTTTAATTTCATTATCTACACATTCACCATTATAAAGAGCAAATTTTAAGTTATTAGTATAACGAATTTCAAGTATAGTTGTCTACACCCCATGAAATGTTACATTGTTAAGTAGGAATTTTTATCTCTTGCATTAGCATAGCTTATAGAATCAACTTTTAAGACAGCAATGAAGTTTTGAGTGGTTCTACTTCTGTCATTGTCTTTTGTTCAAAATAACAATGTAGCCTTTAAATTTTCGAGCAAATTGTTTAGGATCATTAGCTAAATTTTTTATTTCTTTAGGCAATATTATATTTGATATCTGTTGCAAGTCTTAAATCTATATAGACTTGTAATTATTAGAAATGGCAATAGTTAAACATTACATGATTTATAATTTAAGAAATGATTTATAAACCAAAAAACTAAATAACTTACATGATTCATAAACCATTTGTGAAAAATTCATTGTGAACTTTTTGAATATGATATTGTTTGCATAAATTTGTATAAAGTAATTCAATAAGTCATGTAAGTAATGAATTAAAAATAAAAATCATTTCAATAAGAAATACAAAACTTACTCTTAGAATGGAGTGACGGTATTAATGGTTCACTAGCATAAACTTATATGCTTGCAACTATGTAATATCACCAAGACAAACTTTAACTCCTTTTCCCAAAGGGAGCCTAAACTTATTATCATAATTATTGTTTAGGAACTGGTCGAGTACTTTTAGTTTTCATTTGGAACTTTCACTTTCTTTGAAACTTTCAAGAAAACATCTTCATGTTCTTTGTTCATAGAGAAATATGCATAAGGTAACCATAATTTATTAACATCTCCTAGTTTAGGATATAATGGCTTTCTGATGCCAATATGTTGAAAATTACATTGTGTTTTCAAGTTATCTTTGGACTTTTTAGTAATAGCTAATAAAGTCTAGAGAATATTATCACAAGCATTTTTTTTAATATCGATTATATCAAGATTGTGGTTACTTAAGTTGAACTCCCAAATAAAAAAAAAAAAAAACTTTTTTTCTTTTAAGTACTCTTATCATTTTTCTTCTCAGCTTATTCATTTTCCTTTCTTTTGAAGATCTTCTATCTTATACTTAGTATGTATGTCATTCAACTGTCTATTCATCTCAATCTTTAACAATCGACAAGCCACTTGTCCCAATACCCTTAAGTTATCGAATGATACTTTATATTTTCGAAACTATAAGATATAGGTAAATATTATCGATAACCATGTAATAGTATTTTTCAACATTTAACAACCAACGAGATCTAGTGTTTTGATTGTAAATAGGAAAAGCTTTTTCACTTCTTATATTCTAGCTTGACAAGTTACCATATGCTGGAACGACATTGTCTACAACAATGCTGAATAGAGTTTAACCATTTAGTTATATGATGCATCATAAGTGAGTACCCCTTCAAACTATAATTTATTCAACTCTTTGATCGATGGTTATAAATAAACATAAAATTTATTACCAAGTCCTTTAGTTCTATCAATAAGCCCAGATAAAATGAAGAATGGTTATTTCATGCATAACTATGGCAGTAAATTATAAGACATTAGAACAACCGACTAAGTACTATGTAATATAGACATGGTCCTAAATGGACTAAAACTATCAACTGCCAATCCAAGTCTCACATTTCAACTATAAATAGCCAAAACAAGATTTTTTTCATTAAAAGTTTTTCATGCAGGACTATCATTAGTTTGCCTTAACACACCATCATCAATGAGTGAATTAGCATGCCATCCCATTAGGGAAACAATTTTGAAAGACATAAATAACCTTTATAATCTTCATATTAATGGAAAAATATCGTACTTATTTGGCCAATACATTTTTATCCTTATTCAAGGTCCACCAGAATCACCATCAAATTGTTTATATCTTGAAGAATGACATATATAACATATTTCAATCTTTTCATACTCATTTTTAAATGACAAACAATTATTAGGACATGCATCACATGTCTTGTATATAAAACCTAATAGGTAGTTATCTTTTGAGCCTCATAATACGACTATGAAAAATTTAGTTTCTTTAAGAAATGACTATTTAGCAATCCTAAAAGCATTATAATTGATTTATTTGTCCATTCATACAACACTTTCATATGCAAAAGTTGAACAATGAATGATAATGATGAAAATTTTTCACAACCTAGATATAAGGGAGATTTTGGATCTTGAAGCAATTTAGAAAATTTTCTAGTCTCATTATTGAGACCTTTAGCATATTTATTATCTAATGGATTATCATCAGCTAAACAAAAGTCTATATCCGGAGTGCCCACAGCATCATGTATCATTCCAACCATATCATCATCAATACCCAATCATTAATAACCTCAATTTCCTAATTATAGTCAAAAGACATAGAATGTTCACCATGTGCTGTCTAGTTTTTGTACTTTGACCAAAACTCATTTACTATAACATGTCCTCTCACAAAAAGATAATGATTGTAAGATTTTTTGCATGGATAGTATATCCTTATATCACCAACAATGTTCATATATGAAAAATCTAAAAACTTTGAACTCCATCAATATACAGCTTTGATATTCTATTTAGCAAATCAATCTAACTCTTATCCAAATCTACTCTCTTCAGTGACTATAAAATTAAGTTAGTTATGTTCAACTTCTTAATTTATATAAAAATAAATATATGCACCATGAAATCTCTCTCCTTTTAACTCTTCTCTAAAAGGTTGGTAGTCCTATCCCATTCAAAAATGAATAATTCTATATAGTATTAGTGACTTAAGTTTTGTCAACTTCAATAGAAATTCTAACATCTCCTTTTAGTTCTCTAAGAACAAGACAGATTTATGCATGCTTATGTTACTTCAAATTATATACTAAAAATAACACAAAAACATATTTATCTAGTATGTACCTAAAAAATAGTAAGAGTCGTTGCTAGAATATCTATTGAGTGAGATAAAATTTGAGCTACTACTACCATATAGAATTATGCATTTCTAAGCTATCCAAATTAGGACAATAAACAATTAAATAATAAAATATACTTTTCTCATTATTATCTTTTAAAAATGCTGATAGTCATATGACATATGATTCTCACTATCATTAGAAGATAACAATGAGAAAAACATATTTTATTAATAATGTTTGAACGGGCCTAAGGTTAAATGCATGCAAAAAGAAAAAATGCATATTATTCTAAAAGAAATTAAAACATATAAAGTCGCAATCAATAACAAGTTTAAATAATTTTTTAGCTAAGTTAATAATGTTTGGGTCTAGTTATTAATTTAAGTTTAATTAGGAATTTTTGGGCCTAGTTATTAATTTGAGCTTAATAAGGAATTTTTGAACTAAGTGAATAATTTTTCGGTCTTGTTATTAATTTATGCTTAATTAAGAATATTTGGACTAAGTTAGAAATTTTTGGACCTAGTTATTAATTTAGACTTAATTAAGAATTTTTGGATTAATTTAATAATATTTTAGCCTAAATAGAAATTTTTAGACTAAGAAATTTTTGGGCTTAGCTATTATTTATTAATAGGCATAATTAAAATTTTATGGGCTAAGTTAGAAATTTTTGTGCCAAGTTACTAATTTGAGCTTAATTAGAAATTGTTTAGCTAAGTTAATAAATTTTCTTGACCTAATTAGGAAATGTAGATTAAGTTAGAATTTTTGGACTTAATTATTAAAAGTTCCTTTGACACTTTGACACGAGAATAGGAAGTAAGAGAAACAATAGAAGATTCTATAAACCATGCTTCAATAAATTGATGGTCTACTCTAAAAAATTACTCTACTCAGAAAGGTGGTAAGGAAACAAAATAAAAACAAGCTAGCACTAAAAGTTTAAAGAGAAACAATGTAAAGAACTCACATGTAATGCCCAATCAGGTAGATTAATGTGTGTAGGTACAGTACGCTCGCAAGCTATGGGTTATGGCCTCAGTGTTCTGTATATATAAAAAGTAAACAATTACGCATTCACAATTTTATTGTAAACTGGAAAATATATTTCAGAGTATATTTATGAATTGTTATAATATAACAAAGTATTATGGAAAGAAAAATGGCTCTCACTGAAAGACGGCCTATTCCAACCGATAGTGTTAGTTATTAGAAAGCTAGTAGATACACTTTATGCAGAAAGCAAATCACATCTTGTCGACTTAAGTGTGAACTCAAGATAGATGTAATGGCCATGATATCTTTATTGTTCTTGTGCTTTCATTTCAGAGCTATGGTAGATCATACTTTTTTGCATCCTCAGCTCATACATGCACAGGAGATGGAAATGCCATGGTTTCACGTTCTGGGATCCCACTTTCGGTTTGTTTTGCTGCTGCTTGATCTTGATTCCTTGAAGTTAGTCTTCGAGACTTGGTTTCTTGAACTTTAATTATTTCAATATTATTGTTCGGTTGTAGTTGGCTCAGACCAGACGAGAGAGACGAGAGTCAGACCAATGTTTTCCACCTAAATTCAAACTTCATTAATCTTGTCCATTTAAATTCATTAATCATCTAAATCTTAAATAATTTTAAATTAATTATCATTTTTTTTTATCATTATCAATTCATTAATCTTCTAATTGTTTCCAACAGTCCCCAAGTATTTATTGTACTACAGTTCTATAATACCATAAATTTAATTCCAGGCCTTTTGCTCCACTAAACCGATGTTTTCCACCCAAATTAAAACTTGCACATTCCTCTCATTTAAAATTTTCTCCACTTAATTTCATTGTCAACTCTGAACTAGTTTTCCTAACATTAAGCCCCAGAAATGAAGCCTTTGGAAAACCTACACTGATCATAGATGGCTCTACATTTCTTTGACGGTTTTAGCTATGTCAAATAGGGCACGAATGATAAATCAGAAAGACTTAAAAATTATACCTCATAATAAATTTTATACATTGCAACCATACAACCAGAGTATACAAGGAAGCTAGGCAATTTTTTTTAAGACAATAGTAGAAAACTAAAACTTATAATTCAGCTTTTCATAGGAGTCTCAACTGATTTTGAACGAGTAATAGCCAAAAGGGATAAGATTTAATATTACATTACTCTTTCCACGGGTAAAAAGTGTCGGCTCATCTTTTAAATGAGTAGTAGCCAAAACGGATAAATTTAATATTAGGTTACTCATCCTGTAGGTTATCAGCTTATCTTAGCTTTTATGGAGGAATAAAAAACAAAACAATTGTTAGGATTGTTCAGTATTTTTGCACAAACATAACAGATGGAAGTGTGCAATCACAGGAAACGACATTGAAGAAGTTGCAAGCTTATCCATCTTGAAGTAATCAAGAAGTAAAGATCACATAACAGGAAGCAGATATAAAGATGCAACTTACTGAGTTATGGATACTCTTGTCAAAACTTCAAGATAACAAGAATTTTGTAAAAATGTGCTAGAAGATAAATCTACAAGAACGATTTAAAAAAATTTATATCTATTTTTATTTAGCAACAAATGGTATAAGAAAAAGACCTCAATTGTGATATTTTTTATTAACACCAGTAAATCTTTCACGTTGTATCTCTCACTAATAGACACTCGTGTGGGTGAGTGATAAATTGTAGAAGATTTAATTGTGTTCTTAATTTTTCTCTTAAGAAAAATTTAGCCCAAAAAAAGCACTAATGAAGAATACGTAAAAGTGGTTCTAAAAGCCATTTTTATAGTACAAGAATCCTTATTTTATCTAAACTTTAATCCTAATAGAATTAGGATAAAATAATATCTTTATATAATTTTAATTTAGATAATTAAAAGGATAAATATAATATCTAATATTATCTTTAATTAAATAATATAATTATTTTAATTTAAATAAATAATATAATTATTTATTTAATTTCATAACTATTATGAATTAGACCAGTAATTGAATGAGCCCAACAAGTTTAATCAAATTAAATATGAGTTAATCAAATTAATTAATTGGTCATAATAAGTTTAATCAAATTAAACTTAGGCCAATTAATATTTTAAATCTAACAATTAATTCAATAGTCAATTTCAGTATTTATGAAGCTAGCATGGGACCAATGGACCTATAAAATTAAGCTCCAATAAAGTAAATCATTTGATTAAACTCTTTAATCAACATTATTTTATTTATTAACTTTTTATTATTACACTAAAAATATAAAGTTGAACTCTTAATTTTACAGGTAAAATATAAAATAGAAAACTGTCTTTGTCCATTTAATAATAATTTCATATAGGTCAATCCTCCACAAGTGTTCATATTTAGAGTTAGGTCGAATGCCCGTTAACTTCTCTAATTACATCTTTATCTTTGATCCACATTGATCCTTTTTTGAACATTTAATTAATGAAGTTCACAAATTTATTATTATTTTCTTTAACTCTTAAAGAAAACTGAGCTCTCATAATATTTAAGACCAGAATTAATTGTCAAGGGAACAACTTATCTAACTTCATTTCAGAAGGAGTGGATTCCATATTTGTAAGAAATATTCCCAGCTATCCATTTTGTTACATTTATAAAATACTTAGTAATTGACTGAAAATCTTTTACAGTCTTTCTCTTTTAAATTAATAAATATAACTCAATAAATAGGAGTTCATTAATCATTCAGAATTAAGATTAATCCATATATAATTATATTGTGATAAAATAAATTCTTTTTACTAACAAAGATTAATAGAGAATTAATTTTATTGTGGTCCAGTTCTATATAATTAACATTATAAAAAGTGCCTCTATTTTCTATGTCAACACATAAAATGATCCGAATAAGATCATTGTATATAATAAACAAATAGACCGCACTTATAGTCTATGAAAATGAAGTTTTCGTCTTTATTCAGACTTAAGACAAGTTTAGATTATTACGCTTGAACTTAATCCTCTCGTATATAACTATTATATACTAAGTTTAAGATTACATATAATAATCAAGGAATTTTATTATATTTGAATAAAATAATCATAATTACGAATATAATATTGAATGAATAACCTCTATTAATTATTTTCAGCAGTATCTAAAGACAAATAATTATACTTTTAGGGCACACTTCGAATAATCTCTCACTTGCCCTAAAGCATGTGAGACATGTCTCATATCCCTAGACCCTCTAAGTGACTCTCAAAATTAGCAGCAGGAAGAGTCTTGGTAAAAGGATCATCATAGTTATTTAATGACATGATCTTTCTTCACCATAACATCTCATTAGTGAATGATCTCCCTGATCATATGGTATTTACTTTCTATGTCCTTGCCTCTTTTGTGACTTCTTAGCTTTTTAGAATTTACCACTGCACCGCTATTATTACAATAAAGCGTGAGGGGTTTACCTATATATGGAACAACTTCCAAATTCGATAAGAATTTGTGGAGCTATACCGTTTCCTTAGCTGCTTCACAAGCCATTGCATATTCAGTTTCTATGGTTGAATTGGTAATACATGATTATTTTATACTTTTCCACATAATGGCTCTACCACCGAAAGTGAACACTGATTCAGACGTTGATTTTTGAGAATTTACGTCAGATTGAAAATTAGAATCAGTGTATTCAATTCGGATCAAATCCTTACTGGAATAGACAATCATATAATTTCTCGTTCTTCATAAGTACTTGAGAATATGTTTTACCGCAATCCAGTGGTCATATTCTGGATTTGATTGATACCGGCTGACTATACCCACCGAATAGCAAATATCGGGCCTAGTACACAACATGGCATACATTAGACAGCCTACTGCAGAGGCATAGGGTATCCGTCTTATATCCTCTTCCTCTTGAGGTATCTTAGGACATTGTGTCTTAAATAAGTGAATTCCATGGCGAGAAGGTAAATTACCTTATTTTTTTTTGGGAATTTTGCATGAAAAACCTTACAAGGATCTTATCCATGTATGATGCTTGAGATAAAGTTAAAAGTTTGTTCTTATGATCTCGTATGAGTTGGAACCCAATAACATTACTTGTTTCTCCCAAATATTTCATTTGGAATTCCTTAGCTGGCCATTTCTTTACATCCGATAATATTTCTTTATTATTCCCAATGAGAAGAATATCATCAATGTAAAGAACTAAGAAAATCACTTTGCCCTCATTGATGGACTTGTATGCAAACGATTCATCAAAATTTTTCTCAAAGTCATAAAACTTGATAGTTTGATCAAATCTTATATTCCAAGATCTAGATGCTTACTTAAGCCGATAAATAGACCTTTATAGCTTGCAAACCTTTTTCTCTTGATCTTGTACTATGAATTCATCTGATTGAACCATGTAAATGGTTTCATCAAGATTGCCATTCAAAAAAGTAGTCTTCACATCTATTTGTCAAATCTCATAATCTAAACAAGCGGCAATGAATAAAAGAATAAGAATGGATTTTAGGGCTACTGGCGAGAAAGTTTCCTTATAGTCAACCCTCGTTTTTTAGGTATAACCCTTTGCCACTAGCCTTACTTTAAAAGTCTTCACTTTCCCATCTACTCTTCTTTTTCTTTTGTAGACCTATTTGCTCCAAATGGGTTTAAATCATTTAGGTAGATCTATAAGCTCCTAGACCGAATTAGAGTGCATTGACTCTATCTCGAGATTCATGGCCTTAAGCCATTTCTCCTTGTCAGAATCTTCCATGGTTTGTTTATATGTCAATGGATTATCTACACTGTCATCAGAGATTGCAACTTGTTCTTCTCCAATTAAAGTGTAGCGTATGGGTAGTCTTACTATCCTCTCACTGCACTTAAGTGGCGGCGGTGTATTCTGACGAGTAGGCATAATTTGTTGACTTTGTGATCCAACAATAATTGTTGGTTGTTGAGGTCTAACCTCATCAAAAAGTAGTTCCTCAATAACAACTTTACTTCGAGGTATGTGATCTCTTATATAATTATCCTTAAGAAAAGTAGCATTTGTTGATACAAATACTTTATTATCGAGAGAGTTATAAAAGAAACCACCTTCTGTCTCTTTAAGGTAGCCTACAACTAGGCATAATTTTTAATGTGGTTCTCACTTCCTCGTCTTTCCTTTTAGCATTTGTGTGGGACACCCCTATATGTGAAAGTGCCGCAAAGAAGGCTTGCGACTATTCCATAACTTTAAGGGTGTTTTAGGGATTAACTTAGATGGTACTATATTAAGAATATACATATTGTTTACAATGCATATCCCCAAAGAAGCGGATAATGATGAGAAACTCAACATGGATATCACCATGTCTAGTAACGTTCTATTCTCCTTTCGGCAACACTATTTTGTTGTGGTGTTCCTAGAGCTGTGAGTTGGGATATTACCCCATGCTCTTTCAAGTGATCTCCAAATTCCTCATCGAAGTATTCACCTCTTTGATCAGATCGAAGTGCTTTTAATGGTTTATTGAGTTGTTTCACGAATTCAACCGAAATTCTTTGAACTCTTCAAACATTTTTTATTTTCTTTGCATCAAATATATATAGCCATAGCGAGAGCAATCATCAATAAAAGTGACGAAATATTCGTATCCTCCTTTAGCTTGTACATTAATCGGACCACAAACATCCAAATGTGCTAATTCTAAAGGTTCTTTAGCACTGTTGCCTTTTCCAATAAAGGGTCTTTTAGTCATTTTACCTTCCAAACAAGATTTGCAAACTGGTAAAGTACTAACCCTTAAACTATTTAGGGGTCCATCATTTACTAATCGTTGTATCCTGTTTAGGTTAATATGACCTAATCCAAGGTGCTAAAGGAATGTTTCATTATAAGGAGAAATCTTTTGGTTCTTAGGTTTTGGTTGTTCTAACCTGAACATTTCAGTATTGAGCAGTGTTTGTGTTTTTGGCCGTATAATATATAGATCATTCTCTAAATTACCGATGCATATATTCAAACAATTTCTAGAAATAAAAACTTAATTATTATTAAAAGAAATAAAATACCAATGTTTTAAACATTTAGAGACAGAAATTAAATTTTGTCTAAAATCAAGAATATAATAAACGTCTTGCACAATTAAAAAATGATCCCTAAACTTAAGCTTAAATACTCTTACTGCTTTAGTTGAAACCACGACCCTAGTACCCACTCGCATCATTAACTCACTGATGAACACTTGAAATTACATATTTAATAAGGATTTTATATCATTGTTTTGTATTACTAATGCCTTTAACCCCCCTAACTTAAGTATGTTTATAATATTATACATAATTAGCTTTTAACTGTTTTGTGGTAGGTACGATAAAATGGGCATAACTTTCTACCTAGGAATTCAATTAGAGTAATTCTTAATCCTGTGAAGAGCTGACGCAATGGGATAACATATTGTATTTCACATGGCATTCAAAATTCGAGCGTTGAGAATGTGAAAATGGACTAAAACAGAACTGATATGCAATACAGACCCAATCCAAACAGTCATCAGTATTTGGCCCATAACTATAGAAATATGTATCTAATATGTATGAGAGAACTCAATTTAGAAAGATAAGAAATGTATCTACAATTGTGATGTTTTAAGTGACAGCTAATTCAGAATACATCAATTCCAAATTAGATAAGCAAGTGGGTGCATTAATGATAATCAATGTAAATTATTTGCCACAATTATTAACTTTTATCATCCAAATGGTTCCCTCTTCATTTGTCTTGATTTATCCATATTTTTCTATAAATAGGTAGCATGTTTATGCCCAAAACATGTAATTAGAGACCTAGATTTTAGTTCAAAAGACTTGTCTTTTGTATTATCTCTTTGTAATATTATTTCTCTTATTTACTATTATAAAGTCATGTTATCGCTTCTTCCATTTCTTTTCTTTTTCTTTAGTTTTATTATGTCCAAGTAAGTTTTTTTATGCTAAGGTGAAAGGGTGAAACTCTTGGCAAAGTAATACTTAACTCTTATTCATAAATTTAACGTTTTATTCTTAAGTTATGCAAATTTATATATGATGTATTTATTTTGTTTGTAATATTAATACCCTTTCTTCTAAGTGGTGTATCTTGATTTATTATTGGCAAACTTTATACTTGGTACAATAAATTCTCGAAATCATTTACAAGATATGGTGTATATACCTTTTTTTGTAAGGTGGAAGTCTTGATTTATTGTAGACAAATATAAAGATTGGCATAATAAATATTTGAACCTATTTATAAGATTTGGTGTATAATAATTGAAAGAAATAAATACTAATTAATATATAAATGATGATGAATTTTAATTTTTATATTTTTCAGTTGGAACCTTTTTTGTGTGATGATTCCAATTGAGTTATAAAAAGATTTAAATATATTATTACTTCTTATTCCAAGAGTGGATCCCCCTAACCTTAACTTTTATTTGAACTGGGCTTCACCAGCTAAAAGCAGAAGTTTTGAGTCTTTTAAAGAAAGCCGAGGAAGATTTGTAAAGGGCAAGGCTTAGCTTTCGGACTCATAGCTAAATGTTCATCTTTCTGCCTTCCTGCAGAATTAAATTAAAATTTGTAGACATCTTATACTGCATTAATTGTCTTTAAAGTATTTATAGTTTGTAATTTTAATTCTAATTCCTTGTGGATTGACCCCGTTCTCACCGAGTTATTACTTCGATAATTCTGCACTTGGGAATAAACTCCTATATTCTGGATGTGTCAAGTTTTTGGCGCCGTTGCCGGGAAGTAAAATTAACATTTTTTTTTTGTTTGTTTACTTATTTTATTTTTATGGAAGGTTAAGCCTCCTAACTTACTTTATTTTATTTATTATTCGCTTTCTGTTTTCATGGAAGGCTATGACTCATACTTTTTATTTATTAACTTTTTATTATATAATCTAACATTTATTAATCTAACTTCTAACTATTTATCTAACTTTTATTTTATTGTTAGTTTTGCCTATTTTATTTGTCTTTATTTAATTTTTAATTTTTTTATTTTTTTCTTTCTCTTATTTGTAATATTTATTGTTATTGTATTTTGTTTTATTTATTTGTATACGTAGTTGGTTTCGAGATCCTAATTCTCATCTTTGGTGAAATATAATTTCAAAACTTCCGTTGATAATTTGTTAGATTCTTCTTCATCTTTTCATTCTTCACCAATTAACACCATGGGCAAAAATCAAATTGAGGGACTCATAGCCCCAGGGGACAATCAGTCCTAATAATATGACCATAACTGACCTAGGACACTTAAAGATTACATAAACCCTACACAAACTGGTGCACCATCTTGCTTAATTTTTCCTCTGGATGCAACACATTTTAATTTTAAGCCAGCCAATATCCAACTTTTACCCATTTTTCATGGCTTAGATGCAGAGAACCCTTAACTGCATCTAAGAGAATTTGAAGAAGTGTGTAACAAGTATAATGACAAAAATTGTAGCATGAACACAATTTGACTTAATCTTTTCCCCTTTTCTTTAAAAGATAAAGTTAAAATATGGCTATAAAACCTTAGGCCAGGATCCATTTCTTTATGGGATGAGATGCAACAATAATTTCCAAAAACAAATTTTCTTTCCCATAGAACAAATTCTTTCAAAAGACAAATTATCACTTTTGCCCAAAAATCAGAAAAAAAAACCCTTTACCAATGTTGGAAAAGGTATAAAGAATTACTTAATATCTGTCCCCATTCTGGCTTTGAAATATAGAGACTAGTCTTAAATTTCTATGAGGACTTAACACTCCAAGTTAGGCAAATGGTAGAAATGATATGTAATGAAATATTTGAGGACAAAGACCTAGAAGAGGCAATGAGCTATCTAGACTTACTAGCAGAAAATGCTCAAAATTAGGACATTACTGGTACATGTGAGGCACCTAGTAAAAATTAAACCATTACATCTAGTGGGGGTATTTATCATTTTAGGAAAGACTATGACTTCAAGTCAAATTAGCATCCTTAGCTAAAAAAGTCGAAACCTTAGAAATGAAAAAGAGTGGTCAAATAAAATATGTTCAAAAATTATGTGTCACATTTGTGAAACCACCCATGATCACTCTACCAATGATTGCCCAACTTTGTCTACATTTAGGAAAAGTCTCCATGAACAAGCCAATGTTCTAAACATATTTAAACGGTAAAACAATAACCCTTATTCACAAAACTACAATCTTGGATAGAGAAATCACTCGAATTTTAGTTTGAGGAATGACACTTAAGCACAGGCTTCATAACCACACCAAAATTTTCAAAACCATCAAGGTTATGCACCATATGTCCCACCTCATAACAAAAATCTTGAAGAAGCTTTGTATGCATTCATTGAAAATCAAAAGTCTATTAATTCTCAAAATGTTCAAACATTTGCTGATTTGAAAGATACTTTTGTGAAATTTGCATCTGCACTGAACATTCATGAGAAAGGAAAATTTCCTTCTTAACCACAACCAAACCCTAAAAGACAACATAACTCAAATGTATATAGTTTAGGAAGCCAACACATGGATCAAGTTAAAGTGGTTATCATTCTTCAGAATGGTAAAATTGTTGAAAAAGGCATTCCTGAACCTCATGAGATAGATGAATCAATCTTTAAGGGTATGGAAAACGTTGAACCTACACCTAATGAATAAAACACCAATCCCTCACCTCCACCCCCATTTCCTTATGCATTACGTAATACTAAGAAGATGAATCACAATCCTAAAATTTTTTAAATCTTCAAACAGGTAAATGTTAATATTCTTTTATTGGATGCTATTAAACAGGTTCCCTTTTATGCAAAATTTTTGAAGGATTTATGTACAGTAAAAAGAAAACTGAACATGAAACGTTTTTAGCTGAACAAGTAAGTGCCATTCTTCAGAACAATAATGCATTAAAATATAAAGACCCTGGTTGTCCTACAATTTCATGTATTTTTAGAAGTCATAAAATTGAACAAGCCATACTTGATCTTGGTGCTAGCGTGAATTTATTGTCATATTTAATTTATCAATAGCTCAATCTTGGTGAGTTAAAATCGACTTCTGTAACTCTTTTACTTACCGATAGATCAATAAAAGTGCCAAAAGGGATAGTGGAAGATGTTTTAGTTCAAGTTGATAAATTCATATATCCTGTGGATTTTATTGTCTTGGACATAAAAGCTATTGAAGGATGTAATCTGATACTTGTTATTTTGGGTCATCCATTTTTAGCAACTTCTAACGCTTTGATTAATTGTAGGAATGGAGTAATGAAGCTTTCATTTAGAAACATGACACTTAAGCTCAATGTTTTCAATATGTGTAAGCAACCATATGAGGGGGAAGATGAAAGTGAAGAATTCGATATGATTGAAACGATTATAGAGGATCATATGCAAAAAAAGGAGTTCCACCGATCCCTTAGAAATGTATTTAATAAATTCATTTGAGTTAAATATACAATTAGATCCTGAAATCTCTGACATATGTTCTTTATTTGACTATGCGCAGGTGATTGAAAATAAAGAATGAAAACCAAAGTTTGAAAAATTAGAAGAAAATGAGGATAAATAGAATGAAATTTCAAAGTTGAAGTTGAAACCTCTGCCTGAAGGATCGAAATATGCATTTTTTGGAGAGAAACAAACTTACCCGGTGGTAATCTCTTCTACACTCATAAGCGAACAAGAAGGTAAGTTGATTGAATTATTAAACATGCATAAAAATACACTTGGGCGGACTTTAAAAGATATAAATGGCATTGATCCTTTGATTTGCACATATAGAATACACCTAAAAGATAATGCCAAAACTTTTCAACAACCTCAAAGGAGATTATATCCACATATGAAAGAGGCAGTGAGAGCTGAAGTTCTAAAATTACTTGAAGTAGGAATCATCTATCCTATCTCAATTAGTAAGTGGGTAAGTCTTACTCAAGTAGTACCAAAAAAATCTAGAATCACAGTTATTGAAAATGAAAAATGTGAGTTAATACCAACTCGAGTCTCATTTAGTTGGAGGAGCAGGACAAATTGTAGAAAGAGTAGTAGGACATCCCTATTATTGCTTTCTAGACGGTTATTCTGGCTATTATCAAATTCATATAGCACTAGAAGACCAAGAAAATACTACATTCACATGCCCTTTTAAGACATTTTCTTTTAAAAGAATGCCATTTGGACTTTGTAATGCCCCAGCAGTATTTCAGATATGTATGTTAAGCATTTTTAGTTACATGGTTGAGCATTATTTAGACACTTTCATGGATGATTTAATTGTGTTTGGAAATTCTTTTGATAATTGTCTTGAAAACTTAGAAAATGTCTTAAAAAGATGTGAAGAAAAGAGTCTTGTGTTGAATTGGAAAAATTGCCATTACGTGGTTACTTTTGGAATTATTTTGGGATATGTAGTGTCTTCTAAAGAAATTAAAGTAGATAAGGCAAAATTCGAACTCATTACACATTTGCCTCTACCAAAAACAGTCAGAGAAGTCCGATCCTTTTTAGGATATGCTAAATTCTAGATAAGGTTCATAAAAATTTTAGTGCTATATCTAAACCTCTTTATAACCTCTTAGCAAAAGATGTATGATTTGAGTGCACTCAAGAGTGTCAAAATTTGTTTGAAAAATTAATTAGCCTCTTAACATCTGCTTCTATCATATAATCTCCTGACTGGTCTTTACCTTTTGAGCTCATGTGTGATGCTAGTGACTACGTTGTTGGTGTTGTATTGGGACAAAGAAAGAAAGGTAAATCCTATGTAATTTATTATGCAAGTAGAACTTTAAACAATGCATAAATGAATTACATAACAACTAAAAAAGAACTACTTGTTGTAATATTTGCATTAGACAAATTCCATTCTTATTTAATTGGTTCTTCAACTGTTGTGTTTACTAACCATGCTGTTGTAAGGTATTTAATGTCAAAATAGGATGCAAAACCAAGACTGATTCGATGAATTCTATTGCTTCAAGAATTTATTATCGCTATCAAGGATAAGAAGGGAGCTGAGAATGTTGTTGTAGATTACTTATCAAGACTCGCACCAGATTCATCAACAGAAATAACACCTATTAATTATTCTTTTCCTTATGAATTTTTATTTTCTACTATTACAATGCTTTGGTATGCTAATATTGTTAATTTTTTTGTAACAGAAGAAATGCCACCTCAATAGAATGCTCAAGACAAAAAGAAAATTTTAACTGAAGTAAGAAAGTTATTAAGATGATCCTTATCTCTTCAAATATTGTCGTGACCAAATATTTTAAAGATGCATACCCGACAATGAGGTAAGTAAAGTTATTGAATTTTGTTGTTCTGAAGCATGTGGGAGACATTTCTCATCAAAGAAAACAGCTACAAAAATCTTATAGTGTGGATTTTATTGGCCTACTTTATTTAAAGATACACATGTTTTTTATATAACGTGTGAAAATTGTCAAAAGTTGGGATCAATTTTAAAACAAATATGATGCCTTTGAACCCCATTCTTGTTATTGAAATCGTTGATTGTTGGGGGATAGATTTCATGAGACCATTTCCGCTATCATTTGTATTTACGTATATCTTAGTTGCAGTAGATTATATCTTAAATTGGATTGAGGTCATTCCATGTCGAAATAATGACCATAAAATGGCCATGAAATTTTTGAAAAAATATCTTAAGTCAATTTGAAATCCCTCGAGCCATTATAAGTGATGGGGGTAAGCATTTTTGTAATAGGCCATTTGAAACATTAATAAAAAACATATGGTATTACTCATAACGTTGCCACCCCTTATCATCCTCAGACAAGTGAACAAGTTGAATTAGCAAATAGGGAGATAAAAATAAATTTTAGAAAAAACTGTAAACCCAAATCGCAAAGATTGGTCTTTAAGACTTAATGATGCACTGTAGGCTTATAGAACTACTTTTAAAAATTCATTGGGTATGTCTCCTTATAGGATAGTTTATGAAAAACCTTGTCACTTAGCTATAGAATGATAAGGGCGTAAAAGCACTAGTATAATTTGTACATAACTTTCGTATTTTGCTCTAAATTATGTATATTTGGCTATTTAATTATGGTTTCTGATCATGAATAGATGCATGATGGAAAATGTGATACATAAGAACAAACGGGAGGCAAATCAGACGTCAAACGAAGAAGTTACGCTCAAAATAAGAAAGTAGCCCAACAGGTGGTTGGGCGCAGCGGCGCCAAGGGCTGGATGCCGCAGCGCCCAGGTCAGTATCTGAACACTGCAGCGCCCACAACCCAGCGCCGCGGTGATCAATGCGGTGAACAATATTGGAAAATAGTATTTTGATACAGTACCCGTAAATAATATTTTGCTACAGTGACTCGTAAACAGTATTTTGAAGACAAAAACCTATAAATAGAAAGCCAAAAAAACCCTAAGAGAGAGGAGAGGAGAAAAAAGAGAGAAAAGAGGCAAAAACTTAGAGAGAGAATTCACAACACAAATAAAAGATCAAAGCCAAAAATTAAAGAACCAAGATCAAGATTCAAGTTTCAAGTCAAGATTGAGGGTGAAGCACATCAAGGAGTCACTTTGATTAGTTTTTCTTCTCTTTCTTTATCATTATGCTCTTGTTCTTGTTGATCTTTATGAATTGGTTTGATACTTTTGGTTTTGTGATGGGCTAAATTGTTATTCTAGGGTTAGACTATGTAAACCTAGTATGTAGTTGGATTTCATTGATTCTTAGTTTATGAACTTGATAAATTCAATTGATTCATTCTATCTTGTGTTTAATGCTTTCATTATACCTGATCAATATTATGAATGATTGAGGAACCATGATGAACTCGACGAAGGGATTCATGTGTTTAGCCTAGGGTAGTTTGATGCATAATCATAGGGTAACAACTATGAGTTCCATCTAGGATAGACATATACCTAGGTGACATGTATGGTATAATTTAGACTTGATCTTAATGAATTACATTCTGATTTGATTACCATAGACATATAGGTGATTGTTAGAATGCGTAATATAGTTACTTGACCATCGACAGAGGCTTGTGATGAGATTAGTGTCTAAGCCAATCAATTGTTATTAAGAGATTAACTAAGTGCTTAATGAATCTAATGAAATACTAGGGGATGAGTCAAAACCCTAGATTATCTTTATTTGTGAATTCTACTCTTTGTTTTTGTTTAGTTAATTGATAGAATTAGATTAGTTATATAAATTTCAGATTTTGGTTTTCTGAATAACGTTAAGTAGGTATAATTTTAGTACTTGATTTATAGAATTAGATTATATAGTCCCTGTGGGATCGATATCTGGACTTAAAATCCTATATTACTTGATACGATAGCGTGCACTTGTGCTTAGCTACTATAACAACCCAATCAAGTTTTTGGCGCTTGTCGGGGACTAGTTTTATCTATTCTTTAGATCAATACTACTACCAAGCTACTTACTTTTAATTCAAATTTTTATTTTTGTCTTATCTTCTTCTTTTTACTTTGATTTTCTTTTTATTTTGCTTTGACAGTTCATACCATGGAGGAAAATAATGATGATATCAATAATCCTATGTTTGAGCCCATGATACCACAGAGAGCTTTGAAAGAGTATGTTATCCCAACTACAAGTGGTGTTCAGTTTAGTATTCGATGACCAACCATCAACGCTAATAACTTTGAGATCAAGCCGAATATTATTTAGATGTTGAAAGAAACTGTGCAGTTCAGCAGAGCCCCCAATGACGATCCTAACATGCATATCATAAACTTCTTAGAAATTTGTGATACCTTCAAATACAACGGAGTCTCCGACGATGCCATTAGATTGAGATTATTCCCTTTCTCTTTAAGGGATTGAGCTAAGAGTTGGTTGATGTCATTGCCATTAGGATCCATATCGACGTGGGAAGATTTAGCACAGAAGTTCTTAGCCAAGTTCTTTCCACCAGCAAAGATAGCAAAGATGAGGAATGACATTACCTCATTCAATCAGATTGATGAAGAGTCATTGTATGAGGCCTGGGAGTGCTTCAAGGACATGTTGAGGAAGTGTCCTCATCATGGAGTTCCTAAATGGCTATTAGTCCAAACGTTCTATAATGGATTAGTAGGCCACTTGAGGACTATTGTAGATGCCACTGCTGAAGGAGTTTTAATGAATAAGTCTATAGATGAGGCTTATGATCTATTAGAAGATATGCGTCAAACAATTACCAATGGCCAGCAGAAAGAGTTACACCCAAGAGAGTTGCCGATATATATGAAATTGACGCATTCAATGCATTGATAACTCAAATCGATACTTTATCTAAGAAGTTTGATACGTTGAATAACGTCAAAACTCGACAAGTGACATGCAACTTTTGTGGTGATAACCACATGAATAGGCAGTGCATGAAAGCAGCAAATTATGTGGGCAATTTCAATCATCAACAACATATCCCACAATCAAATTTCTACAATCCGAAGTGGAGAGATCATTCTAACTTCTTTTGGCATTACAATCAAGAGGAGTCATTTAGACCATTGAATCCTCCAGGATTTTCACCACCACAAGAAAAGAAGCCAACATGGGAAGACATGTTTATGCAATAAATGAAGTCCAATGATGCCATCCTACATAATCATTCAGCATCTTTGAAAAATTTAGAAGTTTAAATGGGACAACTTGCTGCTGCAATTTATAGAAGACCTCAGAGCACTTTACCAATCGATATTAAGACAAATTCAAAAGAGAATATAGAGCTATGCCAAGCCATCAACTTGAGGTGTGGTGAGATCTTACAAGAAGATACATCCATACCACCACAACCAAGTATAAAGGAGAAGGAAGTACAGAAAAATAAAGTACAACTATATAGACCGCCTATTCCTTTTCTTCAAAGGCTACAGAGGTGTCAAACAAATGTTGAAACAAAAAATCAACAGCATACTAGTCTAGAAAATAGTGCAGAATCTCAGAAAAGTGCAGAATTCTCAATAATGGAACGTGCAGAAACTGGTATTAAAGTGCAACAACATTTTAAAGTGCAGAAAAGTGGCAACACAGTAAAAAATACTAGTAACAAAGAGCAGAATCAGCCCATGCGTACTATGTTACTTGACTGTTGTAGCATTAATGTAGTGCCATCAAACACCAAATAGCTCAAAGACATGGAGATGTTGAATCCTCACATAAAAAAGAAGGCGTTAAGACATAGAAAGAAAAGAAAAAAGAAGAAAAAAAAGAAGCAGTACGATAATAGGATCAAAGAGACGGGCAAAAAAGAGACACTTCACCGGTCTAAGATTCAAGTCTTTCCAGAGAAACACGAGGAGAAAGAGGAACAAGTTGCTGCCCAAGATCAAATAAAGAAGATGTAGAAGCTAAAAGAAAGAAAGCCTAACAAGCTCACATATAAAGATGCTTCCACCATTGATTTTGATCCTCCATAAGAGTAGAAAGAGCCCCGCCAAGCTGACGGCGTTAAATCAAGGGCTTATTGGGAGGCAACCTAAGTAAATTTTTAATTTTTATTAGCTTATTTTCAGTTTTATTTATGTTAGTTTCTTTGTTTCTTTTAGGAATAAAATCGGCAAGTCAAGCATTCAAGAAAGCAGCTCAAGCAATTTCAAGCATTAGAAGTAAAGGAATACCACAGTCAAATCAATGGACAACAACGTTGCATTGCTTCAACTTCATCTACCAGAGGAGTTTTTCTTACTTTTAAGTTTATTTTTAGACATTAAGGACAATGTCTAATTTAAGTTTGGGGGTAGAAAACACAATTTCTTGTGTTTATTTTGCTGCTTATATTGGTTGGTTGTCTTATTGAGTAAATTTTTTTTTAGGTTATTAAGTTTTGGTTGAGATGATTATCATTAGTCCATGATAAGAAATAAAATATTTGCTGAATTTATTTTCATAAGTTTTTCGGAAATAATAAAGGCTTGAGATAATTTTTATATCATGAATCTTAAACTGATTTCAAGCTTATTTTTGATCACTTATTCTTGAGCACATTAAAATAAGCATGTATTAGTTGAATTTTTTGCTTAGAGTTATTCATGCTTAAGTAGTACACCACAGTCTTGAAGACCAACACTCTAGAACTTGCTTGATTACTACTTGAGGCGAATTCCTAGAATTCATATATTTAGGGAAATGACAGTAGGCCATCTTTGGACCGTTTGAGCCTTTTCGAGCCTACCTTATATGTATATTTATCCCTAGTCACTCCTTTTAAGCCTAATTACCCATTTTTTTATTTAACAACATTACAAGCCTAAAGACTTTGAGTTTACTTATCCTAAAATCTACCGATAGCACCATAAACCTTGAGTTTACTTAGAAATATTCTTAAAATGAAGAAGGTTGTGGATGTATAAAAGAAGGGTACTGCAATGAAAAGCAATAAGTCTTGAATGTGCGTATCATTCTAATTTTGGGGGTACATAACCAAAAAAAAAAGAAAAAAAGAAAATTTTAAATGCATAATACCCCAAGCTTAAGAAAAAGAAGAAATTCTTTGTAAAGGGGATTAAAAGAAAAATGGGAATAGCATAAGTTTTGGGGGAAGAGATGAATAATCAAGGAGGAGAAGGAATCAAGAAGTTTCTAAGTAAAGTCTAGGTGTTAATGGTGTGATTTGCACTTTATATATATCTTTATATCCCACATTTACCTTAGCCTTACATTACAAGCTAATTAAAGTCCTAAATAGATCCCTAGACATGTGTATTTCTATATTAGTGGAAAGTAGTATGAAAAGCAAGCTTATGGTAGTGTTATAATTAAAAATATGCTGAGACATCATATTTATGTACTTTCTTAAATATTGAGTAAATCTATGTTCTATTTAGCTAATTACTTGCTTATTACACACACGCACAAGTAATCATTTATAAAGGAGAATAAAGTACTTGATCAATGGTATGAGGATTGCTGAAAGTTGTTTATTGATTTCTGAAGAGTCTTGTATTATTTTTAACAGCCTTCATTTGAGACTATAATGATTGTTTAATCAACTAAAACTTATTTTTAGTTTTTAATTTTTGTTTTTGAGTCATGAATAAGTTGTGAATATTTTTCTTTGTTTTGTTCGAGGACGAAGAAAGTGTTAAGTTTGGGGGTATTTGATAAGGGCGTAAAAGCACTAGTATAATTTGTACCTAACTTTTATATTTTGCTTTAAATCATATATATTTGGCTATTTAATTGTGGTTTCTGATTATGAATAGATGCAAGATGGAAAATGTGATACATAGCAACAAACAGGAGGCAAATCAGACATTAAACGAAGAAGTTACGCTCAAAATACGAAAATAGCCCAGCAGGTGGTTGGGCGCCAAGGGCTGGATGTCGCAGCGCCCAGGTCAGTATCTGAGCACTGCAGCGCCCACAACCCAGCGCCGCGGTGCTCAATGCGGTGAACAGTATTGGAAAATAGTATTTTGATACAGTACCCGTAAATAATATTTTGCTACAGTGACTCGTAAACAATATTTTGAAGACAAAAACCTATAAATAGAAAGCCAAAAAAACCCTAAGAGAGAGGAGAGGAAAAAAAAGAGAGAAAAGAGGCAAAAACTTAGAGAGAGAATTCACAACACAAATAAAAGATTAAAGCCAAATATTAAAGAACCAAGATCAAGATTCAAGCTTCAAGTCAAGATTGAGGGTGAAGCACATCAAGGAGTCACTTTGATTAGTTTTTCTTCTCTTTCTTTATCATTATGCTCTTGTTCTTGTTGATCTTTATGAATTGGTTTGATACTTTTAGTTTTGTGATGGGCTAAATTGTTATTCTAGGGTTAGACTATGTAAACCTAGTATGTAGTTGGATTTCATTGATTCTTAGTTTATGAACTTGATAAATTCAATTGATTCATTCTATCTTGTGTTTAATACTTTCATTATACCTGATCAATATTATGAATGATTGAGGAACCATGATGAACTCGACGAAGGGATTCATGTGTTTAGCCTAGGGTAGTTTGATGCATGATCATAGGGTAACAACTATGAGTTTCATCTAGGATAGACATATACCTAGGTGACATGTATGGTATAATTTAGACTTGATCTTAATGAATTACATTTTGATTTGATTACCATAGACATATAGGTGATTTTTAGAATGTGTAATATAGTTACTTGACCATCGACAGAGGCTTGTGATGAGATTAGTGTCTAAGTCAATCAATTGTTATTAAGGGATTAACTAAGTGCTTAATGAATCTAATGAAATACTAGGGGATGAGTCAAAACCCTAGATTATCTTTATTTGTGAATTCTACTATTTGTTTTTGTTTAGTTAATTGATAGAATTAGATTAGTTATATAAATTTCAGATTTTGGTTTTCTGAATAAAAGTTAAGTAGGTATAATTTTAGTACTTGATTTATAGAATTAGATTGCATAGTCCCTGTGGGATCGATATCTGGACTTAAAATCCTATATTACTTGATACGATAGCGTGCACTTGCGCTTAGCTACTATAACAACCCAATCATAGAACTTGAGTATAATGCCTACTGGGCCATTAAAACTCTCAATGTAAATTTTGATTTTGCTGGAGACATACGTAAATTACAAATAAATGAACTTGAAGAATTGAGAAAGGATGCATATGAGAATTCAAAAATTCATAAAGCTAAAATCAAAACTTTATATGATAAAAAAATTCAAAGAAAAACATTTGATGTTGGTTAAAAGGTTTTGCTTTATAATTCTCAACTTCATATATTCCCTGGAAAATTAAGATCAAGATAGAGTGGCGATTTTATTGTGAAACATGTGTACCCTTATAGAACAATTGACATTGAAAATCCTAGAAATGGGAATGTGTTTAAGGTAAATGGGTAAAGACTTGAGCCGTTTCTAGAAAACCAAGCTTTTTATGAAGAATTTATGTCCCTGTCAGACCCTTGTTGCGAGACCAATTAATCTTTGTTTTATATATTTACATATTTATATATATTTATTTTTCTTTTAACTTTATAATTATTATTTTTCACTTGCAGGTTAATTTAGTATTTTTGTTGAAGTTTTATTTTGCACCCCGATTAAGTGGTAGATAACGGTACTTCGTGACATTTTAAGTTAGTTTTGTCAGTTTCCCATAATTACTAATACCTTATCTTCTTCCGCCTTTCTAAAAATATTGGATGACAGTCTAAAGAATTTGAAAAAATGTTTTTTCTCATTGCCTCAAAATGCCTTAAAGAAAATTTACCAAGCAAGATGTGAAAGATTAAGGTTATTAATGATTATAAATATACCTGTTGACTTACGTTGGTTAATTGAAGCCAAAATTCGATTGACAGGTGAATCTTCAAACTCATTAATTTTCTACATGACTGGCTTAGGTAAAAGCTCTTTCGCAAAAAAACGAATAGCAAAACGATTAAGTGTTTGTTACAAGTGTGCATGCATGACTTGCAACATACTTTGCCATACTTTAGGAATAATGTCTATAAATCGCGAAGATAAAATTAGGTTCATTAAAGATGGGCTGAGTAAAGAGTCTTTAGATGATATTTTATTGACTCTTGAGACGCATCCTAGTAGATATGTGTATATTGTAATTCGTGAATTATGGGACATATTCCTAAAAGAACATGAGCGGTACAGTCTCGGGAATCTGACTTTAAAAGACCCTGTTTGCCAATTTATAAGAAAATTGGATGAGAAGCCTATCCCCTACCCATAAAGGGCGTTCAAGCCGTTACTAGACGTAAAACCGGAGGAAGATGTGAGCCAGAATCACAACTACTTATACATATTTACTATAGCTATTATTTTTAAATGTTTCATTTCAAACTCAAACTTCTTTTCTAACAACTAACCACCCATGCGCCTTTTTCAGCTAACAATTTGAAAATTGGTAAAATGGTGTTGAAAATTTGCACTTTAAGTTAACAAACCATGTGACTTAACTTTACAACAGCTTTGGCTCTATAAATACATTGCATTATTTCTGAATCTTTATACAAACTCAAAATCATTCAAGAGAGAGGGTGAGTGTAATAATGGAAGGAACATCAACTCGTAAATTCACAAAAAATTGTGTCTTTTGTGGATCCAGCCATAGAAAAACTAAAGAGTTTGTAGAAGCAGCAGAAACCCTTGGTAAGGTGTTAGCTGGGTAAAATATTAATTTAGTATATGGGGGAGGTAGTCTTGGATTAATGGGACGTGTAGCAACCACTACACAAAATAAAGGCAATCGAGTTTTCGGTATCATACCGAAAGCTCTTGAATTATGTCATTTATTTTCTATACTTTTATTTTACTTCAATTTATTTCAAAATTAAGATTTGATTTTTCTAAATAATTATAAGAAATATATAATTTTAGTACTTGGTAGAAAATAAAAATTATCCTTGTGGGTTCGACATCCGACTTTATAAGTCCCTTTATTACTTGTTGTGATAGTGTATACTTGTACTTAATTTTAAGATATAGAAATATCGCATCAAGAGTTTGCCGCCGTTACTGGGGACTAGTTTTATCTATTCTTTAGATCATTACTAATACCAAGAAACTTACTTTTAATTCAGATTTTCATTTTTGTTTTATCTTCTTCTTTTTACTTTGATTTTCTTTTTATTTTGCTTTGATAGTTTATACCATGGAGGGAAACAATGATCACATCAATAATCCTGTGTTTCAGCCCATAATACCACAGAGAGCTTTGAAAGAGTATGCAATCTCAACTACAGATGTTGTTTAGTCTAGTATTCGGCAACCAACTGTCAACGCTAATAACTTTAAGATCAAGCCGAATATTATTCAGACACTGAAAGAAACTATACAGTTCAGTGGAGCTCCCAATGATGATCCTAACATGCATATCATAAATTTCTTAGAAATTTATGATACCTTCAAAAACAACGAAGTCTCCAACGATGCCATCAGATTGAGATTATTCTCTTTCTCTTTAATGGACAGAGCTAAGAGTTAGTTGATGTCATTGCCGTCAGGATCCATATCAACGTTGGAAGTTCTTCCCATCAGCAAAGATAGCAAAGATGAGAAACGACATCACTTGATTTAGTCAGATTGATGAAGAGTCATTGTATGAGGCATGGGAGTGCTTCAAGGACATGTTAAGTGTCTTCATCATGAAGTCCCTAAATGGCTATTAGACCAAACGTTCTATAATGGATTAGTAGGCCATTTGAGGACTACTGTAGACATCACTACCGGATGAATTTTAATGAATAATTCTACAGATGAGGCTTATAATTTACTAGAGAAGATGGTGTCTAACAGTTATTAATGGCTAGTAAAGAAAGTTACACCTAGAAGAGTCGCCAGTATACATGAGATTAACGCATTCATTGCATTGACAACATAAAGCAATTCATTATCCAAGAAGTTTAATACATTGGATACTATCAAAACCCAACAAGTGACATGCGACTTTTTCTGGTGAAAACCATATGAATGGGTGGTGCATAAAAGTAGTAAATTATGTGGGCAATTTCAATCATCAACAACCTATCCCACATCAAATTTCTACAATTCGAGGTGCAGAGATCATCCAAACCTTTCTTGGCGTTACAACCAAGAGGAGCCATTTAGACCAATATTCCTTTAGGGTTTTCGCCACCACAAGAGAAGAAGCCGACATTGGAAGGCATGTTTATGCAATATATGAAGTCTAATGATGTCATCCTATAGAATCATTTAGCATCTTTGAAGAATTTAGGTGTTTTAATGGGACAACTTGCTACTGCAACTAATAGGAGACCTAAAGGCACTTTACCAAGCGGTACTAAGATAAATCCAAAAGGGAATGTAGAGCCGTGCCAAGCCATCAACTTGAGGAGTCGTAAGATCATACAAGAAAACATATCCACACCACCTCTATCAGGTATAAAGGAGAAGAAAGTGTAGGAAAATAAAGTGCAACCATATACCGCCTATTCCTTTTCTTCAAAGGCTACAGAGTTGTCAAACAAGTGTGGAAACAGAAAATCAGCAGCATACCAGTCTAGAAAATAGTGTAAATTCTCATAAAAGTGCAAACTTTTCAATAATGAAACGTGCAAAAACTAGTATTAAAATGCAGAAAAGTAATAACACAGTAGAAAATACTAGTAACAAATAGCAGAATTAGCCCATGTACACTATATTACTTGACTATTGCAGCATTAATGTGGTGCCATCAAATGCCAAAGAGCTCAAAGACATTGAGATGTTGAATCCTTACATAAAATAAAGACGTTAAGTCATAGAAAGAGAAGAAATAAAAAAAGAAGAAGCAGTACGATAACAGAATCGAAGAGAAGGGCATAAAAGAAACACTTCATCGGTCTACAATTCAAGTCTTTTTGGAGAAGCACGAGAAGAAAGAGGAATAAGTTACTGCCTAAGATCTAATAAAGAAGATGTGGAAACCGAAAGAAAGAAATCCTAATAAGCTCACATATAAAGATGCTTCCACCATTGACTTTGATCCTCCATAAGAGTATAAAGAGCCCCGTCAAGCTGACGACGCTAAATCAAGCGCTTCTTGGGAGGCAACCCAAGTAGTTTTATTTTTATTTTTGTTTAGTTTTAGTTTTAGTTAGATTAGTTTCTTTTCTTTGTAGGAATAAAACAACAAGAGGAAAATTCAAAGAGGCAACACAAGCAATTACAAGTGTTGGAAGCAAAGAAAACTGCAGTCACATTTATTAGAACACAACACTGCACTGCTTCAACTTTAGTTACTATGGGAGTTTTTACTAGGGGAGTTTCTCTTACTTTTAAATTTACTTTTTAGACATTGAGGATAATGTCTAATTTAAGTTTGGGGGTGGAAAACACACTTTCTTGTGTTTATTTTACTGCTTATATTAGTTGGTTGTCTTATGGGTTAATTTTCTTTTTATCTAGTTTTGGTTGAAATGATGATCATTAGTCCATAATTAAAAAAAAAGAATATTGGTTGAATTTATTTTCACAAGTCTCTAGAAAACAAATAGATGCTTGAGATAATTCTTATATCATGAATCTTGGATGTAGTTCAAGCTTAGTTTTTATCATTTCTTCTTAAGCACAATGAAAAAAGTATATATTAATTAAATTTTTTGCTTAGATATACTTTTTGCTTAAGTAGTACACCACATACTCGAAGACCAATACTCTAGAACTTGCTTAATTATTACTTGAGGCGAAATCCTAGAATTCACATGCTTAGAAAAATGACATTAGGCCATCTTTGGATTGATTGAGACTTTTATAGCCTACCTTATATGTATATTTATCCCTAGTCACCCTATTTGAGCCTAAATAATAATTCTTTTTTGTTTAACCACATTACAAGCCTCAATAATTTGAGTTTACTTATCCTAAAATCTACTAGTAGCACCATAAACCATGAGTTTACTTAGAAATAATTTTAAAAGAAAAATGGTTATATGAGTGAAAAAGATAATGCAATGAAAAGCAATAAATCTTGAAGGTCCATATCAATCTAAGTTTGGGAGTACATAAAAAAAAGAAAAAAAATGTTTAAATGCATAATACCAGTGTGATTAAAAATGGGGTGACTATGGATAAATATAAGTTTGCGCTTTAGAAAAAGAAGAATTTGTTTGTAAAAGTGTGATTAAAAGAAAGATGGGAATAACATAAGTTTGGGGGAGGAGATAAAGAATCAAGGAGAGATGGAATAAAAAGGTTTCTAAGTAAGACTAAGTATTCATGATGTAATTTGCGCTTTATATATATCTTTATATCCCACCTTTACCTTAACCTTACATTACAAGCTAATTAAAGTCCTAACTAAATCCCGAGACATGCGTATTTCTACATTAGTGGAGAGTAGTGCGAAAGGAAAGCTTATGACAGTGTTATAATTGAAAATATGCCGAGAAATCATCTTCATGTATTTCTTAAGTATTGAGTAAATCTATGTTCTATTTAGCTAATTACTTACAATGGAGAATAAAGTACTTGATCAATAGTATGAGGATTGTTGAAAGTTGTTTATTGATTTTTAAAGAGTTTTGTGCTATTTTTTGCAACCTTTGAGACAGCGATATTGATCATGTAATCAACCAAAGCTTGGTTTTAGTTTCTATTTAAAGCTATGAATAAGTTGTGAATGCTTCACTTTGTTTTGCTTGAGGACGAGAAAAGTCTTAAGCTTGAGGGTATTTGATAAGGGTTTATTAAGTCTAATATTTCTATCTCCCAAACTTATTATTTGTTCTTAGAAATAAAGATTACTTACCTTTTAATGTATTTTATTATTATTTTTGCAGGCTTGGAGTCAATGTAGTAAATAGGGTAAAAACTCTAATGAAAATAAGCCAAAAATATCAAATTGCTACATTACCTATTACAGTGACATAAACAATATTTTGCTACAGTATTTAGCCCATTAATAAATAGTATTTTGCCCTAGATCCTAAAACGTTTCTCTCCAGTGGTGAATAGCTGCGTGTGAACAGTAACACATGAATAGCACATATAATAGTACCAGTGAATAGAGTGTTGGAGCTGGTGCTCACGTGCCATTCCAATATTGTATGAATATTAATTGTTAATATTTATACAATAAACATTTCGAATAAAGATTGTTAATATCATATTAATATGGTATAATGCTTGTAACATTAGAGACATTGTTTGATCTGAAAGAGTTCAGATCTGATCTAAAGGAGTTTAGATCAGAACTAATAGTTAGCAAAGCTGAGAGTTATAAATGCTAAAAGTTAGCACTGTTAAGAGTTAGCAGGTTATAAGATTCAGCGAGGTCTAAAGAGTTAGAACCTTGTCTATAATGGGACAAAGACCTGAGAGTATACTTGTAATGATATAGTTGCAAAGAGTTACAATAGGAGTTAAGAAATATCATTATGTAAGTATGTCTCAAAGATAATGTTCCTGATCTATAATCACCAATGCGGGTCTATCGGTGATTCACTTTATATAGATTAGTGTATGTCTATATCTGACTAGTTCAGATAGTTGTTCTTAGCTGACCATGAGCTTAGAGCTTGTATAGGCATGCGGGTATCCAGTCAAGACTGGATACTGAACAGACTTATGAGGACCCCAATAGATATCCTATGACACCGTCAAAGGAAGGTCCTCTCGAGTTGAGTAGTATTCGTAGTCCTTTGACCTGAGCGCCACGGTAGTCTTGTGAGTGATCCATCATGCTTTGGTTCCACATATGTCAGAGACCTTTCATGGTCTGACCACTATGTGTCGCTGGGTATGGTCCGATGCTCATGGAGTCCGGTGTGTGTAGATACGGGATCCGTCAGCTTACGTAGGTAAGTTGTATATCCGATGCTCCGAGATTGTATTTCATAAAGTCTTGTGGCCACAAGCATAAACCCGGGAAAAGAGTTTCCCACAGGGTTAAACAATATAGCAAAAGTGTTTGCGTATATTGTTTTTCGAGATACGAATCTGGAGATAAGGTTATGGATAAGCAAATGGGGATTTGACGGTGCTGATCTATATCCCTGCACATCCAGGATATAAATGATGGAAGGATTATACGTATACGTTATGACCTCAACTTGTATGGTCTGACACGCTGATTTGTAATATTCATAACGTGTGCGTGGAGCATCGATTACGGATTAATGGAACAGTTCCATTTGACAAATCGGGTGTGGACCTAGAAAGTCCCAATATGAAATGTACTCTTTGAGCACTTGAACAGTGTACCGTATTGAATTGTTCAATACAGTATAATTCAGCAATTACTAAGGTTACGTTAACTAAAGTATATGGTTACATGGTGGGACCCACTTTTGGTTAACTTAGTAACCGAGTAAGGATATAATAGTAATTTCACTTTATGATTATTTAATTGTTAAATAATAAGAATAAATATTTATTTGTTTAATTGTTAAATAAATGATTTAATTTAACTATGATTAAAGGTTAATTATATGGTTAATTTAGTTAACTTTACTTAATGATTAAGTAAAGGTTAAGCTAACCAAAGTTAAGTTAGTTAACTATGGTTAAATTAATTAAATATTTATTAACTTAAAGGTTAAGTTAAAATAATCTAACTAAGGTTAATTGTTAACTAAGGTTAGGTTAAACCAAATGAAATACAAATGAAATTCAAATTAGTTTGGAATTAATGCATTAGTATATAAAGTGAAATGAAATTCAAAATTCATAATGTTTTAGATTTTAGGTTTTGCATTTTGGGAGCCAATTCAATTTGAGAAATTGAAATTCTTTGTTTTGTGTTTTAAGTGTTAGAACAACAAAACAAATTGAATTAATGGTTACTAAATGTAATAACTAAAAAGAATATTTGTTTTATTTATTCAAGAGTTGAATAAAAGGAAAAACAAAAATGATTAAGTTAAATTATTTAACTTTGAAAAATGTTTAAGAGTTAAACATATATGTTGGATTAAGATGCTGTCATTCTAGACAATCAAACCCGTCCTTGTTGATTGCTAGAATTGATCAAAGATTCATTTCATGGTGGACTTCAAAGAAAATTAATCCAAAGGTTTCATTGGTGATATTTCTCAATCTCGAATTTCAGTTTAATCAATTGTTATTTTCTGTGTTCATTATATTTAATCTTCCGCTGTGCACATGTATGTATGAGATATGTATATTGTTTGTATGATTAACACAAACCCACATGCAAGCACCCTAGTAAATTCGCCCAACCCAACACACCCAACAATTGGTATCAGAGCAATTTGTGTTGTTATGGGTGATTTTTTAGTGTTAGCTCAGTGTTGGCTAAGGTGTAGGACAAGTTCCGGGGCTGTTGGGGTGCATTTTAAGTGTTAAAAATGCAAACCAGTGAAAAACAGCACCTGGAACGCTGGAGCGCTCTGGGTGTATGACGCCCCAGCGCTGGATAAGCGCAGGGGCGCTGGGTGTCTGGCGCCCCAGCGCGGGAAACACTGCTTTCAGCGCCCCAGCGCTGGTAAGACAGCGCCGCAGCGCTGAGGCTTATGAAGCCCTAGCGCCGCGGCGTTCTTACACCAAAAAAAACAAAATGGGTAAAATCTTTTTATTTTCCGCATGTAGGGGTTTATGAGATGTAATAATAAGGGTTATTAGTTTACATGATAAACCAAAAAAATAATATTTTTTATTTTATTTATTTTTGTAACCACAATGGGGGCCCCACTGGTGGGGGTTAGTTGTGCTTGTACAAAAATGAATAATTGATTGAGAATAACCTCTTATGAGATGAGAGCAAATAATATGAAAGCCTGTAATTAAAATCTCTCTTAATTAGATTGAAATTTATTATATTATGTGATAATATTTTAAATGGTCCGTCTTGTCAATACGGTGTGAGATAGGTCACTATGGTCTTTCCCAATATTGCTTTAGCGTGAGGAATTTGGTCGGTGTGACTTGGTCTAATGCCGGTAAAACATGAGATGAATCAAATATATGCGAACATATTATCCAATATTGCTTTAGCGTGAGGATAGTGTCAGTAACATATATTTGAGCATTTATGAGTTAATCTGAAATGCAGTTACCCAATATTGCTTTAGCGTGAGGGTAATGTGTATTTAGGATCAGTAGTAAGAGTTGTATGAGATACAATTGACAAGAGTTGTCTACCTGTTGAATTTATAAAGGCCAATATTGCTTTAGCGTGAGGCTGGAGTAAAACCCCAATGGGATCCACTTCCCGCTGTATAGTTTAAAATATTATACTATCTTATCCCGTTTGAGAGATTAAAGGGATTAAGTAAAGCAGTGAGAGGGCGTTTTTTAGATTAAAAAATGTATAACAGTTATACCCATGATCTAAAGCGTAATTTATTAACAATAAGAAATGTTCTGCTACGCATCTCTTATTTTGTCTTATAGAGATAAGATGTTTATCTTATAGAGATAAGATACTTGTCTTATAGAGATAAGATTGTCTTATAGAGATAAGATGAGTACGAGCAATCCGTTACTAATCTTGAACAAATACCAATAACTATAGGGTACTGAATAAAATATGTAAGACTTGCTTATGAATCTAAGAGTAGTTCTAGATTCAATAATATTTGATATTACTAAACCACAGAAAGAGAAAAGTCATAATGGAAAGTGTTTCCACCGTGAAAAGGTTTGAAAAGTAAATGTTACTATTCATCGCACCTTAACTTAAGAAAGATTGACTCATTAGATATCTGTTTGACCAAACATTAACATTTTATTAGCATTTGATGTTAACTCTGCAAGGGTATGAGATAGCGCTTGTTATTATCATATCTACAAGATGTTGCATGATTTGAGAAATGCTGGATTACTAAGAAATGAGAAGTTCATCCATAGATCAAACCCACAGTATTTAGCCCATTAATAAATAGTATTTTGCCCTAGATCCTAAAACGTTTCTCTCCAGTGGTGAATAGCTGCGTGTGAACAGTAACACATGAATAGCACATATAATAGTACCAGTGAATAGAGTGTTGGAGCTGGTGCTCACGTGTCATTCCAATATTGTACGAATATTAATTTTTAATATTTATACAATAAACATTTCGAATAAAGATTGTTAATATCATATTAATATGGTATAATGCTTGTAACATTAGAGACATTGTTTGATCTGAAAGAGTTCAGATCTGATCTAAAGGAGTTTGATCAAAACTAATAGTTAGCAAAGCTGAGAGTTATAAATGCTAAAAGTTAGCACTGTTAAGAGTTAGCAGGTTATAAGATTCAGCGAGGTCTAAAGAGTTAGAACCTTGTCTATAATAGGACAAAGACCTGAAAGTATACTTGTAATGATATAGTTGCAAAGAGTTGCAATAGGAGTTAAGAAATATCATTATGTAAGTATGTCTCAAAGATAATGTTCCTGATCTATAATCACCAATGCGGGTCTATCAGTGATTCACTTTATATAGATTAGTATATGTCTGTATCTGACTAGTTCAGATAATTGTTCTTAGCTGACCATGAGCTTAGAGCTTGTATAGGCATGCGGGTATCCAGTCAAGACTGGATACTGAACAGACTTATGAGGACCCCAATAGATATCCTATGACACCGTCAAAGGAAGGTCCTCTCGAGTTGAGTAGTATTCGTGGTCCTTTGACCTGAGCGCCACGGTGGTCTTGTGAGTGATCCATCATGCTTTGGTTCCACATATGTCAGAGACCTTTCATGGTCTGACCGCTATGTGTCGCTGGGTATGGTTGATGCGATATTTCTATATCATAAATTAAGTGCAAGTATACACTATCGTATGCAAGTAATAAAGAGACTAATTAGTCGGATGTCGAACCCACAGGGATAATTCTTTCTTTTTAACCAATTACTAAAATTACATCTTCCTAATAATTATTCAGAAAAATAAAAATCTAAGAATGAATGTTAGAAATATAAAAGCAAAACACAATGTAATGAAAATTAGGTGATAGCAATGTAGAGAAAACCTAGGATTAATATTATCCCTCAATATGTTTCTAATGATTAATCCTCTAATATTTAACTCACTTAGTCTTTATTATTGATCAAGACACTAATGTATTCACAAGCCTCTTCCAAGGTCATGCAAGTATACCCTAATTTACCAAATACCTATATTCCTATGGTACTTGTAATAAATTAAAATTCATTAAGATTAGGTCTTATTGATCATACATGCCAATTAGGTATATTCCTATCCTAAGTTGAAACTTGCATATGCAACATTGAATGTTACTCTACAATCATGCATCAAATTACCTAGGTCTAAATATATTGATTCCTCTTCCGAGTTTATCAAAATATTACCAATTCATTCACCATATATTGGCCAAATATATTGAAGCATTAAACACAAGTAATTTAAATAATAAAAGACTAAGTTTATTAAATACTAAAAGATATGGCAATTAAGCACACATATTGAGTTCAAATATTAACCCTAGAAAATAAGTTAGCTCATGGCTACAAGAGAACAGCAGTAGAAATAATTATAAATCATGATACAATTATTAGCAAACCGATATAGACGTCGAATTGCTCTTAATTGCACTGCCTAAGAACTCTTGATGCCGAAGAATGTCTTGTATCTCTCTCTAAAGTTGCTTCAATTAAGCTCCTATTGCTCTCCAAGACTCGTGCTCTGTATTCTTGGTGCTCTTGGGTCGTCTTGGATTCTTTCTTGAAGGCTGGGAACGAGTGGCTTTATATAGGGATTGATATGAGCTTGAAAATCTCAATTCTCGTCAGACTAGGACTCGCACTACCGCTGGCGCGCTATGCATCTGTCGCTGGGGCGACGCGTGAAAAAGCTATTACCGCTGGAGCGGTGAGATCTTGGCGCTGGGGCGCTGCATGAAAACGGCTTCACCGCTGGGGCGGTATGTTTATAGCGCTGGGGCGATGGATCGTCGCTGGCGCGGTGACTCTTCGGCGCTGGAGCGATGGACACATACTTTGAAAACTTTGCATTTTAGTCCCTGTTTTCGCTCCTTTTGCGTTCTTTCTTTAAATTTCGTTCAAGTCCCTATAAATAACAATAATGCACATAAATAGCCATCTATTCTCATAAATTCATAAAATATCAATAATAAAAACATGAGAAAATATATGACAAATTTACCCTTATCAATGGTCCGATGCTCATGGAGTCCGGTGTGTGTAGATACGGGATCCGTCAGCTTACGTAGGTAAGTTGTATATCCGATGCTCCGAGATTATTTTTCATAAAGTCTTGTGGCCACAAGCATAAACCCGGGAAAAGAGTTTCCCACAGGGTTAAATAATATACGCAAATACTTTTGCTATATTATTTCTATGAGCATCACACTTTACCTAGCGACACCTAGCGGTCAAACCATAAAAGGTCTTTAAAATGTGTAGAAGTTATGTATAATGGATCACTCACAAGCTCACCATGATGCTTAGGTCCAGGGACTATGAATACTACTCAACTCGAAAGGATCATCCATTGACACTTTGTAGAATATCTATTAGAGACCTTAATTTAGCCTGTTCAGTACCTAATCCTCACTGAATACCCGTATGTCTATATTAGCTTCCACTAAGCTTATGGTTTAATAAGACTAACCATTTGTACCATCCAGATATAGACATGCATTAATTTATATTAGATACGATTTTCACCGATAAACCTGCGTCAGTGAAAATAGGTCAGAATTATAATGTTTGAAAACTTACTTGCAAAATGACATTTCTTAGTATATTTGTAACCTTTGAAACCATATCATTACTAATATACCCTTGGGTTTTTTTCCTTTCAAACAAGGCTTAACTTTTTAAATTTCGCTGACTTAATCTGTTAACTCTTACCAGTGCTAACTCTAAGCAATTATAACTCTCAGTGTAGTTAACTCTTAGCGCTAGTCCAAACTTCTTTGACCCAAATTTGAACTCCATCAGATCAAACAATGTCTGAAGTGTTACAAGCATCTTACCATATATATTTAATATTAATGATTTTTGTTCAAAATGTATATTGTATAAAAATTAAAAATTAATATTCATACAATTTAAAATTGCATGTAAGCACAAACTCCAATATATGTAAGTATATCTCAAATGAAACTCAAAGCTTTTACGCTTTGATCATGCATCAATCTATTCATGTTCAATGCATTGAAGTATATTAAGTTCAAATTATAATTTTAGAAAACTAAATTAGCTCATTATGAAATAAAGAGTTTCGAAGTACATTAAGTTTAACACTAAAATCATTAAAAACTAGAAAGATGAAGAGTGAAGAAATAAAAATATAATGGTTTGAATTTTATAGACTTCAATCTTATCTTATCTTGAATTCTTGATCTCTTTGATTCTCCAAAATCTAATTTAAGTTCTCAAAAGGTTTTTCTTGATGCTCCTTCTAATAATCCTTGAAATAGGCTTGATAGTCTTTTATTTATAAGCTTAAGTCTTTTAATTAGGATAAAACTTCAAGTACAAGTTAGACTAAGGGTTTGTTTTTCCAGTGCTGCGACTTTGGCGTTCCAGCACTGTAGACCTAGCCCGAATCTTCCTCACCATTACAGCACTAACATGATAATGCTTCAATGTTGTAGCCTTGCTCCTAAGCAATACGGTGCTGGCTTTCTGTCTACATGGGCATTGCAGCACCAACTCTCAACACTGAAACCATGAGCTACTAACTTCGAATTTGATTTTTGTCTATCCAGTGTTGTAGCCTTGACTTCTATGGCTGTGGGTTGAGCTTTTTGATCTCTTCTCCATATTTTTGCCTTGATTTACTCTGCTTTTCATCCCTATTAGCTCCTCGGACTTCAAACCTATAAAATAATAATAAAGCTCATAAAAATCCTAACATTCATACTTAAAATAAACAAATGCTAAGTCTATAGAAACTTAAATAATAAGTATAAAATACGCCCATCAAACTCTCCCAAACTTAACAATTTGCTTGTCCTCAAGCGAAGAAAAAAAACTAAAACCTAGAAAAAGAAAACATGCGTTAGTTAATGTATTAACAACTTCATGAAAAAAATCTAAATGCCACAAAATTTTAACATGCCAATCCAAGTTCTCGTTTTACCCTATATGTAATTAACTTGGCAAGTATGTGTGTATACTTAGTCTCATTAATCATTTGCACCCAAATTAGTTTATATATACAAGGTGAAAATTTTGTCTCAATAAATTTTCTTTCATATTTCATATGCTTACTTTTCATACCACTTTCTACTAATGTAAATCTACACATAATTAAAGATTAAATAGGACTATATTTAGCTTGATGTATGGCTAGTGTGCGGTAGGATAAATTTGATAATTTCTGGCTCAATTCACACTATAAACACACTTTTTTTTTAATCATTGAACCTTCCATCAAATTTTTAAAAGATCCCCTCAAAATTAAGAGTTAATATTTTAAAGGGCTAGAACTTTGTGTGAATTAAGACAAAGACCTGAGAATAGTTATTATAGTGACGTAGTTTCAGGAAGTTAGGAATAGCTATGCAATATCATTATATAGTGTATTCTAAAAAATGTTTCTTAGTCGTTGGTTTACTGATATGGGTCATTTAGTAAATTATAAAGATTGGTATACGTTTGTATTTGGATTGTCTAGACAGTTAGTCCAAGAAAAATTTGAGCTTAGCGGAAGCTCGTATAGATATATGGATGTTAAGAAAGGATTAGACACTAAATGGATTAATAGCGACATTCAATAGATATTTTATATAGCCGTCAATAGATGTAATCTAGAGTTGAATAATATTTGTGGTCCTTAGATATTAGAACCACAGTGACCTTGTGAGTGATCTATCATACTTAAATTTCACGCATGTTAAAAATATTTTATGGTTTGACCTCTAGGCATTATTGGGTATAGTTTGATGCTTTATGAAGGGCAATATGCTTAATGTAAGATTCAACTGCTCATATGGTCAGGCCGTATATATCCTGATGCTTTAAGATTGTATTTTCAAAAAATATTTTAACCAAAAGCATACATATCCAAAAGAGCTTCCTAAGGTAAAATAATATCGAAAAAGAGTTTTCAGATAATGTTTGTTAAAATACAAACCCGGAGATAAGTTCATGATTAAGGGGATAGAGATTTGGCAGTATAGATCTGTATCTCTATTCTTTCGAGATATAAGTGATAGAAATATTATACAAATATATGTGACATTTGTTAGAGATAAGGCTGGGAAAAATTGATTTCGATTCGACTTAAAAATTAGAATAATCGATTCTAACAAATGAGAACTGATTAGTTACGTTAAGTTCGATTTTTAATTTTTTTTTTTAAAAACTTTTAGTGCATTTTTTCAAATTCGAACCAAATTAAATGAAAATTCAATTGGAAATTAACTAATCAGTTCCAAATAAATAAAACCAAACTCGAACCAAACCAAATCATACTAAACCAAAATCTTTAATTTTTGGTTAAACCAAATTGGTGCCTACCCCTAGTTGGAGATGGTGCTTATGTGCCATTCCAATTATTATATGAATATTTAGTTAATATTTATATAACGAATATTTTAAATAAATTATTAATAATTAATTATATAGTACCAAGTTTGTTACTTTTCAGACATTATAAAACTAAAGGAGTTTAGGTCAGTGCTAAGAGTTACCACTCTAAGATTTAGAACCTTGTCTAAAATGAGACAAAGACCTAGGAATATATTAGTAATGACATAGTTGCAAGGAGCTGAAAATAGTGTTAAAAAATGTCATTATATTGTATGTTCTCAAAAATATTGCTCTTGATCTATAGTTGTTGATATGGGTCGATTAGTATACCTTGCGGATTAGTATGTGTCTATATGTGAATTATCCAGAAGATTGGTCTTAACAGACTATAGGCTTAACAAAAGCTCGTATAGGCATGCAAGTATTTAGTGAGGACTAGGTACTAAACAAACTCATAAGGACCTCTAATAAACATATCATAGAGCTGTCAATAAAATGTCTTATTTAGTTAAGAAGTATTCGTAACTCTTTAAATTGAGCACTACGATGGGCTTGTGAGTGATCCACCATACTTTGATTCTAAATATCTCAAAGACTTTTTATAGTCTGACCTCTAAGTGTCGTAATTTGGATACTTTAAGATTGTATTTTAGAAAGTCTTATGACCATAAGTTAAAACCACAGAAAATAGTTTTCAATAGGGTAAACAATATCACAAAAGAGTTTGCAGATATTGTTTATGAAAATAAAATCTAGTGATAAGTTTACAGTCGAGCAAATAGAGATTTGATTTGCTTTTCTAGAATATAGGTGACGGAAGAATTATACGTATATGGTTAACTTCAACTTGCATGGTTCAACGCCATTTTGTAATATCTATAAAATGTGTGTACGGCATCGTTCATGGACTTACAAAAGAGTTTCGTAAGATAAATTGGTATGAACCTAAAAAGTCTCACAAGTTGAAGTGTATTTATTAAGTACTGGGGTAACAGACTAGGTTAAACGGTTTCATTTGGGAAAATTTTATAAAGTAGGATTTGTTTCAAGATCTCTTGGGAAGCACACTTGTCAAAGGCTTAAGACTTAATCTTTTAATAGAATAAATAATTGTTGTTTATTTAAAACTTTTGATGAGTGGCATGCATGGCTTTAAGGTAGGAAATTTGGCAAATGCATATAATGCATGAGTGAAAAATTGCTTATGTATGAGATGTACACATGACAAGTGTATGCAAAGATTGAAAGAAAAACAAAAGTGAAAAGTGTATATGTATATGTGATTCAGGGAAATATAACTTTAAAAATCTTACATTTTAGTTTAAAAAATTCATATTTGGCAAAAAAGTGTGAAACTAGTTAAAATGTTGAACAAAAATCCAAATCCTACTAAGAATTAACAGGTTACTGTTCTAGATTCTATAATCCCACAGGCATTAGAGACTAGAATGTTTCTACGAATTGCTTCCATGTGAAACTTAAATTTTGATTCTTTACCAAAAGTCTTCAAGGGTGAGTTTTTGTAACTCTTGTTGTAATTAATTCAATTCAATGTGTATTTGTTGAATGATTAAATATGATTTTGCTGTGCTAATATATGTATGACATGTATTTTAATTCAATGAATACACGTTCATATGAATGTACCCTCACTAAATGCACACACATACAACAACCTCAATTTGTATAGTTGAATACACTATCTTATAAAGGTCGTGATGTATAGGTGGGCAGGGTTCACAGACTTATAAAAATGTTCTATTTGACAAACGAAGTGTGAACTTTAAGAGTGTTACAATATAAAGTGTACTCGTAGAGCACCAGGGTAGCAATTAGTTATGTGATGATTGGTTGGATTTGTATGAATAATAATTATGAGATAATTATTTTTTTTATTAAATAGTCTTAGGGTTAAAGAGATTGATTTATGATATTTCTTTTGGAATAACGGGGTTTGAATTTACCATATGTCAAGAATGAAATATGTCAAATTCTAAGCGTTAGAACTCGACACGTGTCATAACCAAGTAAAGCACTCAGTTTGGTTTATCCAGTGGCATTTGTGTTGACCTTTTACATTCTTAATTGTTAAGCAATGCATGATATAATGATAACATATAAAGCGTTTAGTTAGTAGGTTAAAGAAGGGGCGACACTTATCTCACTTAGCCAATGAGAACCCGAATGTATGCTTAATTATTAAGCAATGAATATATAAAAGAATTCTTTAGAGTCATGGATTACACTGAGAACACAAGTTAGAGAAGGCTACCATTCTATATTTAGAGCCACCTCTATTACCTTAAAATTGTTCTCAAGAACACTTCATTATGAGGTTAATTACTTGAAGAATTCAACCACAAAATAGTATGTACAAACTGAAAAGCTACCTTCACTTGGTAGGTTTTCAATTATTACTTCTGTATAACTGTTATATTAGGTTGTATAAGATACATGGGATTAAATATAGATTGAAGGAAGTGTATGAGAAGTCCTTGAAAGTTCCATGCAAATTATTTTTTTAATTATTTCACTTTCGCAGTGTAGAACGAAAATATTACCGTATACATTCCATTCTTATTTCATTTCTCTTTGTAATCTTTTTATCCATTAGAACTATTTGATTGCATGTTGATATATTAACAAACATACAAATTGGTTAGATTGATACAATGAGGAGTGATCTAGTATAGGCATGTTCATATAGGCTCCCATATAACAATAGAAATTAGGTTGCTGGTACTAGGCTAATTTGGTCAGCCAAGTTTGAGCCCAACAGATGCCCCTTCATAAGTGAAGGAGTATGCTATTTGATGGAAATCTTCTTAGTCATGTTCTTTTTTGTCATCCAATATATGGGTTCCATATGCCCCATTTATATATTTTAAACATTCTTGCTTCTTCACAATAGGTTTTATTATAGACATCAAGTGTCTGGAATAATAATGATGTTTTGCTCTCTATGAACCAACACATGTGTATGGTTATTAGCTCCTTAAATACTCCGGTGTTTGTGTTCACTTTACTTGCTATTTCTTAAATACAAAAATTAATGTTCCCTACTTTTTTTTCTTACTTGAGCTTTCTGCTATAAAGAGATCCTCTTCCTGTTTTTCGTTAGTTATGTACAATAAAGAGAAAAAGGTGTAAAGATTATACAATTTTTTGTGGATAAAATTAAATCTAACTATTATATCTTAGGGCATGTACACATTTGTCCATTCCTTGTAGACGAAGATAGATGTAACCCTATATTGGTGAGGCTAGAGAGATTCTATTGTTTTGGGAACATTTGGAGTGTCTTCGGCTCTATAGCACTAATGACTCTAGAATTTTTAAATGTCACTTGACTCTCTCCCTTACAAATATATCCAAATGTGTTCCATTTAATTTAGATCTTTCCCTCTTGAATCACCTGATTTCCCTTCCTTATGCCTCACTTTTTACATTATCTTCTTGTGCTACAACTTGACTTACTAAAAAAAATGAATTTATCATTGGGCTCTCATGGGTAAGAGGAAACTGATTCTTGGATTTAAAGATAAAAATATTGCATTTGATCTATCTAGTTGATGAGGAATAAAATAGGCTTAGGCATTTTTGTATTTTTGTAGACTAGTTATGGCTATTTTGATTACAAGATTACTTTTACCCTCCTCATTTCTAGCAAAAGAAAGGTTTTTAAGGAATTAATTTTGAAAGAGAGAGCCTTCTCCACCACTATTTGTCACACTCTAGTCTTCTTTTTAAATATGTTTATCTTTTTAAAGTGTGCCATTTTTTATGTGCTTTCACTATGAAGGAAGGCCTATTGACTCTAACTATTCTAGATATTATACTACAAGGCTTAAAGGCTTTTACCACTTTTGATGTTGCTTCTTATTGTATAAAATATGTTGTAGTAAGAGTTTCTTCCTCCTAAGGTCTTGTTTCCTTTAGGTTCTAACAAAAATGATGGAGAGGGCTTTAATGGCTATTTTACTCATAGCAGATTATTTTTCCTAACATAAGTGAGTTTTAATTTTTCTTTCATTCCTAACATTTCGCCTTTTTTGAGATCCTAAAATTTAATCTTTTTGGTATAGCTACTAGAGTCAGAGCTGTGCATGTCTCCCCTAAATATAAGATCATCAATTTTTCATACGATTTTAGCTCTTGTAAAACTAAATTTATCTACTTCCCTAGATGTGTTGGTGTAGATAAAGGGTCTAAAAATAATGCCAGACTTTTTGATGCATTCCTAACTTCTTCTTCCACTTCTTCTGAAGCATCCGGGCTACATCATTTTGTTATTGATCCTAATGTTGTTGGCCGATGGGGCATCGATCTGTCTAAGCCTCATCTACTAGGAAATGATATTTATGATATTGCTTCTAATATCCCAACTTTTATGGAAGTTCCCACTACTGAACTTAATGGTTTTGTTCTTTCTGAAGAAGGTAAGGTGTGTTGTTTTTTATTTTGGTCCTCTTTATTTCCTTTACGTGTTGTTTTTATTTTGGGATTTGACCAAATGATTTGTGCTACCTATAAATCTTTAGTCCTTTATCAGAAAAGGGAAGGGGCTATGGGGGGAGGGGGGTTACATCCCTTCCTCAACAACGGGGTCCTTTATGAGCTCTACTCAGTGGTCTCCTTTAAGGGAAACTTTTAAAGAGAGGGATTACAACTAGTTTGCCCCTACTTCCCAATAAACCAACCTTTTCTGCGACGCAATCTTGAAAGAAGAATTATTATAATGCAGTGAAGAATTCTACCATACTTTGAAAGGACTCAAAGAGTTCCATGACAATTCTAAAGAGGTTTTTTACTTAGGCTAATATAGAAATGCTCCAAGGATAAGTTATAAAGAGTATGAGTTGAAAAGTTCTCAATGTTAGATTATGGTGGGAAGTATGGATTCTATTTTGGTATTTTTAATTGTTTTTGTTTCTATTCTTCTAAATGTTTTTGTGTTTCTAGGCTTTATAAGGTGGTTTTGTGCATTATAAGTGCTTATAAGAAGGAACTGTATTTTGTTTAAGGAAAGGTGAAGAAGGTGTAGCGAAAGTTAAAGAAGAAAGCAGACGATGCCTTGTTGCTAATGGGAAAATTGTTTTTGCTAATATCCTCACTTTTTAAAGGGTAAATGAGGAAAATATGTAACTAACAGTTAGTGTTGAAGGAGGAAAAATTATTACTATGTTATAGCAATAATTGGAAGTTATAAAGAAAGAGGTAGAAGAGTTGAAGAAGACTAATAAAGGCCTCTTATAAGAAAGGTTTGACCTCCAGGTTTTTGTAAAGTCTAGTGAGGAAAAGGTCTTCAACTTGAAGTTAAAGTTGAAGAATTGAAAGTTAGAGAACATGCCTTTGAGAGCACGAATGTTGATTACAAAAGTAGGTGTTGGCTTCTAATGTTAAGCTCCTAGAAAATTATGATTAGCTAAAGAAGGTCAATAATTAGGTAAGTACTAATGTAAACCTACTAGAAAAAGTAAAGAATGCTGAGTTAGAAGTGGTGATTGAGGAATGAATTGTGGCTTTGGAAAATTCCCAGTAGGTAGCTAGTGCTTGAAAGACTAAGGTCGATACTGCTAAGGCTTCCGTTACCCATTCGAGTAAGAGGGTGAACATGAAAAATGAGTACTACAAATACTAGTGCTTGATAGTTTTCATCCGATGCTTTTACTGAGGCTTCTATGCTAAATGAGACCTTGTTACTTTAGGTAGCTTCCTAAGAACTTTAATCTTAGTTGTAGTTGGTATAGGGGTTGGTCTGCTAAGCACTTTGATGACATTCTAAGACAAATCAATTATGATTTAGTGAGTTAAGGTTCCTCTGAGGCTAATTCGAATGACAGAACTTTTTCACTCCTTTTTTTATGAGGAATAATGAATGCTAGTTTCTTCTCTTTTCTTCCTATTCCTCTTTGAAAAACTTGAAAAACAATCTTACATGTAATGAGAAGTTCAATCAATTAAATTAAAGGAAGATTTTTGCTTTGTCTTATAATCTAGTCTTTTGATTTAATGATGAATGAATTTATGAAATTTCTAAGTGAGAGTGAGATTTGATTATAATGATCTTGTGAGTAATATAGATTAAGTCAAAGAAATGGTTATGTTGGACTTCCTTGCACATCTTCTAGTTTTTTACATTCTAAGGCTTCCTATTTTTTATTCTTGTTATTACTGTAGGCTGTATTTTTGGACATTATATTCATTCTCATTGCGACTTCTAGTTATTGATTTGTGCATGGTCATTTGAGACTAAAGCCATGCTTAACATTGTAAGAGTGTGTGGGACCACTGACTCCTTAGTCCACTAGTTGGGTGACACTTCAGAGCCACTAGCGTCCCAGCATAATCCGCAGGTTACCTACACTCCCAAGGAATCGAACCCCCGCCCTCATCTCAATAATTCAGCACTGCGACGCCCAGTCAGTGGCGCTGCAGGCTGTTGTATCCCTTTTGTTCTGTTCATGGTTTTCAATACTTTAAACACTCTAACTGAGCCCTGGAACACTTCTAAATACCAATTCACTCTCAAATACACCCAATTGGCACCACAAAACACTTTAATACCATTTTTCCTCTTCCATTGTTTTGGTCACCCATACTACAAGGTAGAAATAAGGATTTAAGAGTTGAATCCTTTGTTGGAAAAGTTGTTATTCTAGCTTCTCCAAGCCCACCATGTTAAGGAACTAGAATTGTAAACGGATTGCTTCAAAGGTTGGTACTCCGGTTCGATCAAATACCAAAGGCTTGATAAGGTACTATTTCTCAATCTTGATGTATTTTACATTTATTAGATAACATGTAAAGTTTATTTACGTTTATCATTGAGTAATTTTTGTTTCACTCATGCACTACGCATGTATGTATGTGATACATATGCTATACTTGTATGATAGACATAAACCCATATGCATATACCCTAAGTTTAAAATCACTCACAAAATTTTGATAGACTTTATGAGACCCACTAACTCCTTGGTCCACTAGCTGGGTGACACCTCAGAGCCACTAGCGTCCTAACACAGAATTGCATCTCATGCACGACCCCAACCATGTCGAACCTGGGATCTCATCGCTACAGTGTATAGGCAATACCAGTAGTATATATTTGATAATTGACAAGTTAATCTGGAATACATTTACCCTAGATTGCTACAGTGTATGGATAAGGTGTACTTAGGATCAAAAGTAAGAGTTGAATGAAATGCAATTGACAAAAGTTGTTTACTTGTTGAGTTTACAAAGGTCTAGATCACTACTGGTGGGGGTTAATTATTATTATGTGAGGGTTTATGAGATACAATGATAAGAGTTATTAGGTTGTATTATAATTCGGGATCTTTTTTCCTGCTATGGTAAATACAATGAGAGCCCTACTAGTCAGGGTTAGTTGTCGTTACACATAATTAATATATGATTAAGAATTACCTCTTCATGAGATGAGGATTAAGTCTTTGTGATACTAAAAAAAAAGTAAACAAATCTCTCTTAATCAGATTAAACAATAATACATTATGAGATAGTGTTTCATTATTGTTGATCTGTCTTATCAATACGGTGTTAACTGTATTATATCGGTCTTTCTCAAGATTGCTACAGCGTGAGAAATTTGGTCAGTATGTTTAGACTATATCAATTAAATATGAGATGAGGCAAATATATGCAAAAGTATGACCTTAGATCGGTACAGTGTATGGCAGTACCAGCAGCATATATTTGATAATTGACAAGTTAATCTGGAATACAGTTACCCTAGATCGCTACAGTGTGGGATACGGTGTATTTAAGATCAAAAGTATAAGTTACATTAGATGCAATTGACAAGAGTTGTCTACCTATTGGGTTTACAAAGGCCTATATCGCTACAATATGTGGCTCGAGTAAAATGTCAATGAGTCTATTTTTCACTGTATAGTTTAAAATAGTTTAAACTATTGTTATCCCATTTTGAGGGATTATGTAAAAAAGTGGGATGACATTTTAAATTAAAAATGTATAAATGTTATACCAATGATTTAAAATGTATTATTAGCGATTTAATAATATTTTTCGCTAACATCTCCTAATATTATTTTATTTGACTTGTGTAAGCTAGGATGACATCTTCAAATCCCTTGGTGCGTATACTGGATGCCCACTAACTCAAAGGTGCCGAGAACTTCTTTGACTAGTATATAAATCTCAGAATTATTCTGGATTTAGAAAGACTCGGATATGTTATTGACCAGAGGTGTTTCTGAGAATGCCACTGAGGAAGAAAATGTGACATGTCATAAATGGTTAGACGACGATTTAAAAGTTAAATTGTACATCCTCGCCTCAATGTCCACTGAGCTACAGAAGGAGCATGTCCGTATGGACAATGCCAACAGCATTATGCTCCATCTCAGGGAGCTCTTTGGTGATCGGCCCCAAATTGAGAACTATAGGGTCGCCAAAGCGCTATTTAAGGCAAAGCTTCCCGATGGCAGTCCAGTGACTCCTCATGTTCTCAAGATGATCGGATTAACTGAGAGGCTTGAGTCTATGGACATCTTTTTTAGCAATATCCTAGGGAACAATTTGATTCTCTAGTCGCTGCTTGGGTTAGATGCACAGTTCATCATAAAATTCAATATGCAAGAAATGACCCTTACTTATACTGGTTTTCACAATATGCTGAAGACAACGGATGAGGACATGCATAAAGGAGGCTAGTCCCTCCTTATTCATGGTGCTTCAACTTCAACCCCGAGGGCGTCTGGGAAGTCCAAAGGGAAGAAGAAAACAAAGGTGACGCACACACCCAAGATGGGTCCTCAGTGGCGACAGATATCCAAGCCACTAAAGAAACTGAAAGCAAAAGGCAAATGCTTTCATTACGGTGAAGATGAGCACTGAAAACGCAACTGTCCCAAATACCTTGCCATTGTGAAGAGGACTCCCTCAAGTATTATCTTTTCCATTATTGATATTTCTTTAGCATTTGATGCTAGTATTGGCTGGGTATTAGATATCGCAAGTCCTTCTCACATCTGCAATATGTTGCAGGGTTTGAAGGAAGTTAGATTGCTACAGTCGGGAAAGGTACAGCTTCGAGTAAGAAATGGTGATCTCTTATGGGTCGAGGCTGTAGGACATTATGATTTGATTCTCCCTTGTTATAAAATTGTTGTACTTTATAACTGTTATTTTGTGCCTACTATAATCAAACAAATTATTTCTCTTCTTGTACTTGACAGTAAAAGGTATCATATATATATTAAGAACCATTTTTTATATTTATTTGATATGTTTGATTTTTTATTAGTTGAGTGTCAGTTAATTAATAGGCATTATATTTTGGATCCAACGAGAAATGTCATGAATGTACAAGGTTGCACTAGTAATAGTGCACAAGCTTTAAATGATACTAAATTGTGGTATATGAGAATAAGTCATATAGGTGTGAAACACCTAACCTGTCTGGTTATGAATAGTCAGATACTTGATATGACCATAGAACCTTACACAGTTTATGAATCTTATATTCAAGGAAAAATGACTAAATCTTCATTCACTGGCGTTGGACATTATGCCACTGATTTATTGGAACTAATACATAGTGATATATGTGGTCCAATGAATCACATTGCAATGGGTGTATTTTGATACTTTGTTACCTTCATCGATGATTTATCACGATATGGGCATGTGTTTCTTATAAAACACAAGTCAGAAACCTTTGAAAAATTCAAAGAGTTCAAACTTAATGTAGGGAAACAAATCGGGATGTATGTCAAATGCTTTCGATCAGATCAAGGCAGTGAGTACATGAGTAGTGAATTCTCTGATTATTTAAAGGAGAATGAGATTCTAGCTCAGTATAGTCCTATAGGTACTCCGCAACACAATGATGTGTAAGAGAGAAGGAATCATACTTTATTAGATATGGTCCGATGGATGATGAGCTTCACAGATCTACCTGAATTTCTTTAAGGTTATGCTCTGGAAACTACTGCTCATATATTGAACAGAGTTCTATCTAAAGCTATTCCAACCACTCCACATAAGATGTTGAATGGAAAGAAACCAAGTCTTAAATACTTTATGATTTGGGGCTGTCCTGCTTATGTAAAAGTTACGTAACAGGATAAACTTGCACCGAGGGAATACAAGTATTGGTTCGTTGGGTATCCTAAGAATTCAATGGGATACCAATTCTATAATCTCGAGGAGCGAAATGTGTTTGTTTCTCGATATGCCATTTTTTATAAGAAGGAGTTTCTTATGGATCGTGGAGGTTATAGAAAGATTGTGCTTAATAAAGCCAATCATAACGAACATGAAACCGAGATGGAACTTCAAAATTAATCGAGTGATATACCTTTAACACACCCTCCACGTAGGTCTAAAAGGATGTCCATGCCACCTACTAGGTATGGTCAGATGCCTGAAGGTGCACTGGGAGTTTTTTTAGTGGAAGAAAATGATCCTTTAATCTATAAAGATGCGATGTTAGACACTACTCGGCAAAGTGGCAAGAAGCCATGAAATCCAAAATTGACTCAATTCATCACAATCAAGTCTAGAACTTGGTTAAGCTTCCTGAAAGAATTATTCCTATCGGTTGTAAATGAATTTACAAGCAAAAACATGGGCTCGATGAAAAGGTAGAGATCTTCAAAGCTCGCCTAGTTGCAAAAGGTTATTCTCAACGATCTGGTATCGATTATGAGGAAACCTTTGCACTAGTAGCGATGTTGAAGTCAATACGAATTTTATTGGCTATTGCTGCATATTATAACTATGAGATTTGACAGATGGATGTAAAGACAGCATTCTTGAATGGATATCTCGAGGAAGAGATAGACATGGAATAGCCTGAAGGTTTTGCATCCAGCCAATCCACAGAGGTCTAGTGTGCAAACTGAAGAAGTCTATTTATGGGCTTAAGCAGACTTCCTGGAGTTGGGACTTTCGTTTTGATGAGGTAATCAAAGATCTGGTTTTATAAAAAACTATAAGGAACTATGTGTGTATAAAAAAGTCAGTAAAAGCATAGTTGTCTTCTTAATTCTCTACATGGATGACATACTGATCATTGAGAATAATATCAGTATGTTACAATCAGTCAAGAGTTATCTAAATAAAAACTTCTCTATAAAGGACTTAGGAGAGGCTTCATATATACTGGGTATAAAGCTTTATAGAGATAGAGCTAGGAAGCTGATAGGACTCTCTCCATCATTATACATTGATAGTTATAGACATGATATGATCTAAATAAGTTCATATCTAGTTTAAAGAAGTTTAGACCAACGCTAAGAGTTAGCAAAGCTGATAGTTATAAATGCTAAGAGTTAGCAGGTTATAATGGCCAGCGAGATCTAAAGAGTTAGAACTAAATCAATAATGTGACAAAGACCTGAGAATCTACTAGTAATGACATAGTTGTAATAGAGACTAAGAAATGTCATTATGTAAGTATCTTCTCAAATAAAGAGTTCCTGATCTACGTTCACCAATGAGGGTCTATTGGTGATACACATAGATTAGTGTATGTCTATATCTGTATTGTACAGATGGTTATTCTTAGTTAAACCATGAGCTTGGATGAAGCTTATATAAACATACAGGTATTCAGTAGGACTAGATACTGAACAGACTCACGAGGACCCTAATAGATATCCTATGAAACCGTCAAAGGAAGGTCCTCTCGAGTTGAGTAATATTTGTGGTCCTTCGACTTGAGCGCCATGGTGAACTTGTGGGAGATCCATCATACTTTGGTTCCACGTATGTCAGAGACCTTTCATAGTCTGACCGTTACATGTCGCTGGGTATGGTCCGATGCTCATAGAGTTTGGCGTGCGTAGATATGAGATCCGCCAACTCACATAGATGGGTTATATATCCGAACTTCGAGATTGTATCTTATAAAGTCTTATGGCCGTAAGCAATCAACCTGGGAAAGGAGTTTCCTACAGGTTCGAACATTATAATAAAAGTGTTTGCGTATATTGTTCATTAAGATACGAATTTAGAGATAATATAGTAATGGATGAAATTATCGGGATTTGACGGTAATGATCTATATCCCTTTCATCCAGGATACAATAACGGAAGGATTATACAAATATGGAGAAACCTCAACTTATATGGTCTAATGCGCTAATTTGTAATATCCGTAACGTGTGCGCGGGGCATCGATCACAGACTTATGGAATAGTTCTATTTAACGAATCGAGCGTGAACCTAAGGAGTCCCAATATGAAATGTACTCTTTGAGCACTTGGGCAGTGTACCGTATTGAATAGTTCAATACAGTAAAATTCAGCAATTTACTAAGGTTACGTTAATTAAAGTATATGGTCAAATAGTGAGACCCACTTTAGGTTAACTTGGTAACCGAGTAAGGACATAATTGTCATTTCACTTGATAATTATTTAATTGTTAAATAATTCAAATAAATATTTATTTATTTAATTATTAAATAAATAATTTAAGTTTAACTAAGGTTAAGAGTTAACCATTTAGTTAAGTTAGATTAACTATACTTAATGGTTAAGTAAAAATTAACCTAACCATGGTTAAATTAGTTAACTATGGTTAAAATATTTAAATATTTTTTTAATTAACTAGAGTTAAGTGTTAACTATAGTTAGAATATTTAAATGTTAGTTTAACCTAACTAGAGTTAAGAGTTAACTATGATTAGGTTAAATTAAATTCAAATTGAAATTAAGTGTTATGAAATTAAATTAAATTCATTTGTATAAATAAGACAAATGTAAATTAAATTCATTAAGTTTGTTAATTTGATTTTGCAAAAATTAAGTCAGCCATTACAAAGAGAAATTATTTTCTAATTAATGGATTCAAGAGTTGAATTCATTATTTTCTTTTAAGGCATAAAACTAATTTAACAAAATAGGTTTGATTAATTGATTAAGTGTTAATCAAAAGAAAAAATCAAGAACACAAGTTTAAGTAGTTAAACATCTGCTAGATCAAAGGCTGTCATTCTAGATAATCAAACTCACCATTGTTGATTACTAGAATTGATCAAAGACAATATTTCGGTGGACTTCAACAATCTCCATCCAAAGGCTTCAAGGGTTATTTCTCAATTTCGTTTCTGTTAATTCCATTAATATGTTATGATTGTGTTTACTGCAATGTTTTAAGCTTTCGCTACTTCATTATATGTATGAGATATGTATATATTGTTATTAAACACAAGACCCACATGCAAACACCCCTAGAATGGACAACTCCCAACAAAGGTAAGTATAAATTGTGGGCATTTGTTAATGTAAGCCTTAAGATGTTTCTCATTTGGCCTAAATTAAGACCAAGTTCATTTAAATAAAATACTATTGGCAAACATAATGGATGCCATTAGTTGAGAAAATAAAAGATAATAATAAACAAAAAGGCGGGCCTATTTGTAAGAATGTGTAGAGCCCACCCAATACCTTGGGTCCACCAAGGTATTAATTGGTGCACCACTCACACCCCTCGCAGGTAATCTACGTCTCCCAACTAATGTCGAACCTAGGATTTTCTTCCCTTATAGGCCTTTAAGGTTTGATGGTTGTACCTATTAGGCTGATGGGTATAACCAGTGTCGAACCTAGGATCTCATCCCTTATAGGCCTTTAGGCCAACTTGATGGGTATAACCATCGAACCTTAAAGGCCTATAAGAGATGAGATCCTAAGTTCGACATTGGTTGAGGGCGTAGGTTACCCGCGAGGGGTGTGAGTGGTGTGCCAGTTGATACCCTTGTGGACCAAAGGTGTTGGGTGGGCTTTACACAATTTTACAAACACCTTATAATTAGTAATGTTTGATGGACTTGTTTCATTCTGCCTTTATGGATTATGGTCCTTCAATGATGGTTGTATTGACATTTTGACCACAGTATATGTTCTAAGGTTATTGAAATATATATTCCATCTTGATCTTCTCAAGGGAAGGTAAGCTTTATAGTTTTTCACACTTTATTTTCCTGAGGCAATGTGCCCTAGGGTACACGATCCTTCCTAGGAAAAGGTTTCGTTTGTAATTCTAAACACACAACCTTCTGAGGTTAGGTGGCTTGGTGCGCATGACCATTCTAAGAGAAGGCAACATTTGTAATTATGAGCACATAACCTTCCCAAGGTTAAGTGGCTTGAGGCACATGACCCACCTAAAGGGAGACGACATTTGTAATATTGGGCATAAAACCTTTTCAAGGCTTGGTTACTTAGGGCATACAACCCCTCCAAGAGAAAGCAACACTTATAATTTTGAGCACATGACCTTTCAAGGTTGAATGGCCTAGACTCATAAGAAGATGTGGCATTTGTAATTCTAAGCACACGATCTTCTGAAGTTAGGTGTCTTAGGGCATATGACCCTTCCAATGGAAGGTGACATATATTCAATTGCATGAATTTGAAATTAACATCATATATATTGGAAATTCCTCATTCATTGAGTTGAAATAATTGTATGTACAAAAAACTTGAAACATGCTTACATAGAATTTTTCTATGTTTGAAAATGTTCTCTAGTGTAGGTATAGTCTCTCGTTCCTTAATCTATAGGATGAATGCTTCAATTTCTTGAATTTTTATGCCCTTTTATAGGTCTTCCTATATATTTGCCATTTTACCAACATTATGTTTTTTTGTTAATGTCCAGGGCTTCTCGTAGTACTAGATCACCTTTTTTCAGTTCTCACTATTGTACTTTTATATTATACTATCTTTTCATCTTTCTTTTGTATACAACAACATAGATTATGGCAATGTTTCAGGTTTCATCAACAAGATTATTTGCTATAAAAAGAGTTTCATTGTCTGATTCTAGTCTTACTAATTTCATTCATAGATGAGGATAAACAATTTCATTAATAGCATTACTTCTATTCTATACATAGATGCATATGAGGAACACTATGTTGATCTGGCTTCAATTGTTATATAGGCATAAAGAACTCCTCGAAGTTTTTCCAACCACTTTCCTTTCTTACCTTATAGTCTTTTTCTTAGAATTATGAAAAAGGTATTATTGGTGATCTCTGTTTGCCCATTGCCTTGTAGATAGTTACGGGAAGAGAAATTTTATTGAATTTTATTTTATTGTTTTACAAAAATCAAACATAATCATGATGATGAAGTACTTCTTATTGTCTATGGCGAGCACCTATTGCATCCCATTCCTGCAAATGAAACTTCTTTACCTCGCTTTCTATTATATTCTTATAAACTTCTACTTCTACTTATTTTGTGAGGTCTATTGTAACAAGAATGAACCTCTTCCCACCAACTTCCATGGGTAAGGGGCTCACAATGGATGAAAGGCGAAGAGCTATTAAAAGCGTTGAGGTTCCCTGTTGGATAGTAGATTAGTGTGGCTTGCTTATGATATTTTCAATATTTCTTTGCTTCCTACTATAAGTGGGAAAATAATACCCTTCACAAGTTATTTTTATGGGTGAGAATCTTTCCAAAAAGTGGTTATTGCACGCTCCTTCTTTTACATCCTTTATTATCTTTCTTTCTTCATCCTTCGCCGACATATTACATATACACCCCTAAAGAATGTCCTTATGTAGAGTTCCCATTTCATGGGAGCAGACTTCCAACTTTGTTCTTGAATTTTCTAGCTTCCATTTTTTTAGTATGAGTTATTTATTTTGTAATAAATCAACGTATAATTTCATCCCATTAGTGTAATTTATGATCTCTAACATGTTCTTCATTTTTTCTATCTATAGAGGTTTTGTTTCATCTTTTATTGTTGTCTTTTCCTTGATGGCAAGTAAGATTACTCTCTTAATAAGTAGTTCACTACTGAAGGCTTCCTTGGCAAGTTTGTTTGTTTCTGCATTTAGGTTCTCGAGAACCTAGGTAATTGTAACCTTTTGCAATTGTCTTAGTACTTCTTTTTTCCTAACAAGATAGCTCTTTATTCTTCCCTTTGCTGTTGTGTTATCTTCATTCCATTGGGAAATGACTAGAGTTAAATCTATGTATATCTATAATATTTTTACCATCATTTGTTACGCTATTGTTAGTCCTTAAAATAGGGTTTTATTGTTACTTAGTTATTGTAGGCCAAGGATAACAGTTTGTTATGAATTAGAACGCAAGTGTTTGTTATTCCAAACAAGTATTATAATAATGAATAAAGCATTATTGTTTGCAAAGCGATTTCTAAGTACAAGTGCATGCTATCGAGAACAAATAATACAAAGTAAGTAGAGTATTGTTCTTATAAAAAATTTCTATGTTAATCAATCCTAATTATGCAAGCAATGGAGTGCAATTACTATATAAAGAATATCTAGGACTATAGCCATTCTTTAATATGTTTTTCTAATGATTTTATCCCAATTATTAATCCCTTAGTTTAATTATTAGTTATAACATGACATTCATCACAAGCCTTTTCTAATGGTTGAACAATTATACCTTAATTAACAAATTACATATATTCTTATCGTAATTCGTATAAATTAAAATTCATTAAAACCAGATTGTACTAACCATACATTATATAGGTAAATTCCTATCCTATAGTGAAACTTACAAATGCCACTCCATAATTCTGTATCACTATGTCATAGACTTAACACTAAGATGCATTTTCTAAGTTTATCTTAATGTTCCCTAATCACAACCATGATCCTAGATAATAAAATTAAATAAACATGAAAAGAGTTTTATGGCTAAATAAAATAATAATTGTGATACAAGTTAATCCAACCGAATATTGTGAAGACAAGGTTATCTCCACTCAATACTTGATGTCTGTTGAATCTTCTAATGATTAGCCAATGTTCTATTGATCTTGTATAATCCCTCTTAAAAATAGCTTAAATATTATTCTTGCCAAATATAGGATGATTTATAAGTTAAAAGTGTGGTAGGGTTGAGAGAAATGGGTTAGAGCTAGGTTGAGCCGGGCCAAACCACCTCAAGAGTGCAAAAAATGGGCTTTTGATATGGTGCAATAAAATTTCCAATGCCATAGTGTTTTTCTATGAATGTTGGGGTGTTCACTCAAAATTTTCCCTATTCCTGTAGCGTTCATCTTCCACAATGGATCATTCTCAATGTTCCATTGTTCTCCTAGATTGTTGGAGGGTAAAGCCCTCTGGAATGCTCGTTGTTACGTTAACAACCTTGAACGCTAGGGCGTTCATTAACTTTCGTGAACATTACATCTTTGGCATTTGAACGTTGGAGCTTTCTTCTGCATATATAAATGTTAAAGCTTTAAGGGTTTAAACACTGGGGCGTTTACCTTCATTCTTCATCAAATTAGGATCTTCACTTTTTGACTCCTATTGTGACTGCTTTTTCTCCAATTCATTCCTTTCTTATTTTATCATAATAACACCCTATAAAAGCAACATTCAAAGCATAAATTACTCAAAAATGAACAATTCCTTAGATAAAATCAAGTTAAAATATATATCTAAATTACACTTGTCAAGTATCGTTCATACATGGACTTGTTATATATTTTTTTATAAGTATTAACCTATATTTGTTCTCAATTTATCCAAACGATTGAAAAACAAATTAGGAAATTTAAATTAAAATAGAACTAAACAAAAATAAAAGATAACAATAGTTAAGCAACAAAGTTTATGAATTCATGATAATCTTCACTTTATACTTCACCTAACTTTCGTAAAAAGTATAGCTTTGAGTTTTTTTAGTTGGGAGACTTAATGCATGTATGTATAACGGGTTAGATAGGGATATCAATCTAATTGTATATACATAGAGTCTTATTCGACACTCGGGAGAGGGAATAAGATTAGTCTTAAACCTTTGATTAATGAATGCATTAAATTAGTTATTAATAACTAATTATAAAGAGCATAGAAATAATAAAGGGAAAGCAAGCTCCTAGAACCTCATTCTTTTAGATTAGCCTAGATAAAATTAGGTTGCCAACATCATAGTAATTAACATTAATTTAGGATACCAATCCTCGTAAGAACGATACTCACTCATCACTTTATTACTTGATCACGACTGTGCACTTGCAATTACAATTCGCGTGGGTATAATTTCGTGAATAAGTTTTTGGTGCCATTGCCAGGGATTATAGATTTGAATTAATGCCAATATTGTGGATACGCAACTTGATTTTAATTTAGGCATTTTATTTTTCTTTGTTTTTTTTTTTTGAGTTGTTAATTTATGTTGGTTATTTGAAGATGTATGAGAAGAGATCATAGCTAGGAGCTTTTGCCATTTAATCTGGAAGTTGAGCACATTTGTTTGAGGCTTAAGAGAGAAATGAGAGATCAAACTCAAGTTATGACTGACAGAGTCAACAACAACCAATGATCATACTCATTAAGGGACTATTTTAGGCCCGTGGTTAATGAGAACTATTCGAGGATTTGGCACCAAGTAGTTCAAGCCAACAATTTTGAATTGAAGTCGGCCCTTATTAATATGGTTCAAGAAAATCAATATAGGGGATTGCTAAGCAAAGACCCGAATGTGCACCTTGTAATGTTCTTGGAGTTGTGTGATACTATCAAGTTAAATGGAGTCATGAAGGACGCTATTCACCTACACTTGTTTCTATTCTCTCTTAAGGACAAAGCAAGGGGATGGCTTCAATCATTACAACCTAAGAGTATCACAACATGGGGAGAGCTTGGTCAATGGTTCCTTACCAAGTTTTTTCCACCATCTAACACTTTACAACTTTATAGAGAGAGAACACAATTTAGGCAATTGGATTTATAGTGTTTCTATGAAGCTTGGGAGTGGTTTAAGGACCTTATTCACAGGTGCCCCCAACATAGATACCAAGATTAGCATCAAGTATAAATCTTCTACAATGGACTAAATCAACAAACAAGAACTATTGTAGATGCGGCTGCAGGTGATACATTGTTGTAAAAAATTACAGAAGATGCTCAAGCGTTGTTGGAGGAAATGACATGCAATAATTACCAATGGCCTAATGAGAGGTCAATTGTAAGTAGGGCTGCCGAAGTGCATGAGGTTAATCCAATTGTTGCACTTTTGGCTCACATTTTAGCTTTAGTCAACTAAGTTTCTGCACCCTATGTTAGAGAGTCTTCTTCAAGTGAGAATCCAAAAATGATTGCCAGTGTGTCTTATACTGATGAAGGTAGTGAGTCAGAACATGTGCAATATGTCAACAACCAAAATTTTAATTGCTGGAATAACAATATGCCACCCTAAGTGCCTAAATATTATAATCTCAAGCTCTAAAATTATAAGAACCTCTATTGTAGCAATACAAGAAATTCTCTACAATTGTCATCGGGGTTTAATCAACCAATAGTTGAGAAGAAACCCTCATTAAAAAATCTCTTGGGAACTTTTATTACTGAGACAATGGAGAGGTTCAACAAAGATGAGGCTCAGGTTGATAACATAGAGACACATTGCACTAACATGAGTGCCACCATCAAGTCACTAGAGAGGCAAGTTATCCAACTTGCCAATACAATCAAAAACCAATCTTCTAGGATATTTCCAAGTGACACAGGTCCCAATCTAAGAGAGTATTGCAATGTCATCACCCTTAAGAGTGGTATGGAAGTAGAAACTTTGGAGAAAAATGATGTTAAGGTAAAGAGAAAGAAGTTGTTGAACCATCTAGGATAAATCACAAACCCAACTCTATTTTCTTCCTAGAACATTCTCCTATCTTTACCCCATCATTGCCTTACCCTTAATGCTTCTACAAAAAAAATTTAGATGATCAACCCTCCAATGTGCTTGACAACTTTAAAAAGATTCACACTAACATTCTTTTTATGGATGTCTTGTAGAAAAAGCCAAACTATATAAAGTTCATAAAGGAAGTGATGTTGAAGAAGAAAATATTGGAGACCTTGCAATGGCTCTTTAATGGAAGAATGTAGTGTAATTATCCAAAGGAAGTTACCGCAAAAGATGAAGGATTAGGTAGTTTCACCATCCTATGCACTAATGGGAAATCTACTTTTGAAAAAGCCTTGTCTAACTGTGGAGCAAGCATAAATCTAATGCCTCTTTCCATCTTCAACAAGTTGGGTCTTGGTGAGGTAAAGCCCACTATAATTTCTTTGAAAGTGGTGGATAAATCTATAATTTATCCATGAGGAGTCATTGAGGATATGTTAGTTAAAGTAAGCAAATTCATTCAACCAGTGGACTTTATGTTCCTTGATTTGAAGGAAGGTAGGAATATTCTTATTATTCTTGGGCAACCATTCTTAGCCACTAAAAGAATTCTCATTGATATGTAGAATGGAGAGATAAAAATAAGGGTGCAAGATGGTGGTCACATTCAAGATTTTCAAGGAAATGAAGTTGCCGAATGACTCTAAAGAATATTTGAAGATTGAAAACATGGATTCGAACGGTAGGAAGGAAATAGATATCATTCAACCCCAAGTTCATAGTAAAACAAAGATGCACTAAACAAGGAAAAAGATTAGGCGTAGTAAGAACATGATGGAAAAAAATCAAATACCAGAAACTGTGGTTCATTCTTTCGGCTAAGGCAAAAACTCTTTCCAGGAAAGCTCAAAACAAGAGAGTTGGGGTCATTCCTTATTCAACACCTTATGGAATTTTAAAAATCAAGGAAAGAGATTGACAAGGCCATTGAATACACACTAAAGCTCCAAAATGGAGGAGTGTTCCATGGGCAAAACATCTCTAAAATCTAGTTTGACCACACATGAATCTGGAAGATGTCAAGCCAAATATGTTAAATCAAGCACTTCTTAGAAGGCAACCCAAGTGAATTTCAATTTTTAATTTCGATTATAATTTTTTATTTTTTTTTCTTTCTTATAATGTGTTAAAACAACAAGTTAGAACCTCATAAAGCGAAAAAAAAAAAAGCAGAAGTAGAGCCAATAAGGTGGAGCCTAATGGAGCTCAAAACAAAAGTCAAGCAAATTGAGGGCTTTGAGCACTTACTTAAACAACAGCTTTGGCCTCAAGATTCAAGCATCAAGCCATTTTTTACAAGGGGAGTTTCTTTTATTTACTTTTATTTTTGTGATTGTGAACAAGGTCAACTTTAAGTTTAGGGAGAGAAAAACATTCATTTTCTATATTGATCATGTTTACCTATTACGATTGTTGTTTTTAGTTGTTTGTTTTGCATGTAATTTTATTTCTTTTTTTTTTCATTTTCATCTTTATTTGCTAGTTGGTTGAATGATTAGTAATCAATGATATGAAATAAAAATATGATTTCAAATGCTACATTCTTTTGGAAACAATGAATGTTGTGATTATTTGCTTGGTAATCTAGGGCAAGTTCGGCCTCACTTTATGACCACTTGATATTTTGAGCACGTAGTTCGAATAATTTAGTTTTTATGCTTACTTGGAAGATTTTTATGCATAACAAGAATAATTAGGGTCTCAAACACACGCTAAAACTTGTTTGAGCATCACTCAAGGCGAGATCTTACGGTGCATATAGTTAAGGATATGAATTTAGGCCATCTTTAGACTGATTGGATCTTTTAAGCCAGCCTTTATATAGTTTTACCCTTCGTCACCCATATTGAGCCTAATTACAACTTTTCCTTACTAACCATATCATTACCTTCACATTATTTTTATTATTCTTCATAGTACCCACCACACCATTGACATGATACTATTTTTAAATAGTTATGTGAACTTTTGAAAATAAAGGAGTGGATTAAAGAAAGATTATATTTTTCGTTATGAATTTTGGTTTTTCTAATATCAAAAGGCTTAAGTTTAGAGGTATAGTTACTTAATTTTAAAAAATAATAAAATTAAATTCAAAATAACTTTTTAAAAAAAGTGTATAAATTGAGTTTGCTATACCCTTATCTTAATAAAAGAAAAAGAACAAAAATATAGCAAGGGAATCAAATAAATAAGTTTGCAAAAAATCGAATGGAAAACAAATGATGTAGTTTATGTAATCTCTAGAGAAATGTGTTTACAGTATGAGTTAAACCGAAATTGCTTCATTTTATCCTACCCTCACCCTAGTCATGCATTACAAGCTAACTAAAGTCCTATTTGATCCTTGATTATGTGTATGACTACATTAGTGGAGAGTGATGCGAAAAACAAGCATATGAAGTGTTAATTAAATTTAAAACAAATAAACTCATAGAGACTATTTCATTGTCTTTTGTGCATAAACTAATCCAAGTGCAAGTGACTAATGATTTTAACTATTCACACACACACACACACACACCAAGTAAGTCACTTGTGGGTTAGAATAAATATTGGATTAACATGTTGAAAGGTTATGATGTTTAGACTTTCCTTGAAGATAGTAGTTATGATAAAATTTTTAGATAAATTACTAATCATTTTCCAACCCAATATTTTATGTCTTATTATAGTTTTTGTCATTTTTAGCTTTCAATTATGAGATGTACTTGCTTAACCGACGACAAGCAAGTATTTAAAATTAAGGGAGTTTGATAAATGCTTTTTATACATTATGTTGTATCTCTTATAAACTTGATAACTGCTTAGTTTAAATAAAAATATATGGCTTTTTATGTGTCACTATTACAAAAATGGCTTTCACCGACACTGTCTTATAGTGTCAGTGTTGCTCGAGCCAAAAATTTACTGACACCATTTATAGTGTCAGTAAATCTCTGATACCATGGTATTAGTGAATCACTGATACCATGGTATTAGAGAATTTTTGTTACCATGGTATCAATGAATCTTTGACACCATAGTATCAATAAATCTCTAACACCACAGTATCGGAGAATTACTGATACCATAGTATCAGTGAATTACTAACATTATGGTATCAAAAAATCACTGACACCGTAATATTAGAAAATCGTTGATACAATGGTATCAATAATATTTAGTGTTCATTTATGAAAATATAAATTAGGTTTTTAATGATTTAGAATTAGAATTATTGGACCAAAATTTTAAATATATATTTAAACTTGAATTCCATAACATTTAAATATACACCAAATTATTAAATGGTATGAAACTACATCTTATAACCACCATAATCAAAATATCACCAAAGTGACATAGCACTACAATTGTTAAATAGTATGAAAGTACCTTAAACTTAATTTCATAAATATTGTAAAATATCCCAAACTAATTTAAGAACATAAAATAATCCAAAACATCGCAGTGTTTGAAGATTAGTTAAACACATAGCAACCACATTAGATTTGCACAAACTAATACTTCATCAAAAGAGTTAAAGCTATTGACCCACAACTTAGTGGCAATTGAGCAAAATAATCCACGGTCGCCTCTATCAAAATAAATAAAAATACATGAGTAAATTAAAAATGTAGAACAATGTACTTAACTTATAAGATATTGCAATGATAGTACAAGAATAAAAATCACATCCAAACTAGGTTAGAGGAAAAGAAAGTAAGTTATAGTTAGTTGTTGCACTGGGTAGCAAGTGCTAAAAGTGCTTATATGTAACAAGAAAGGTAAAGCATTTATAGAATATATTTATTAGGAAAATGGCATAAAACAGTCTCAGGAAAATGGAAAAGTGATATATACCTAAAGCTGATAAATGTCAAACTCCAATTTACATCTTCCAAATGGGAGACAACGTCAACAAACAACCTCAATGTAAATTGTTAAAATAATACTAACTATTAATTTAATTGCTAACCTTGAGCTTCAGAGCACTATTATTCACTCTAGTGACTAAAGTTGAGAATGTAGGTCTGGTAAATATAGTCATCAGCAAATTATCAACATAGAATAAACACTAAAAAGAATAAATTTGGACTGAACAAGTAAGAATTACAAGCTAGGTTGGTCTAAATGAAGCATAAAAAATCACCCTAAGTAAATTTCATAGATGCGCATCATTCATTAAATGACAAAATCTAGCTTGCATAATGGAACAAAACTTATGAGTAGAAAAAACAAATTGCATCCAATTACTTGATGCAATAGATGCAAACTTTAACAAATTGCCATTTCCTATTAAATTACTTTGATGTTTTTACTTGAGATCAAAAAGCATTCAATTACTTCAATGTTACTATTAAATTTGTTATAGTTCTTACACTTGCACCTAAAGATTTTAGACTCAAATAATGTTATCTTCAACACCCTTTGTGTTTTTCAATGCTCGAAATTCAATAGGCACATTCAAATCAAATGTGTCATGACTAACTTCTAACATGAATATAAAAATAAGAAAATGAAGACAATAAGTAGAACCTCAAACAAAATAGGCAATCATAGCCAAAATAAGAAATTCATAGAATCTGAAACAGTTAACAAAAAATAAAATCCTTTTTGAGGTATCTATTCCCTTCAAAGAAATCATTCTTGGGAAGAGATAGATTATGTTACTATAAAATTTTGACAGTAGCAATCAGACAACAACAAAAAGGGCATGGACAAAAGCATCGTGTTGCGAGGACAACATAAATTCAAGTAAAGAAAAAGAATGGCCCATGTAATTAAACAGATGAAAAGAATTTGATAAGCAATTAACATTGAGTCAAAATTATACCTTTAAATCCAAATAATAATTAATCAAATTTCTGCTGAATCATCTTTGTAGCTTAGAACAATTGGGAAAAGCAAACAAGTTCTAAATAGCACTTCCCAGGAAAGAATAATTCTGACTCTAAAAACAAAAGATAACAGTTTTCTCATACTTACAGTTCAAAGAAATTGATTCCCTGCTCAACAAGATGAAACACCATTGCTCCCCTAAATTGTGGATTAGAACAACTCCCAAACAAAGATAAAAAAAACTAAACCTTCCAATCATATCATTCATCAATTTAGACATCTGGATATCTATCAATTTATTACAGTTTTCATCAAAAGATACATGTGAAAACTCAACTGTTGTACCTGAAGACCAATGACATATATTTAGTGTTATAGTTCTAATTCACAAGGGAGGAATAAATTATAATATTTTAACAAAAAGATAAAAGAAGTTTATAACATGACCAGTTGAAATACATTTATATTTTGGTTAACTATAAATAAGAACGACTTTTATATGCTAGGAAAATTTAGATGCTATTTCCTAATCTAAAGATAAAGCTTATATAATAATGGTCCTTTTGGGTGTGGTCTGCAAGATAGTAACAAACATGTCAAAAGCAAATTTTGCTTCCAATCAAGTACTAGTATGAGTTTAATTAACACGATTTAGAAAGGGGGGAAAATTAATGCTCTAGGTATAAAGGCCTACCTTCAAGTAGTCATCAATGGCCTAATATAATCCATCATGAACTGGTCTTACAGACTCTGAAATGTATTGTGACAAGTCAACAAAACAGGCAGAGTAAAATTTGAGTCATGAGCAATTTCTGCCAGATACCCATCAATTAATTTACCAACAACCACCATTTGGGATTCAGATGAGCACCATTTGGGATTAAAAAAAGACCCTAGATTAGAAGAATTTTTCATAAATTATTGATACTATGTTTGAAACCATAGTGTACACTAAAGTTGTTAGAGAATATCAGGAGAAAATATTCTAGTTTGCATATTTAATATAAGAAGCAAAATATAGCACAAATGCATTCAAATAAATATGGTATTATAAAGAGAGGCAATGCAACAACAGTTTATCATCATAATAAATATTCATTATAAAGAGAGGTAAGATATCATACCTCTCTCTCATTGGAATACATGGATAATTCTAAAAGCCTTGCTGAGCTTCAGTCGTTTTATCACTAAAATGCTTGCAAAATAATGGATCCAAGCTTGAAAAGTTATAACATGACTCGTAGATATAAACTTTGATCCACCTTGCAGATCAACATAACTTCTATAGCGACATCCAATAAATGAACATATCTTTGGAGAAAAAGCAATATTACAAGGGAAATACTTACTTACATGGACAAAGAGGTGCACCTAATGAATCTTTGTGATCTGCGAACACCTATCCAAATTTTTTTTTTCTGTTTCAAACCCAATGCATCAATAAACAATACATATGGTAATCAATTCAACTATAACAAAGCTGATTTATAGAAACATTGCAGAAGCATGCATGAAAAGTAAACATATGACATTTCCTTATACCAACTTAACACTATCCAACCATCTAATGCATAATGTTCTTCCATTTAGCTAGTTGCCTTGGAGACAATAATTTGAAGACCCATACTTTAGTATAAACTTGATGATGCTTTGAATAAATTTACTAGCAGACATAGAATCGAAATACATACACATAACCATGGATACAAAGGCATTAGAAAATCAAAACATGAAAACAATACAGAGCTTTACATAGATGTTTTAAACACAAACAAAGTCAAAGTCAATAACAAAAGTAAAAACACCAAACAATCACAACCTATAAACAAAATTTATAAAATTGTGCAAGACAGGTGACAAAACTAAACTACGAGAACCTCCTCAATTCAACTCAAAGTATGCCTTACACCTAAACTCATAACTAAACATCAGAGACAAAAACATATTGCATATGCAGAAAATATATTTTCTTTTAACAACATAAATAATTCCCAGAAAAAGGGGAAAAAAAGAAATTCATGTTTTTTTCGAAAAAGAAAAAAGAAAAAGGGTACCTTAATAACAATAGAAGTGACACCTTTATAAACACAAAAATAGATGCCAGATTTTTTGGCATACTACTTGGAGAATTTTCTCATTATCTCCACTAACTTCTCTAATGGCTCCACTAACAAAAACATCAAACAAATTAAAGACCCAATAATATTTTTCTCCGAAAACAAGAAAATGAAAAGAAAAATGAAAGCTTTGGGATAAAGTTTTTACCCAAGAAAATGAAAAGAAAAATGAAAGCTTTGGGATAAAGTTTTTACCTTTGGCTCAAATTAAAGTTACTGGGTGGTTAATGGAAATGAAACGAGGTCTAAATGAGCTGTAGATGAAATTTGAAATGTCAAAACCAAAAAAGACGATGATTAAAGAGTCATTCTTGCTTGTGTTCTTACAACTGAAACAAAGAACCAAGAAATTGCTATTTAATTAAATAAAAATTCTACTTTAGAACAGAGCAGGTCGAGTTGACGGGTAGGGCCCCGAGAAGGCTAACCTCCTAGAGCTCGAGTTTATTGAGCTGTTGCACATGTTCTATCTCAATGATCAATGGCACCACCAGATCAAGAACACGGTGCCTGTGCTCCACGCGGCATTGCAGGTGCTCCGAAGCGTCATTTTCGAGATGTACATGTCGTCGCACATTGTTTGCTTGCCATGAGACATGATTTGAGAGTTTGTCAACTTGGCAATTATGCTGTCGCTGCCTTGATTGTGATCTTCACACCTCGCCGTTCTGGGAGAAAGACTCCATCGCACCAGGGCTAGGAAACCATTTATTTAGTTGTTGTGAGAGTAAAGATATGAGTATGAGAGACGAAGATTGAAAAGTTCGGATTAGTAATTGATAAATAAAAATGAAAATATATCAAATAATTTCACATATGAAGAATATGTAAGTTTAGGGCAACAAACTCCATTTCGTTCATTTTAAATTTTTTAATTATTTTTAATATAAAACACCTAAAACGACATTTTTTTTGGGTGTTTTATTAATTTTTATATATTTAAATTATTTCTAATAATTATCTTTTAAATAAAAATTAACTTTCTAATATTATAATATCACTAATTTATCATCACTTTATTTTTTAATACTATAGTATCAACAATTTATTAATATTTTATTTTTCTGATATTATAGTATCAATAATTTATTGACAATGAGTTTCATTAACACCATTTAAAAAAGTGTTAGTAGCATAGTATTAATAAAACTTATAGTTTTAGTAGTGTATATTAATTTTATTTTATAAGTTTCAAGTTAATGGAGAAATTTGAGATAAAAATTCAAAAAAAAAAATTTAAATATGCCACAGTGCAAATAAATAGTGTGGATGAACAATTGATGTGCTACAGCAACCTACTATAATATCAAATTACCTAGGATTTGGCACCCAGGCACCAAATCGGGCAGAATGGCCACCGTTTATTATATTAGCCATATTTTTTCCTAATTTAAAGTTTATAAATACTACCCTTTAACCACTTCTCACATCATAAAAGAGGAACATGAAATAAAGAGAGAATTGATAGTTTTTAGTGAGAGAAACACCATTGAAGCTTGGATTACGAGAGATTATTAAAAATTGAAGGCTTCCAAGGGCTTCTCCAACTAATTCCTTCTTTCTCTCTAACTCTTTTACATTTAATTCAAGTTTATGATTGTGATTTGTGTTATTATGAACATGACTACTTTTGTGAATATTTAGATTGATGTAATTGGGTATTTTCTTATGGATTGCTAGATTATATATTCTAGAGCTTGATGGAACTCTATTGAACAATATTTGTTGATGTTGTTATATGATTATTGACTATTTTGTATTATTCATTTATGTTTTTTATATGCTTAATGCTTCTAATTACATTAGAAAATAGATTGGATGATTTAAACAAATTAAGTTTGTACTAGGGAGAGTCTAACCCATATGTTTGTTGTAAAAAGCATAGCTTTGAGTTTTTTTTAAGTTGTGAGATTAATAAACTTAGGGTAGTCATATAAGAGTAGCTTAATGCATGTATGTATAATAGATAAAATAGGGATATCAACCTAATGGTATATGCGTAGAGTCTCATTCGGCACTTGGAAGAGGGAATGAAATTAGTCTTAAGCTTTTAATTAATGAATATATTAGATTAGTTGTTAATCACTAATTATAAAGAGCATAGAAACAATAGAAGAAAATCAAGTCTATAGAACCCTATTGCCATAGAACTCTTATTCCTTCAAATTTTTTTCAATTTACTTAGTTTAAACTATTTTCAATTCTATAATTCAACCTATCCTTTATATTAGCCTAAATAAAGTTAAGTTGCCAACATCGTAGTAATTAGATTAATTTAGGACACCAATTCTCATGAGAACGATATAGACTCATCACTTTATTACTTAATCATGACCCATGTACTTGCAATTATAATTTGCATGTGTATAATTTCGCGAATAGATTCCATCATCATGGCTTTGTCTTTGGGCATTATGGCTCTAAGTTTTTAATTTCATATTGATTTTCTAGCTATTCCAATCCCATAGCCTTGACTTTTGGAGCCGCGGGGTTAAGCTTTGATTCCATCTTGATACGTTTGCCTTGTTTTCTTCCGACTTTTAACCCATTAGCTACATTGGCTTTAAACCTATAAAATAATAATAAAACACATAAAAAAGCCTAATTATTATGCTTAACATTAACAAATACTAAGCTTAAGGAACTAAAAATAGTGTGAAATACACTTATTAAACTCCTTAAAACTTAACAATTTACTAGTCCTCAAGAAAGGAAAGAAAATAAAAACCTACAAAGGCAATAACAGTTTGGTTGATGACAATAATTATCTCAAATTGCATAAAGTTTACAACTTAATGAAAACTTTAGATGCCATAAAATTTTAGAATGTCAATCCAAGTACTAGCTTTTTCATATAGTTGATTCATTTGATATGTGTGTGTACAATTATTCTCATCAGTTATTTCTATTCGGATTAGTTTATGTACACAAGTATTAGAAATATTTGTCTCTAAAAGAATTTCATTTGCATTCCATGCTTTTCATACCACTTTCTACAAATGTAGATACATACACAATCAAAGATCAAATTAGTCTTTATTCAGCTTGTAATGTCTAGCTAGAGTGAAGGTAAGATAAAATGGATAATTCCCTAAAACGTATTCCCAAACCTTCTTTATCTAACTTTGTTTTACATTTTTTTCTTTTTCTTTTTCATTTATTTTTTCTTGAGAGGAAAGATTTAAATCTCTACACCCCCAAAATTGAGTATTTTTAACCCACATTTGTTTTTATCTAGGACCATAGTAAACTTCATCATTTATTAATTTCTCTCTCTGTCTTTTTATTGAATAAATAAAGTTCCACAACTGACTATTGATCCCTCTCCTTTCTCCCATAAGTTCAATAATCAACATAATTACTAGAATAACCATTATGCTTATAGTGTGAATGGTGTATGAAGAAAAATTAATTTTAAAGCTAAAGTATAATTGATTTTAACAAAGAAAGGCAACCGTTTGGCTAAAAAATGGTAACAAGGGATAGAAATATATGAATGTAGGCTAAAAAGGCCCAAAAGAACTAAATATGGCCTAAATCACTTCTTTAATCGTGTGTAATATAGGATTTCACCTCAAGTAGTAATTAAACAAGTTCTAGAATGTGTTGAGACTAAATACACTTGTAATGTATAAGCTTCCTCTAAGTAGTCAACAAAAACAAAATGTTATGAAAGTGAGCTTAGTGTGTTCAAGGAATCAAACATAAGCCAAAAACTAACACATGGACCAAGCATACAAACAATGATAATATATATTCTTTCCTAGGAGTTATATTTATCACAATAAAAATTTTGTCATTGACTTTTAACCATCAACACAAAGTAGACCTAAACATAACAATGAAATAAAGAACTAAACATTATTTAACAGATAAGTAAACAAACAGATAAATAGAAGTCAATCAACAGAACAAAGAAATGTTCCCTCTCTTAAACTTAAAACAAACATTGACCTCAATGTAAAGAATTAATTAGGAAAAGAAATTTCCATAAAAGCAAAGGCATTATCTCAGTCATCCTTTATATTGGTTTTGTTGTTGTCTTTGACTTTATCATTGACTAGCCTTTATGACTTAGCTTTGGAACATTGAGACCTAGATTTTGAAAGCCTTTTTCTTCTAGATTTTGGCTTCGCAACTATGGATCTTGAGTGAATCTCAAATAGAATTCCTTATAAAAGTATCTTTGACCTCATTATCTATTATACCCATGCTAAAACAATCTTTAGATTCACTTGGAAGCTTCATTGCCTTCAAAAATTAAAGTCGCCTATTGGTCATGGACTCAAATTATAAGTTACCATTTTTTCACATTTATGATTACTTTGATAGTAGCCGAAAATGGTCCCTTAAGGATAATCAGAATCTCACATTCCTTTTCTATATCTAGAACAATAAAATCTATTGGGAAAATAAATTTCTCAACCTTTATAAACACATATTTAACTCTTCCCTTTAGATAAATAAAAGATCAATCATGAAGTTACAATGTAACAATAGTTGGCTTTGCTTCCCCAAACCCATGTTTTCGCATACAAAAAACAACATTAATTTAATACTAGCTCCCAAGTCACATAAAACTTTACTAAAAAATTGATTCTTAATCTAGTAGATGGAATGGTAAAGCTCCTTAGATCTTTGAGTTTTGGTATAAGTTTCTTCTGTAGAATGGAATTTTACTCTTTTATCAAAGAAACTATTCCCAAATCTCCCAGTCTTCTTTTCTTCGATGGAATATCTTTCATAAACTTGAAATAACTGAGCATTTGCTCTAGTGTGTCAATAAAAGGAAAATTGATATCAATTTTTTGAATACCTCTAAGAATTTTGAGAATTGTTTGTCAAGTTTCTACTTCTAAATACATTTGGGAAATAAGGGCGATGGGTTATAAGGACTTAAATCACTTTTTTTTTCATCATGTATTCTTTCTCTTCTTTGGCTTTCTCATCATTTTTAACCTTTAATTCATCTTCAAGAGGGCTTTCTTTTAATTAGGGATTCTTAATAACATCATGTAACTCTTGTTTACTCCTTAAAGTGATTGTTTTGTAGTGTTTTGTATCCCCTTTTGGATTGACTTTGGTGTTGCTTGGTAAAGATCCCAAAGGATGAATTTTCATTGATGTGGCTAGTTAACCTAATTGAATCTCAAGAGTCTATAATGAAGCAACTTTAATTTATAGAAGAGTTGCTTGACTTTATAAGAGAGCATTTGTTTGCTTTATATATTGAATGCACATATTATTTAAAGTAAGCTTCTTCTTTTATCGAGGTAGTGGTTTGAATGAAAACCCATGAGTATTCATAGACTTTGATAACTAACCTTAGCTATTGCTCCATAAAACGTTAATATGATTCTTTCACTCTAGATTGTATAAGTTTGAATTTGGGTTATTTTGTTGCATATTAAAATTTCCCAGATATTGAGCTATTTCTAAGCATTGGCCAGTGGAATGGTTATCTTTTACAAAAACTCAGTTCAGTTACAACTTGGTTCTTTATGACATTTACTCTAAAAACATTAATTTTCTTTTGATAACAAATTAACTTGAGCAACTAACAAAGTAACTTGAGACTCCATGGTGTGGACATTTTCTTATCAAGTCCTTGAATCTCTCCTATACCTTATAAAGAAACTCTGAGTTGTAATGCATAAAAAAGGTGATGTTATTCCTCAATTTCAATGTCTTAGCTATAGGAAGAATTTTGCTAAACATTTTAGGCCAAGTCATCCTATGTTACAATAAAATTAGATAATAAAGACATCAACCAACTTTATGCTTTATCCCGGAGTGAAAAAAGAAATAGCCAAAGTTGAATTTCATCTCCCAAGACTTCATTATATTTAAATGTATCACAAATCTCTAAAAAATTCACTATGTGCTCATTTGGATCATCATTTGGTAACCCATTGAATTGTGCCTAGTCTTTCAGCATCTAGAATAAACTTGAATTATTTTTAAAGTTGTTGGCATTTATAACAGGCCTTTGAATACTAGAATGAATTCCATTAACAAGTAAAGGTTGATCTCGTTCGTAATGAATTCTTCTTAAATTTTATTCAATTTTTGGATTAAAAGAAACCAATTCAAAACTTCTTGAACATTGCATGTACTACTTGAGATTAATGAAAGAAAATTAAATGTTTGAATTAAATCTAAATTGATTGGTATTAATATTAGAAAAAAAAAATCAAGCCCCTAACAATGATGCCAAAAACTTGTTGTGAATTTTAAAACGTAAGTGCACGTTATCACAGACAAGTAATATAATAATAAATAAAAATGAGGATTTGTTATTATATTTTTACTATACACTAACCTATATAAGTTTTCAATTTATCTAAGTGACTGATAGAAAAGATACAAACATTAAATAAAAAATATATATATAACAAGAGTTTAAGCAACAGATAAAGATAAACATAGGGTTTTAATTTTAACATTACAGTTTGCATAAATTACTAATTCTCCTCTTTGAATCAATTGCTAGAATTGCCAACCAAGAATCCTAAATTATCTACAAAACTCTTCCGATGATTAAGTAGGAATATCCTTTTTAATTAACTCGCTAAATTCCTATGTGAATTATATTAAGAAAATATTCATTAAGCTTAGGTTCTCTTTAATAGTTGCACATGTTATATAAGTATATTCTTATCTTACATGAACTTATCACAACAACTAATGATCATATGTTATTCTATCTATGGCTAAACCCTAAAACCCATTTTCCAAGTTTATTAGGGTTACTTAATAAATCTAGAGGATTATCAAGCATCTAAGAAACATTAAACACAAGATAGAATAAACAATTCAATTATTGAATAATCCAAATAAAAGAGGTAAATATAATTTAAACTACATGCAGAGATTCAATTAAAACCTTAGAAAATAAATTTAGTTCTTAATAAACTTAAAGTTCTAGGGCATATCAAGTTTAACATCATAAAGAAAATATAAAATTATGAAGAGATGAGAAAAAGGAAATAATCTATGTCTCTTCAGTTCTTTAATCTTCAATTTTTCTCTTATTCTCTTAACTTTTCTTGATGTTCTCCCTCTCTCCAAACTCTCTAAAAAACTACTTTAGACTCTCTATAAGATTGCTCTAACAATTGCTCTCTTCTCCCTCAAATCCGACTTTTAGTCTTCTATTTATAGAATTTCCTTTCTAAGTCATAGTAAAAGCCTGAGTAAAAAAGAACTTAGAATTCAAACCCAGCATCTAGTGCGGCGGGCTTACTTCTCAGTGTTAACATGCTGGCCTAATTGTGCTTCTACCATTACGGCTTTGGCCTTAGATGTGGCAACTTTGAGTTTTTGACTTCAAGCTAATTTATAACCATTCAACTACTACAGTCTTGACTTCTAGGGTTGCGACACTAAACTTTGATTCCATCTTCATACTTTTGCTTTATTTTCTTCAAGCTTTCAATTCATTAGCTTTAAACTTATAAAATAATAGTAAAACACATAAAAAAGCCTAATTATTATTATTATTAGAATTACCAAATGTCAAGCCTAATTAACCAAAATAATAAGTGTAGAATACACAAATCATAATCTCACTTCATGTTCTATTATTAGTCTTTTTTATTATCCAGTTGTCTAAACACGACTCGTGTGTATTAGAGAACCCATCAATATGCATTTTTGTGCTTTCACTTTATCCTTAGCCTCTAGAAGCAAACTACAATCTTTTATAGCTCGTTCTCATTCTAGCAAAAGGTTTGCAATCACCTATTCTTTAATTGCAATCTTTGGGTGACACTCGATGACTGAGTCAGTTAGCCTTTGAAAGTGGGCTATACGTAAGGTAAGTGTGTAAATTTAATTTAATTTTTAACACAACACACATGCAAAATGTACATAGCGGAATATTAAAAATATCTCATTACATTAATGAGATAAAGGGGAGTTCACCCTTAAAGCATGCTTTATGCAGTTATAGTCAAGGATAGAGTGGGATTTCTTGAGCTAAAATTATAACTTCCTTACCTTGGCAGGAATTTGATATTGAAGCAACTATTACTTCCTTTAAAATTTGACCTAAGCTATATGTATTATTTGTCTCAAATTATTGTTGTCGATTACAAATGCAAAAAAAACTCTTTGTATAGCAAGTTATGCCACCATTTTGTCATCTTTTCATCCAATTAGTGGCTTTTAAAATTTAGCATGACATGGCAACAAATTTGCCACTTCATGCTTTAAAAAATAGCTTAGTGGCATGGATAATGGATTGGTCGAACTAGAGAAAAATTAATGGCCTTTATATTCATGTTAATTAACAAAAACAAAAAGGCACCTCTTGCTATTGTGAAGCATGACAATAAAAATAATAATTTTATTCAAATTGTTTATTGTATAAATATTAAACAATTAATATTCATACAATATTAAAATGACATGTAAGCACAAGTTCCAATAACTCCCACTTGTTCTAGTGCCATTCACGATGATATCTAATATATATTATCTTTATGTATTTCTCAAACACATTAAGAGTTAAGACTTTAGTTAATGGGTCTATTATATTCTTCATGCAATATCTCCTAGATAGTATTACATCTCCAATAACTAGGAACTTTCGAATTATATGGTATTTAGATACCACATAATCAAAATTCTGGTACGCCTTGTAACTTCTTGGCTTGAGTAATTACTTTATTATTATTGCATTTGGTTGGATAAGATCCACTGAGCTTGAAACTTGTCTAAGCTCTACAATTGATTACATCTCCACAAAACTTCTTTTGCTAGCTTCTCAAGCTGTAACATATTCTATCTCCAAGGTAGAATTAGTTGTAGATATTTATATTGCATTCACAACTAACTATGGTACCGATAAAAAAAACACATAATTAGATATAAATTTTCTATCATTCGAACCATACTAAAAATCCAAGTCTATGTATCCTCTCATATGTAAGTAAATTTCTCTATGATTCAAAAACTTATTCTCTATACCTCTCAGATATTTCAGATATGTTTCATGACTAATGAAAGATTGTTACCTATATCAAACTGATACTGGCTTATAACACTTACAACCATCCAGTTCTGAGTTTCGTAATAGCATACATCAAACTATCTCTGGCTAATGTACATGTTATGTTAGACATCCTAACATTTTCATCTTTCTGCTGAGGATAAATTCTCCTAGAAATATGAATGCCATATTTAAAAAGTACATTAAATGTCTCATAGTTACTGAAGTTGTACTTTTCAAGAATATTATCTACGTACGAAGATTAGGATAGTCCTATCAGCTTCCTAGCTCTATCTTTATAATACTTTATAGCTAGTATATAGGAGGCCTTTCCCAAATCTATCATGGAGAAGTTCTTATTCAGATAACTCTTATTCGACTAAATTGCAACATATCAATGTTGTTTTCGAGATTAAATATGTCAATCACACAGAGAACTAGAAAGATAATTATGCTCCTACTATTCCTTCTAAATACACATGTTTTTTCTTCATTCTAAATGAAATTAGACTCTCCAATTTCTTTATTAAAATGAAAAATTTAGCATAGTCCAATTACTAAATAAATTCAGATTGACTTTAGCATGTTTACATGTGAAAAGGTTTCCTCATTACCAATCCCAAATTTGTGAGTATTACCTTTATCACTAGTTGGGCTTTGAAGGTCTCTACCTTTAAATTGAACCTATGCTTCCGCTGAGTAAACTACTCATTTACAACGAATAGGAATAATTCCTACCGGAAGAACAACTAAATCCTAGACTTGATTATTATGTATAAAGTTAATTTAAAATTTTATACGATAATCAAGTCTAAGACTTGGTTGTTCTTCTAGTATGAATTATTCCTATTCATTGTAAATGAGTTTATTCAGCGAAAGCATGGGCTTAATTTGAAGGTAGAGACCTTTAAAACCCAACTAGTGATAAAGGTTATACTTACAGATCTAAGATTGGTAATGAGGAAACCTTTTCACCAGTAATCATGATTTAGTCAATCTGAATTTTGTTGGCTATTGCACTGTGCTAGAATCTTCATTTTAATAAGTAAACTAGAGAGTCTGGTTTTATCTAGAACAAAGCGAAAGCATATGTATTTAGAAAGGACAGTTGGAACATAATTATCTTTCTAGTTCTCTATGTGATTGACATATTTGAAAAATACATTAACTGTCATATAAGATTAGGTCATGTAGACGTGAGATGACTATCCCGTCTGGTTAAGGGTAGCTAGATACTTGATTTGACTATGAAACCTTGGTCAGTTTGTGAATTTTAGATTCGAGGGAAAAATGACAAAATACTTATGTAAGTATTAGATTTTGACCTTGATTCATTATTATTCAAAATTCCAGAGCTACTATTTTTAGTTTAGATATTATTTTTTAGATAGACCATAATATCACTTACACATCTTATATGTACATGCTCTTATTGAAAATCATTAGACATTAAGGTCAAAATATATGATTTGACTCTCAAGTCATCCTTAGACCCTTTCCAATAAATTTTATCTTATTTTAAAGAAATATTATCAGAAACACCTTTAATAATCTATTGATTATTAATATATCCAAAATTTTCAAAATCTGGAACTATTCTCAGATTCAATAGCAAGTCTAAATATTTCTCGATACCTAATAGTTGATGTGCTTAGATCAAGTATATTAACGAATTACTCATCTTGATCTTGTCTCTATAAGATACTTAAGAGATGTTTAACGGAACATTTCTAATCGTTAATAAATAATTCTTTCGATCATAGGTATAACGTTTATACATTTTTAATCGAAAGACGCCCTCCCACTACTTTACATAATGCCTAAAATCTTTCAAATGAGAGAGTGATAGTTTAAAATTATTTTAAACTGTACAGTGGGAAGTGGATCCCATTAGCATTTTACTCCAGCCTCATACTCTAGTAATATTAGCCTTTGTAATCCTAAAAGGTAGACAACTCTTGTCAATTGCATCTCATACAACTCTTACCACTGATCCTAAATACACCTTATCTGCACACTTTAGCGATTGAAGGTAAGTATATTCCAGATTAACTTGTCAATGATCAAATATATACTACTGATAATACTCACACACTTTAGCAATCCAAAGTAATACTTTTACATATATTTTTCTCATCTCATGTTTAATAGACATAGTCCAAATCACACTGATCAAATCCTTTACACTTTAGCGATATTAGAAAAAGAGTGAAGTGACTTGTCTAATATCGTGTTAACAAGACGAATAATTGTGTAACTTTATCTCATAGTAAAACACTTTCAATCTAATTAAGAGAAATTTTATACTTTTGTCCGTATCTCATAAAGATGTGATTCTTAATCACACATTTGTTTTATTCAAGCACAACTAACCCACCAGTAGGTTCCCATTGTGATTTCTAGCACAAATAAATGCACAGTTTATATTCCAATAATTATAAATAATTTATAAATTACAAAAAATAAACAATAAATACTTTCAAACAATTTAAAAATAACCAATTAGAGTAATTTAGTGTAATTATAACTTTTCTTAGGTTCCCAATACTGGGATGCAGAATGCCCAGCCTTCGGTATCGCAGTTTGAACCTTCATAGCACTGCGGTGCTAGGGTCTCCACCCTAGTATCGTGGCATTGAGCTTTCGGCATTGCGACTGGTCACCATTTAACGCTGCAGTGCTGGACTAGTGGCGCTACAGCACTGGAGGCTGGACAGCCTAAACACCACGCAGCAAAATGACATCGCCACGGCATCCCTTTCGCTACGTCCTGATTATGCATTTTCAACATTTGAATTGCATAATTGGCAACCCTGAGACATCATAATTACGCTATAGACACTCTGATTAAGTACACAAATAGCAGACAATCATACGCTCTAACATTAATTTAAAAGCGTGTTATGTGTGGGGTGAGTGTGTACATTTAATTTAATTTTTAACATGATGCACATGCAAAATGTATGTAGTGGAATATTAAAATATATCTCATTACATTAATGAAATAAAAGAGTGCTCAACTTTGAAGCATGCTTTGTGCAGTTTTAGTCGAGGATGGACTAAGATTCCTTGAGCTATAATAGTAACTTCCTTTCCTTGGTAGGAATTTGATATTGAAGCAACTATTGCTTCCTTTAAAATTCGGTCTAAAATATATGTATTATTTGCCTCAAAGTTTTGCTATTAAATACAAATGAGAAAACAACCCTTTATATAGCAAGTTATGCCGCCCGTTTGTCATTTTTTCATCCAATTAATAGCCTTTAAAATCTAGCATGACAAGGCAACAAATTTGCCACTTCATGCTTTAAAAATAGCTTAGTGGCTTTGGTAATGGGCTGGCCAAACAAGAGAAAAATTGGTAGCTTTTATATTCTTTTTCTAATTAACAAAAACATAAGCACTTTATGCTATTAGGAAGCATGGCAATAAAAAAAATGATTTTATTTAAAATATTTATTATATAGATATTAAATAATTAATATTCATACAATATTAAAATAGTATATAAGCACCAATTCTAACAATCTCATTACGATCTTGGTAATTTTTCGTACATGTCTGATATGGACAATATGTGTTTTAATGGGTAAGAGGTGTATACCACTATGGGATGTGTTTTAAAGTAGTGACAAGCTTATCCTTTCTTTGAACATGAGCGAGAATGAGCTTTCTACTGTCGAATATCTATTCTTGACATCCATTAGCATTTTGCTACTGTAGAAGATTGGTTTTTACAGTCTTCCCATCTCTAAATAGATTGTGCTCATTGATGCATTGAAAATTGCAAGAACACACGGTTTCTTTAAAAACTAGTGAGGATATGATGAGAGGTTTCTCTATGTACTCTTTCAAGCTTTGTAGGGCTTCAATATATTCCAGTCCTAATAAATTCCCATTTCTAACATTGATTGCTTGAAAAAGTGGTCTACATTTTCCTGATATTTTGGAGAAGAGTTAATCGAGTACTTCTACTCTTTCTATGAACATTTGTACTTCCTTTATTGTCCTAGTAATTGTTGTATTTCTCAGTGCCTGAACTTAAAAAGGGTTGGCTTAATTTCCTCTTGCACTTATAATATGTCCCAATAAGTTTCCAAATGAAATTTCGAAGTTGCACTTGGTTGGATTCAAGCGCAACTTGAATTTTCTCAGTACGTTGAACATTTTCTGTAGGTTTGTCAGATAGTTCTCCACTTTCTTAGTTTTGAGTATTATGTCATTTATGTAGGCCTCCGCTGTCCTTCCTATTAGTTTCCCAATGACTTTTTTTACTAATTGTACATTCTTTGTTTCCTCTATATGGTGCTATATAATCTTCTTCTTCATGCATTTGAGGAAGTCCCTTGGCTATTAGTCCTGTAATTGCTATGTGTCTCTATGTATAGGTGTAAGCTATGTGTTGATATACAGTGAAGGCATAGTTTCTTCTTGGTTAGCTTCCTTTTTTGTCTCTTCTTTACTTTTGATTATTGTGGGGACCTTTTCAGCTTTTCAGATTCTTCAAACATTATGGACTTCGTGGCTGATCTCTCTAACCTTATATTTTTGGATTTTCCTCACTCTCTTGAATAATGGCTTCCATCTCTTTTCCTTTCTCTCTCTGTCCAGTGGTCTTCTGTGTAACATTACTATAAAGAATTGATTTATGACTATTCTTGCTGATAGGGCTTCCAGGGGTTCTCCTACGAAAGTCTCATCCATCTAATGGCCCTCTAACTCATCTTTCCTTAGTGAAACTGTATCTAGAGATGATATTCTCAACCAAGTTATTTTCTTCATCTACTTCTCCATATTTCACATTTCTTTATTGCTCTTTTAGTTAGTAAAATTGAATAGTGATCCATTGATCATGTTCAATATGAGTGGTACTACTTCTTTGGTGGCGATAACTTCCCTTGCATCTGTTTTTAATTTATTCTCTAGTTTTGCAAGTTTTTTGCCTTTTTTTTCTATATGAATTCTACGAGGTGGTTGTTTCTTAAAAGGGTGTTAATTTTTTTCCTATAAAGAATGGCAACCACTGATGTAATGTCTGTGCTTATAGTGGAGTGCATAATTCTTAGAATGGTCTCTTTGATTCTATTGCTCTTTATATAGCCTTTGGCTTCCTAAAAAACCCATTGTCCTTGTACTTTATTCAGATCTTCTCGACTAGGGTTTTGATTAGAATCAGTGGCTAAAGCACATGCCACACCTTTGTCGTCTTTATCATCCTTTCCACTAGAAGGTCGCTTGCTATAGCCTTCCTTCTATAATGTTCCTCCATCATTCCATGTTATAATAATAAAAGTATCTTTTCTTGTTGTTGCAACATCTTCCTCTTCACGAATCTATTGTTCGGGTGGCTTTTTGGTTGATCACTTCAAAAGAAGATAAATTCTTATAAACTAAGTATCGGTAATAAGGGGTGAAAGTTCTTATAACCATTTGGTAAGCTTAGGCAACAATTTCGGTGTCACAACTTCCTATCTCATCGAGCTTTAAATTGCATTAGTTAAGGAAGCTCTTGATGGCTTATGGTTTCGTTCTCTCTTTGCTTCATAAGGAATAGGTTTGATGCGGTCTTCTACTTCTTCTAGTTCCACATATGCTGGGCAATGTATTAGCCTAACAACTCTTTATAATAAGTTATTGAATTCTCTTAGAAGCTCTAGAGGAATGTGATGTATGTCAAAGGTGTGTTGTTTGTGCGCATGATCATCTTTACATTGAAATGGAAGAGGTGTTCCTCAAGATTCCTGAATCTGTCTTGCATCTTAAAGTTTGGAACTTGAATTTATAAGGTTTTTGGGCCTACATAATAGGCTCTATAAATAAATCTTGCTTCAACATTTTTCTTTGGAATATCGCATGTTCGATGATTCCCAGCGTCTTCATCTTCTCATACAGTTTGCTGACTTTCCTTATAATAAAAGTCATTTTGCCTTCCTTATTAATCGCCATATTTGTCTTCCCTTAGCTTTCTACTTTCACCCCTTTTTGAGGCATCTCATCCTCTACCTGTTCTCCTGTATTTGTTAATTGTGAGTAGACCTCAATGTGTTGTTTAGTTCTTCAATTCCCTCTATTACCATGAGTCTCATTCTTAACCCGCGATTCTCCTTGATTTTCTTCTCTAGCTACTTCTGAATTTTTGACAGCACTTTTGTCATATTAGTTGGGATTTTACTTATCCTTAGTAGCACTCGATTCTCCTCTTTGTCTCATCTTCTTACTCTTAATGAGCTAATTGGTTTGTGTTTCAACCCTACCATCTTCTTTGCTTCAATTTTAATAGTTTGTGGTTGTTTTAAGGTAAAACGTTCCCATAGATGATGCCATTGAAGGTTCTTAAATTAGAACTTTCAAAAATTATCTCCATACCCTCATTTCTACCATTCTAAACGACGAAGAGCACTTGCATCTACCAACAAAGAGACTCTAATGGTTAAGTCAACAGTTTTAAGAGATAGGTTGAAGAGGAAAATGGAAAAATTAATAAGAAAAGTGGTGTTTGGTTGCCAGGGAAATTATGTGTTCAAATTGTGTCTATGTCTCCTAATTAATAAATCCATTCTTTTATTAATTAAATTACACCCCTCATTATGGGCCGAAAAGCATTTACTTCCCTATTAAAACTTATATATGTAAAGGGAAATGAGACCTTTCTCCAAATTTTCCTATCCATTGATCCATGCAGATTACTTTCTAGTCATTGAAATGCATGTTATTAAATTAACAAACAGGTGAACTAGTTAGATTGATTAGCTGGGTAGTAATATGGTATGGGCGCATTCATTTTTTTTTTCAAAAAAACAAATGTTTAAATTGATTCTCTATGGTTGATGTTATTTAATATTGAATTTTTTTTCTTGTTTTTATTTTATATATATTATTTCAGAAACAATTTGCAAAAGGTTTTAGCAAATGGCTCTTATCCATTTTACCTTCAATATTGGAATTGTGTTATATTTAACCATTTCACTTTCTTTTCAAGAACGAAAATTAAAGTTATATATATAAAATAAAACTAAGACCCTTTACAATTTTATTGACATGTGAACGCATGATGATGTAAAAAAAAGTATATCAACTGCTAATATTGGCATCTTTTTAAAATATGAGTAAAATATCATAGTTATAAGTTTAACTAATGTTCGTGCTCAATTTCTTTATAAAAACCTTTTTAATTACAGTTCAATATTACATTTTAGTTTTTAAAAAATAAATATTTTCATTTTAAGAAGATGCAGATTGTGAAGAACTGTCTCTCTCTATATATATATGAAATATAAATTAAGAAAGTAAAATTAATTTAACTTACTAATATATCAACTATCAAGCCCAAATAAGAAAACATTAGATAGAAAATGAGAAAGTACTTGAGTAAAGAAGACGGGTTGAATGAGAAACTTGATGGCTTTATAGAGCATTCTTAGATGATACAACTGAGAGACCATAAAACCAAAACTGATTCTCTTTGCTTCTGACTCAACATCGAGAACCTGCTTATGTATGGAAATTTGCTCGACATGCAGTATCGTCCGCACATAACTTTAAGTTATCTTGCAAACAAAAGGAGTTTGAGTTATAAGGACTATAGTGAAATCTATGTTTGTGGATACTTGTGCTAAACTTAACAAACTAGATATAAGGAGCTTGCTTAAGATCGTAATTTGACATACCTTATATAAAGGATGTGAATAACCATGAATAGGCTCATATTGACTTTTTCAATGAGATCTTTATTGAGAAAATTGTTCTTAATATCCATTTGAAACATCCAACATAGACAATGGTAACAACTTATAGATTTCAAGAATAAGTAAGATGGCAAGTTAGTGCAAAAGTTTTTTTATAATCACTTTTGTACCCTTGAGTAAATCCCTTTCCAATAACACAAGTTTTATCAATCTCAATCAACTTATCTTATTTGGCCTTGATTTTATAAATCAATTTAAAACTAATTGTAGTTTTATTAGATGGAAGAGTAATAAAAGCTCAGGTATATGACTTTTCAAGGCCTCTAATTCATTTATCATTACTTATTGTCAAACAACGTTAAAAATAATATTTGAGTAGGATTAAGGTTAATACAAATAGAAACTAATAGAAAAAAAAATTAAAAATCTTAAAGTTTAATAAAATGAAATAGAACGTCGAAGAGAGGGTAAATCAAAATATTCATAATTAGAAGAGTTGTTAGAGTCAAATTCTTTAGATGAGGTGGGCAATACAAAGGTAGGGTCTATTTTAGCAAACTCACTTATATGAAACTCCAAAGAAGTATCTATTTATATACAAAGTATCAAGAAACTTATCAGTAGCCTTAATTATGAAAAAACATTTGAACATAAGAAGACACAAAGTAAAAGTTAGGCATAAATGAAAAGCTTTTTATGTTCTAGAAACTAAATAACAAGAATTATGAAGTTGTTTAGACATAAGATCCTAATATCTGTAGCCTTTATGTTCCATCCCTGTCTAAAGAAGTATTATAATTAAGTATGTGGTTCTAATATAATGTGCTTATGTTTTTGAAGAAAAAGAAAATATACACAACCAAAAGTCTTAAAAAGATTGTAACTTGGTAAATTCCTATAAAGTTGTTCATAAGGAGATTGATTTATAATAACAAGAGAAGGAAAGACTGAGGTTGATGTTGAAAACAAGAATAAGAGCTACATCCCTTTGTAAAGTTTCAAGACAAGGGGTAAAGATAAAGAGAGCATGGATAGAGTCCATAATATATTAGTGTTTCGGTTTGACCCTTCCATTTTATTGAGATATGCTTGGACAAGGACGACGGCACAATACCATGTTCTTGTAGAATATTTAGAAAATTAAAATCTTTGTACTCTATGACATTATTAGTATAAAATATTTTGTTTAGGAACGAAACAATGTTTTATCCATTTAAGTATAATTCATTTAAATTTTAGTAAATTCAAGTCATTGTTTCATGAGAAACAACTGTATATATCAATAATAAATAAATAAAAATCACAAAATCTTTAGACCTCCCATTAGCATTGGGAGAGAACCCTTCTCATATCAAAATGGATAAAATTAAAAAGACCATGAGAAAAAAAATCATTATTGTTAAAAGGTAAAGCAAATTATTTTATTAAAGAACAAGTCAAATAATCATTTTTTTTTCATTAGAAACAATACCTAACTTATTACTAGAAATTAGAGAGCATATGCAATTGCAAACAAATGACCTAAAAGAAAATGCCAAATACTTAAAGAATATATATGTTGAAGATGTAAAGCAGTAGATTGATAGTAGTGAAAAGGAATATGAAAAATGATGAGCATATATAGCCATCTAACTTAACGATTTTTGCTAAGTGTTTGTCATGTATTTGAATCCTACACACAAAAACCAAATGCAATAAATAAGACGTTATTACTAAGTTCACATAATTGAACGACATAAAAAAGATTTAATGTTAGGTTTAGCATAATAAATGTGTTGGATTAATAAATATTTCAGAGGAATACTTAATTGATTTAATTAACTTCCATTAAAGAACTATTAACAATTTAAATAGATGGTAAATTAGAAATTGAGGTTCTATATGAGAAAATAGATGGATTGGAGATTATGTGATTGCAACATACAAAATTAAAATACCAAAAATAATTACCAGAGATAATAAATATTATAGATATAGAAAGGTTATTAGATTTTGGGAGGGATTATTGAAGTAAAAACTTTAGGTCACTAGCTAATATGGAGGTAAATGGTGACTCCAAATTAACATGTGTGACATGATTAGCAATGACAACATAAATTTTTTTATAACCCTTAGAGGAAGCACTTCGAGACTGCTCGCTTTACTTGTTCTTATTATAATGCCCAAGTCCAATCTTATAACAAAATTTTCATTTGCGTATTGAACAATTAATCTCTAGATATCCAGGTAAATAATAGTATCTACATGTTTTTAGAGGTGCAAAATCAATTTGCTTATTATGATTAGATTAGGACGTAAAAAGTACAATAGTTGTATGATGTGTCCAAAGAGTACCAAACTAAGTTTTTTCTAAAATAAAATCATCAATAACTTAATTCAAATTGGGTATACCTTATAATGAGGCAAAGAGGTATGAGTGAAATCAAACTTATCTTATGACGTCATAAGAAACTAAATCAATCACTAATAATTTCTATAGGTAGCAAAGGGGCATATGAATCATTTTTTTGTAAACAAGTTTTAAAGTGTTAATGATCTTATAGTAACTGTATTTAAGAGTGATGGATTGCCCAAAATTTTGGCAAAACTAATGTAAATTACAAAACAATTGATATTGATAAGACATATTAGTAGTAGTGCAGTAATGAGCTAGGAAATCCCAAAGAGATTGAGTAATGCCAAATCTACTGAAGCGAAGATTGATGGGATGTGTACAAGTATTGTGAAACCATGTAATTATTTAATATTTTTTCTATCTAGTCCTTTAATCATTCAATAAATTGTTCATTATTCTCATCATCCTTCTTTTGGGTGGAGTAATGTCTCAAGTAATATAGAACTAATGTTTTGTGTCTATAAAAAAATTGCATATAGCTTGTATGCATAGGACATGGTTATGCCCATTTGGGATAACATTAATCAGTTGGGATACACCTAACTTATCCATTGTAAAGAAGCAAAAATATGACAATCATAAGTCTCAAACAAAAAATCTTAAGAGAAAATTCAGAATAGCAATAAGGAAACTTTAGAGACAAGAGCAAGCCAACATTAAGGAATGACAAGATCTAAACAGGGTGCATTTGAAATTGAAAGATTAGATCATAATAGGTAGAGAACTAAGAATAGAGGCAATGAACAAGTTTGATTGAATGTTTTGTTAATTCAGAGAGGAAAGTGAAGGGGTAGGATGATAGATTAAAAATGGAAGGAGTCAAATGATGATGGCAACGAGGTCAAAAACATTAATGATCCACAACGGTATGAGACAAAAATAAATTGTTCGAGCAGCATGTGAGGGCAAACAACAACTTAGATGGAAATGATTTAGGTTTCCATGTGAAGTTCTCAATTTTTTAAATTTTTAAAAATTACCTTTGCGCTCTTGGATCTTCATTAAATCCAAAACTTGATTCTCATTTCTTCTTTATACGGTTCCTAAATTTTGTTCTAAAAAATAAGACCGTCCTCCTTAAAAAAAAAAAACACTCCGATGCCTAAGTTAGTAAACAACAAAGAGAATCATACTGTGTGTGCGAGTGATTAATCTAGCAAGAGCGTTCTGTGTGTGATATCTTCAGAGATCGCACGAAGATCTCAAGAGTACTTTTGGGTTCTTTGCTAGTGAAAGCTTTTTCTCTCAATGTATATGTATCAAGTTATTAATCTCTCAATGAATGAATATAATTGATTTATGTGTGCTTTTTATAGTGCAAGAATACAGTGTTTGATCATGACTGAATGTGATGATCTTTAATCTGCTTCATGATTGAAGAGATGTAATCTATTATGATCTAGTCTATATCTCTCATGAAGAGTAGTCTCATTTTGACTCTCTTCGTGTATTTTAGAAGGTTCTTCTCATAGATTCGATTTAATTCTAAGACTAAATTCATATCATCTCATTGCACAATGAAAGTATAATTAGAATATAATTCTATTGTGCTTATATAATAAATATGCATAAAGATTAATCAAATAAGAAGAGAAGTATTCAAATCTGACTCAAGTTCCTCAATCGTTTTCTTTTAAGAAACGCAGGGGAACTTGAGTTTGAGTTGAACTTTTCCACATGGCGGAGTTGGAGCCTATTTTTCTCTGGGCTGGACTTTATCTCATCTAGAGGGGCACTTTAGTAATTTTAGAGCCTACGGCCCCCTTTTCTCGGATCTGACAATTTTACTGGGCCTATCAATTCCTAATTATTAGTTCCTTTGCTATTTAAGCTTATGTGTCTTAATTTTCTTTTAAGCTACATGGCTTCCTTTAATTTGGCTGAGCCAAGTTGGCCTTTAACCAAATATGGCCCCCATAGATGCCCCCTCATAAGTGAAGCAATGCACTTGCGTTTTTCCAAAAGACCCTAAAGGCGCATTACCTCAATCAATTCAGTTTCAGGCTAATTAAAGGGTGTATTTTTGAAAGAACCCTCATGTCACTTCAATCATACCTTTTGCAATATTATAAATTCTTGGAGTTACAATTTTAAAGTTAAAATTCGTGTTAATGAAAATTAATTTTAGAGTTACAAATTTTAAATATAAATTGCAAAATTAATATTTGGGTTTCAAAATATTTAAAATTTGTAATTATACTAAATAAATATTGGTATTAATACCTTAAGTCTTATGACTACTATATAAATGGGTCATTCTCTATTCTAAATCTATAAACATATACCTCCCAAGTCCATACTCTAAAATTTTACATACATTATTTCCTTGCAACTTCGACATTGTAGATTGGTAGCTTTTTTCGATGGTTGTACCCATCGAGGAAAGTGGCTGAGAGCTTTTAGGTTGTATCTTGGAGTTGAGAAGAACTACAATTACCTACAAAGGGAGGTCTCTTTGTCTTAAAGACAACGTTATATGTGTGCCTCTCCATTGCACAGGCTAGTTTTATTTCTTTTATAGATAAATTTCTATGCTACATAGTTTTATGATATGCCTAAAGAATAAAATACAATACATATATATATATATATATGACCTATAATTTCTACCTTCTCGTACCTTTTGTTTTTAAAAATTTTCCACCACAAAGAAGGATATGTTTTAAGTTTTATGGGGATGAGTTTTACCTTTTGATTTTTTGGAACATCTTGATAATTAAATATTCTTTCAACAGTGTTCAACCAACTTACAAACTCATCTAAATGCATTCTTCCTTCAAAATTTGGTATTTCTACTTTTAAATGAAAATATCTGCGAGAATCATTTCTAAATACATATTTTTTTATGACTATTGGATATAGTGAAAAACTATCACTAGAAAAATGAGAAAGAGCGTGATGAAAAGGATTTGTATTATCTTTATTATCATTGTTTGGATCTTCATGTTGCACTTCTTTAGCCTGATCTTCGAAATGTTGTTGAAGTTATTGGATCTGTTGTCTTAATTCTTTAATTAAGATATCTTGTGTATTAGCTTGAACTACATGTTATTCTTCAATTGTTAGAGATAATTGATGACCTTTGGCCATTAAAAGAAAAGGCCAAAACCAAAAGCTCTGATACCAAACTAATGTAGGCTTTAAAGTTAAAAGAAAGTACACCACTTTTATTGCATTCCAAAGGGATATAGAATTTCGCCACCCAAAGGGATATAATAAAAGATACATACTATTTGTTTGAAATCACCACTCAATAGAATCCACCAAAGAGATACAACATTTTAAAGAGACACTAACTAGAGCACTCAAAAAAAGATAATTGATTTTAAAACCCAAATCTGATTCTAACCCTTCCGCGCTCTCTCTCTCTCTCTCATCCCTCATGGCGTTTATAGAGACTATTTGGGATGTATAGCACTCATTACAACTATTGAAAGTACAATAATTAATATAAACAAAGACTTTTAAACCCGTAACCACCACCAAGAAGAAATTTTTTTAGCAATAAATATAATTATTATGATAAATGTAGTCAATTACTTATTAACTTTCTCAAGCTTTAATTTCTCAATGTGATTATTTTGAGTTCAATAGGTTCTATGTTTAGCTCCATGTATTTAGTCACTCCTGTATCATCGATATAATGATAAACCATATTGCGTGCACTATAATAATGAACAAAATGTTGATCAACTTTATAGAATAGAAGGTGAAAATGATAAAACCTTGATGTGGTGTATGGGCTAGATGATATAATAGAAGGGCAAGACTAAGTGAACAACAATTATAACTTTTGTATCAAAGAAGGCTATAATTACTCTTATCCGAGTGACAATACACAGCCTCATCATGGTAACAGTTGTAACACAATACATTTTTTTTCTTCCTTTAGTATAACACATTTGACATTCAAATAATATGCCTTGGTCATAATTGGCAAATAGGTAGAATAAAATAATGGAAATGTTTGGTAATTGATTTTTTGGAAAAGACACTAACATGTGGGGATTACACATGGAGTGATAGCATTTCAATGGAATTAAATATTGATAAAAAAAATTGAATTAAGATTAATGGCACAAGGGTGATACTCTTGCATTGGTTAGGTGAGTGACTACTTTACCTATAAAAGGGAAGCAAATTTCTTCATTTGTCTCAAATTGAAATTGAGAGGCAAGGAGAAGCAAACTGAGAGGGTAGGGAAAAGAAAAGAGAAATTAAAAAAGAAAGAAGAAGTTGAGAGCAAGAAAAAAGGGAAACATAAAGGAAAATACAGAAAACAAGTTTGGATAGTTCGATTTACACTTAATGATTCAATGGGTAACAGTTTTACGATGTTAGAATATTGTGCTTTAACTTTTATGATACATATCAGTACTAATAACATATTTTATTACTGTATGATTTAAGGATTATATCAGTAGCTAATAGACTCCAAGATTCAGATTTAGCTCAAGAGTAACTTAATTTCGTGAATGGATAACTATATATATTTTATATGCTTTTAATACAACAGTTTATGATTTAATTACATATTATCAGATTTAGTCATGATTTATTTTAGAGAGATAAATAATTATGCTATTTAATATAGTCATAAATATTTATAGAATTTATTATAGTATAAACTATGATTACATTCAGTATATAAATATTTATTTCAAAATAAGTATGCTCATGATATTATATAGTAGTAGTTTTTGAACCACCATATGTGTACCATCCTCTTTCATGTAGTTCCTCTGTGCAAGCATTAGACCAGTTTAGTTTGCTCTGCTCGAGCGATGCAGCATTCTATTAGGTTAGACCAGTTCAGATCCCTTGCTCTGCCTGTGTGTGAGTTACTCTGTCAGGTTAGACCAGTTTTTCCCTGGTACAAGTTGGTATAGTTTTCTGTTTGTATATAATATAAAAGGTATATGTTCCTAGAGCTCTATTACATATATTTATCTTCAGAATAGATTTCATGATAGTTTACACGTTCAAATTTTTAGATCCCCGATATTAAGTTATAATTTTAGTTTTAGCATAGATTTTATGATAACTCATACTTTCAGTACAAGTTTATTGACTACTTAGTATACATTTTCATGATTATTATATTTTATAGATTTATACGTATATAAAACATATAAAGTATATAATATTTTCTAATTATGTCCACTCACTAAGCTATAAAGCTCACCAGTTTTCCTATTTTTCTAGGTTGTCACAGAAATTCGTGTAGTATGATTCAGTCTTCACTTTTTAAGGTTGGCCCACGATACGTATAGCTGCAAGAATGTCTCAGTCTATCTATTTGTATATCTTTACGTATATTGGAGTAAACGTGTACACTTTTGTTGAGACAGATAGCCTTGTTGTACGAAATGAAATGAGTAAAGAGTATATCAGTGCCCTGTCATTGCAGGATCTGCTTTGATTCTCAATGAGGGCTTGGGTCGGGTCTTGTCAGTTTGGTATCAGAGCATGGTTTTAGATTCTATAGACTAGTACACGATACATACATGTTAGAGATGTCATTAATACTTTGTTACATTTTATAAATTTTCATCATGCATCCACATGTCTGACCTTGTACGAAACCTGTGGCTGAACTGGGAGCTCCCTCAGTACTAGATAGAAGGGAGGAACCTATTAGAGAGGAAGTAGCTGAGTTAGTTTCCCCTATACCCGTGCCTCAAATCCAGTCAAATCTTATTTTAGAGGAGATACACCCTCAGCCAGTGCCACAACCTGTAATATAGCCTGCATATAGGCATCCTGATAGACTTGCCTTAGAGCAATCTGTAGATAGACTGGCCCAGTTAGTTATTTTACAGTGGAGTGACAAACACAGAGACAATTTAGAAGAGAGAATACAATAAAGCGTGTTCGTAGTTTAGAGGCAGAGAATTTTTCAGGCAACTACAGAGCCAGCTGATGTAGAGTCATAGCTGACCAGAGCAGAACGGATATTTGGTGTTATGAGATACACTGATGATGAGAGGGTTTCCTTTCTTACATTTTTACTTAAGGGTGGGGTATACCATTAGTGGAGATCAGTATCATGTAAATATTGAGGGGTGATTAGTTAGGCTGATTTTTGTAAGAATTTAGCGTTAAATTCTTTCCTCTAGTTTACCAAGACATCCAGGCTAGTAAGTTCTTTGAGCTAAAATAGGGATCAATGACAATGGAGGAGTATGAGAACTAATTTATAGAGTTATCGAGATTCCTTCATATGTAGTGCAAAATGAGAGGGATAAATTCTTTAGCTGCTGAGTGAAGTGTTCTGGTTCGGATGAGCTCTGGGAGTTCAGGAAGAGTGAAAGGTACCGGAGGAGTGACTGTGAAGTTACTCATCATGAATATGGTACTAGGGTTGGTTTTCTTTATTGCTACAAAAGTGATTGTGAGGTTTAGGTTATTTATAGAGTTTCAGGAAAGAAAATTAGCAATCGTTTTGTCCTTTCCTTTTACGTGGATGATGTTAAAGGAATAGTTGAAAAACCATCTTTGCCTTCGTAGTAATTGTGCTAGTAGAATCTTTTCTGTTTGAAACTAAGCATATTAGAAAAAGTAGACATGTCAATTTCAATGAGAAAATGATGTCCAATAAGATGGACTATTTTAAAGAGTTAAAAGTAAGAGATATAATGTTGAGATCTATGGTTTAAGAATCAATTGAACTAAAGGTATTTTCATTGAAGTTGATTTCTGATAATTTAAGATAATGCCTTCAACATTGTCATTTGATTGACAACTTAGTTAAGAATTTTACTAAATTATTTTTATTTTGAGAATGATATTAAGGTAATGAATGATATTATGACCTATGAGTAACTGTTGAAGGGATTAAAATTTTTAGAGGAGTTAAGAATTTTATTTAAGAAATTAGTATGGGTATTCTACATCTATGTCATTCTTTAATGAATAAAAGGTAAAGTGCATAGATGCCCATTAAATATTGAACAAACAGCTGAAAAGAATAAAAATATATGTGTATAAATGTTATAATTTAACTATATATTTATTGGTGCATTTGAGATCCTTGAAGGCACAGATGATGTGGTTGATCCATTTTTTTTTTCCTTTCGCGCTATTATTATAAGTCCATAATGTGTGCCATGTATTTATTTTTTAAATATATGTTTTGTACACCTATCATATACTAAGCTATGAGTCACTTAAGCTTAAAGATAATCTAACATAGTGTTTACCACCATAATGAGCAAATTCTATATACCAAGAAGATTGTTTTGAAATGGTTTTATGAATAAACCATACAGTTGAAAAGGCAACTTGGGAACGAGAAGAGGAAATGAGATCTAAGTATCCTCATATGTTTGCTTAAGTCATGAATTTCGAGGACGAAATTCTTATAAGAAAGGGAGAATTGTAATAACCACTTATCTACAACCGGTAAGAATAAATATTTATATATATAAATATATATATTTTATTTGTATATGGGTGATACTTGATTTATGTATTGTTATTAGTAGTGTTTGTATAGACTAAGTACATACTATTAGCATTGGGTTTAGATTTATTTTAGGGACCAAATTGTAATACTTTAAAGTTTTGGGGGTTAATTTATAAATACTAAAAGTCAACCTCTTAGTATAAAAATACACATTTGAAACCCTAATTCACTCATTTTGGTCAAGTCACCTCTTTTAGAGTGTGAAAAGAGAGAAAGAAAGGGTAAAGAAAGAGAAGAAGAAGAAAAAAAAAGAAGAAAGTTGGAATTTAAGCTTTAAGAGGTATATTATAACCCTTTCTTAATTTCTTGGTGTTAATTTAGCTAACTCCTTTAAGTTTTGATTTCTAAAAATATGTATAATTGACGATTTGATGTGAATTTTGTAAGATATTGTGAGAATTGATGATGATTTATGTAGATAGCTCGATAAATCATGATGAATTGCAGAATTTCTACTTGATAGTCTCTTGATCCAAAATTTTTATAAATTGTTGCGCTTCAATTTGGTTTTGGATTTTGAGTATATGAAATTAGACATGTCTATAATCATTTGAGACTTTGAATCTATAAAAAATTCCAAAAATTGAATTCCAAAATGACCCTGAAATTCTGGAAATTTCCTGTGTTAACAGTATAATACAGTGACAATAATTTTTGATCTGCTGAATGATCTTCAAAAGATACAAATTTATGGAATATGATAATTTCATATGTATAATATTATATACTCAAAATTGAGAATTTAGATCAATGTGGTTAAATTGTTATAATTTTCTAAAGTGTATCAGTTCATTGCAGTATTTGATTAACAGATTTTTAAAGCTATGGAATAAAATATTTTTAAAATACTTTTGGCAGTGATTTTGAAGTGAAATATTTATCATGGATTGAGATATGTGTCAAGAGTAATTGTAGTTTTATAATTTTTAAGTTAGTATATGATTTTATAAAATTTAGAGATTGAATATTGTTCAGTAAATATCTTGATCCTGTTAGGTTAACAGTTTGGATTTGATGGTGTTTATGGAATAGATTGTGTAGGAATTATGATATAATATTCATATATAAGAAGGATATATAAGTCAAGAATGATATATTCTGATTTTGGAGTAATTGGACATCATTTGATGTATAAGAAAATTTAGTTAAGTGTAAGTGGTCAGAATGACAAGTTTTGAGAAACCAAGTAATTAGACCAATTCGATGTGATAAGTGCAATATGTGCAATTTTGTAAGCTATTTAAAATATTTTGTGTGAATGTTGAGGCTTATGAAAGGATTAATCTCCATTGATAGGTTAAGGAGAATTAAGCCTTGTAGCCGAAAGTGTTAAGAGGTAAGTTTACTAGACTTTTACTGAAATCATGATAGCATAGTAATTATCTATGTATGATTTTGTAAATGGGCTTAGAAATATGTTTATGTTATGCCAAAGTATATTTGATATGAAATGTGAAAGACATATGTTTATGAATGTGAACATTGACATTGAGCATGAACATACATGTGTTTATGAAAGTGAGCTTTCAAAATGAAATGTCTTTAACAAATAAAGCTTTTGAAGTGAAAAATGTCCATGAGATACGTTTTGTATTTTGAGGATGCTTGAACTAACTATTTACTTAGTAGACCCCTTATGTGATTTGTGGAGCCTTTATGTATGGCATTTTCTTCGGGATTGGTATATGTTATGTGTTCTGTATGTAGGGAGGATCCTATTAGTACCTAAAGGAAAATTGAGTCATCACATTCGTGTGGTGGCGTATTGGTGCATGTGAGAGGACTCACCGATGATCAAGGTGAGGGTTTGGTTCTTACCTTCGGGCATGAGCATTATATATGTGTAATTTAAACCTCACTTGTACTATTTCTCTCATACGGTATGTCGCCTATGAGTGACATTTGGCTCATTATGTAATATGTGATATGAAAGTCCTATTAAGTAGTAGTTGAGTGATGGTATTCCTATTATATATTTTGAAAGAATGTGTAAACGCTTACCTGACATGTGATTTGATAAGATTATGATTTTGATTTATCACAGCATATTATACACATGCATTGTGTACATATATGTATTTGTATTTTGATATATGAAAAACTAGTATGCTTACTGAGTTTCGTACTCATTATAGTTTATAATGATTTCAGGTAAATAAGGCACATGTGTGCTTAACGGATTTGGTAAGGGTTCTGCTGTCCTTTGGGTTCCCTAAGTTGTTAGATTGCTAAGTGTTTTATTTGTGGACACGTAGTTTAAAATATTTGATTTGTCCCTATTGAATAAATACTTATGTGTTATTTTATTAGGTGTGGTTGTATTTGGTTTATGTTTTACCAAGTATGGTTATGGGTTGATTTTGCATTAAACTTACTAGCAACTTGATAAGGATTCCTATGTTAAATTTAAGTTTAAAATTTTATGCAATATTAATTATGAGTGCACATTATTGATTGAGTGTAAGTTATGTCATGTTTCAGATCTTTGAGTCTGGGGCGTGACACATGGACTAGTTTCTATGTTGAGGTCATTGGTTGGTTGGTGGAATGTTTTTAGCACTTCTCACATCTCTTAACATACTCTTTCGCATCTCTCTTAATGGAAGGCCAACAATAACCCTGCTGTATAACCTTATGGGTTAGGAAACTTGCATTGGAATAGTTCCACATGACTTTCATAAACTTCTGCCATAATTTAGTGCCCTTCATCCACTAGGACACATCCCATATATACACTAGAGAAGAATATTCTATAAAGATTTTTGTCTATCATGGTGAACTTCTTGGCTTTGTTTGGAGGCTTCTAGTTTCTAATATATTTTAAAAAACCTTTATCTATATACGGGGTCATCCACATTGTTATAGCTATGATCCGAAATGTCTCTTATGGGATGCTCACTTCTTCACTGATTGTTCCATCCCTTTCTTCCAGAAGAACTGTTATGGTTTGGGTATCTACAGAAAACGCTTTTTTTGGCTAGTTTGTCTATTTCTACGTTCTCCTCCTTAAGAACCTGTTGTAATGTTACACTTTTGAATTTAATGACTAACTGTTTTATCACGCTTAGCAGGTTCTGCATTCTTTCTTCCTTGGTTGCGTATTCGCCATTCCACTTGGAGGTGACAAGCGAGGAATCCATCTTCATTACTAAGTTCTTGATAGATAGAGCTTAGGTTATCTTTAACCCTTCAATCAGAGCTTCATTGTTGGATGTAAATGTTCGAAGCTTACCTGCATGTTCTAATATCAAGCCATCTGGTCTTTGTAAATGTATTCCAATCCCCACGTCCTTATTATTAGAAGCTCCGTTGGTATACATCGTCAAGGACAAGAAAGCCTCTTCAAAGTTTAGAAGTAGGAAGTTATCCGTAACCTCAGGTTCGTATTCCAGAAGAAAGTCAACTAGTACCTTCCCCTTGATGGCTGTTCAGGGTTGCAAGCTAATGTCTAGGTTCATCAAACCCATGGCCATCTTGGTTACCCTTCCTATTACGTCAAGTCTTAAGAGTATTTGTTTGATTGGGTAAGAAGTGTACACCAATATCCCGATGAGCCTCGAAATAGTATCACAACTTATCTTTTATATGTTTTAAGGCCAGAACAAGCTTTTCAGCTGCCGAGTATTTGGTCTCTGGATTAGTAAGGGCTTTATTTATGTAGAAAATTAGTTTCTGCTGCTTTTTATCTTCCTACATCAGTGCTGCATTGATGGTTTTAATGGAGATTGCTAGGAAGAGGTTAGTGTTTCTCTAGGAAGCAATGGTGACAGTACCAGAGGACTTTTCCAGCAGTCCTTCAATTTTTACAAGGCCTCTATCTGGGAAGGTCCCCAGTTATCTTTCTCATTTGCTTTCAGTACTTGAAACAATGTTCTGTATCTTTCTGACATTCAAGAGATAAACTAGTTAAGGGCTGCAATTCTTCCAATCAGTATCTGTATCTCTCTAGGGGTTCCAGGAATCATTAAGTTCTGCAAAGCTTGAACCTGAGATGGATCTGCTTTGATTCCATTTTCAATGACTATATTGTTGGGAGTTGTTCATTCATGGGTGTTTGCATGTGGGTTTTGTGTTTAATCACAATTTATACATATCTCATATATATAATGAAGCAGCGGAAGCTTAAAGTATTGCAGTAAACACAATCACAATATATTAATCAGAAACGAGATTGAGAAATAACCCTTGAAGCCTTTGGTTGGAGATTGTTGAAGTCCACCAAAATGTTGTCTTTGATCAATTCTAGTAATCAACAATGGTGGGTTTGATTATCTAGAATGACAGCTTTTGATCCAGCACTTGTTTAACTACTTAAACTTGTGTTCTTGATTTTTTCTTTTGATTAACACTTAATCAATTAATCAAAAACCTATTTTGCTAAATTAGTTTTAAGCCTTAAAAGAAAATAATGAATTCAACTCTTGAATCCATTAATTAGAAGACAATTTCTCTTTTCTCTCTTTGTTAAATGGCTGAGCTAATTTTTCAAAATCAAAAAACAAAAACTCATCAATTTAATTTACATTTGTTTTATTTATACAAATGAATTTAATTTCATTTCATAACACTTAATTTCACTTAATTTCAATTTGAATTTAATCTAACCTAATCATAGTTAACTCTTAACTTTAGTTAGGTTAAACTAACATTAAAATATTCTAACTATAGTTAACTCTTAACTCTAGTTAATTAAAAGAATATTTAATTATTTTAACCATGGTTAACTAACTTAACCATGGTTAGGTTAACTTTTACTTAACCATTAAGTATAGTTAATCTAACTTAACTAAATGGTTAACTCTTAACCTTAGTTAAACTTAAATTATTTATTCAACAATTAAATAAATAATTATTTATTTGAATTATTTAACGATTAAATAATTATCAAGTGAAATTACAATTATGTCCTTACTCGGTTACCATGTTAACCTAAAGTGGGTCCCACCATCTGACCATTTACTTTAGTTAACGTAACCTTAGTAAATTGCTGGATTTTACTGTATTAAACTATTTAATACGGTACGCTGCCCAAGTGCTCAAAGAGTACATTTCATATTGGGACTCCCTAGGTCCACGCCCGATTCGTCAAATGAAACTATTTCACAAGTCCGTTAACGATGCCCCACGCACACGTTACGGATATTACAAATCAGCGCGTCAGACCATACATGTTGAGGTTACTCCATATTCGTATAATCCTTCCGTCATTATATCCAGGATGAACGGGATATAGATCATTACCGTCAAATCCCGATAATTTCATCCATCACTTTATTATCTTCAGATTCGTATCTTTATGAACAATTTACGCAAACACTTTTGCTATAATGTTCGAACCTGGAGGAAACTCCTTTCCCAGGTTAATTGCTTACGGCCATAAGACTTCACAAGATACAATCTCGAAGTTCGGATATACTACCCATCTATGTGAGCTGGCGGATCCCATATCTACGCACACCGAACTCCATGAGCATCGGACCATACCCAGCGACACGTAGCGGTCAGACCATGAAAGGTCTCTGACATACGTGGAACCAAAGTATGATGGATCTCCCACAAGTTCACCGTGGCGCTCAGGTCGAAGGACCACAAATACTACTCAACTCGAGAGGACCTTCCTTTGACGGTTTCATAGGATATCTATTGGGGTCCTCATGAGTCTGTTCAGTATCCAGTCCTAACTGAATACCTGTATGTCTATATGAACTTCAACCAAGCTCATGGTTAACTAAGAATAACCATTTGTACAATACAGCTATAGACATACACTAATCTATGTGTTTCACCGATAGACCCTCATTGGTAAACGTAGATCAGGAACTCTTTATTTGAGAAGATACTTCCATAACGACATTTCTTAGTCTCTATTGCAACTCTTTGCAATTTTGTCATTACTAGTAGATTCTCAGGTCTTTGTTACATTATAGATTAGGTTCTAACTTTTTAGATCCCGCTGGGTATTATAACCTGCTAACACTTAGCATTTATAACTATCAGCTTTGCTAACTCTTAGCCATGGTTTAAACTTCTTTAAACCAGATATGAACTCATTCAGATCATATCATTTTTATAATGTTACAAGCTTAATTACCATTTAATAAAAGTTATCAGCGATTTAATAAAATATGCATTGTATAAATATTACAAACTTAATATTCATACAAACTGGGATGGCGCGTAAGCACATACCCTAACATATATAGCCCAGGAAGGCTCTTGAGGAAATTCCAAAGATGCTCTTGGTAGGATTCAGCCTTACTATGTATTGTTGTAGCACGTTGAAGACTTCTTGGAGATCAGCAAAGTGATCTTCTACTTTTATGCTCTTTACTACGTTATCGTCAATATATTCTTCTACAATACACCCTATGAGGTTCCCAAAGACTTTATGTATGAGTATTTGGAAGGTAACACCATGTTCTTGAGTCCAAAGGGCATTATTCTATAGCATAAGGTTTCTCTCTCTATGATGAAACTAGTTTTTTGTTCATCTTCTTTGGACATTTTAATTTTGTTGTAGCCACTATAAGTATCCAATAATGACAACTGCTAGTATCTAGTGGTGGCATCAACCATCTAATCTATATTGGGTAGTGAGAATAAGTTTTTCGACATAGCCTTGTTCATATTTGTGTAATCTACATAGACTTTCCACTTCCCATTCTTTTTCTTGACCACTACCACATCAGACACCCACTCTAGATACTTTACTTCTCTTATGAACCCAATGTTTAGCAACCAATCTACCCACTCTAGGAACTCATAATCTTATTCTCCCATTTACGTTTTTTGACACATAAGTCATGATGGGAGGAGTGTTTGGATTAGCCATGAGCTGCACCAAGTCTTCTTCTTGGTTTCCCTCGTTTGTTTCTCCTTGAAGTATAATTATCTTGTTATGAAGCTCCAAGTTCTCATTTCGGTTCCTCTACTTTCTTTAACAATTTAGTGAAGAGCGTTGATACTACTAAAGTTAATTCATCGCCTAGGGAGGCAATTTTCAGAGTAAGAAATCCTTCCATCGGATTTCAAGAACTAGCTAGGTTACTTTGTTGTAGATTCATGATCACCGATTTTCTGGTAATTTGAAAGTTGGGTGAGAAAAAAGCTTTTCAATTACTTTTTTCCCATAGATGGACCACTGAAGTTCTTGATTTTCAAAACCTCTAAAAAGTACCTTTGTGCCCTTGGATCTTCACTAAATCTTAAACTTGGTCCTCCTTTCTTCTTTATTTAGTTCCTGAAGCCTTTCTCAAAACCAAGGCCATCCTTTTGCCAAAACAAATCACTCTGATGCCCAAGTCAATAACAGCAAAGAGAATTATGCTATGTGTAGGAGTGATTAATCTAGCAAAAGGGTTCTATGTGTGGGAGGAACTAGCTAGGCCGCTTTGCTGTGGATTCATTATTGTTGTTTTTATGGTAATTTAAATGTTAGGTGAGAAAAAATATTTTCAACTACTTTTTTCCAATAGACGGTGCCACTAAAGTTTCTAGTTTTCATAACCTTTAAAATTACCTTTGCACCCTTGGATCTTCGCTAAATGTCGAACTTGGTCCTCATTTATTCTTATACAGTTCCTAGAACTTTTTTCTAAAACAAGGCCATCCTCCTACAAAAGAAAACTCTCTAACACTCAAGTCAGTAAACAACATAGAGAATCGGGCTGTATATAGGAGTGATTAATCTAGTAAGAGGGTTATATATGTGATGTCCTCAGAGATCACATGAAGATTCAAGAGTGCTTTTGGGTTCTTTACTAATGAAAGCTTTCTCTCTCAATGTATATATATCAAATTATTAATCTCTCAACGAATGAATGTAATCAATTTACATGTGCCTTTTATAGTGCAAGAATGCAATGTTTGATCATGACTGAATGAGATGATCTTCAATCTATTTTAGGATTAAAGAAATGTAATCCATTATGATCTAATCTATATCTCTTATGAAGAGTAGTCTAATCATGATTCTCTTCATATATTTCAGAAGGTTCCTCTCAAAAATTCAGTCTAATTCTAAGATTAAATCCATGTCAATCTCACTGCACAATGAAAGTATAAGTAGAATATAACTCTATTTTCCCCAGATAATAAATATGCATCAAGTTAATCAAATAAGAGTAGAAGTATTTGAACCCAACTCAAGTTCCTTGACCATTTTCTGTTAAGAAATACGAGGGAACTTGATTTCGAGTTGAACTCTGTCATATGTCTGGGTTAGAGCCTGTTTTTTTTCGGGTCGGATCCCATCTTGTCATCAAATGGGTATTTTGGTAATTTTGGAGCCTACGGGCCCTCTTTTCTGGATTTGACAAATTTTTTGGGCTATTTAAGTTGATGTGTCTTAATTTTCTTTTATGCTACAGGGCTTCCTTTAATTGGGTTGAATTACTAGTTGGGTTTTGACCAAATATAGGCCCAACACCCTAAAATGGCTAGAAAAGTTCGAGTAAAATAGGACAAAAATGTGCCATCCATGTTTGACAAAAAATTGAGGCAAGGTTTTTATGAAATTTTGACAAATTATAGTGTAGGTTGTTTATTGCTAAAGATAAGAGCTCACCCTTGCCTGCATGTCAATTGAACTAAACTATCAAAGAGAAGACCAAGAATAATGGAAAAAAATGTTTTCAATATAGCTTTCATATCATATGAGCAAAAACTACTACAAAAATGGGCTTCCCTAACACTATGGTATTGATATTTTTTTAAATAATACCAGTGAAGTGAAGTGTCAATGAATTATTGATATCATGGTATCAGAAATTATTGATATCATTGTTGATACTATGTTATTAAAGACATGAAATGTCAGTGAATTAGTGATACTATAGTATCAGAAACTTAAAACTACATAGTTTTAATTAGAAAAAAAATAATTTTTTATTTAATTTTTAAAAAGTTATTTATTAATAATAATTTAAATTTATAAAAATAAATTTTGAAATAAAAGTCAATTAAGAAAAGAAATAAATCTTAAAATACAAATTAATTATTGAAAATATTTTTAAAATGAAGTATTGAATAGCAAACTTTTGGGATACTCTTTGTATAAAAGTATTCAAGAACAATAATTTAATGAGCAGCATCATATTCTGTGATATTTCTAAAATTACTCTTCGTATAAAAATAAAGTATTGAATAGCTTATTTATATTATGTTTTCTCCAAGATTATGCATATTGTCATCAAACATTCCGCACATGTTGTTCTTTAAAGAACAAAAAGGGAAAAAAGAAATAAAAAAATAAAACCCAAAATGACATCGTTTTATAGGTTAACAAGTAAATAGATAAGAAATCCCCAGATCACGTCGTTTTGGGCCATAAGAGACACCAAAATTGAAATTTTGCCAAGTCTTCTTCGTCTTCTCCAATATTTAACCAAAAATATTTGTTGTCTTCTTCGTACTCTCCAAACACACACCAAAACCCTATTTGCTTTGACATCCCCAAAACCCTCCATCAAGGTCTCTCTATCTTGCTTCATCCCTTGATTTTTCTAAGTCATCTTCGTCTTCTCCAATCGCACGCCAAAACTCCATTTACTTTGGCATCCCCAAAGCCCTCCATCAAGGTTTCTCTATCTTACTCCATCTTTTATGCATCCTCAGTTTAATACATGTCTCTTGTGTTGTATTGTTGGCTGCTACATGTTGTAAGTGTGTCGCCGATTGTGAACCGAGTTTGAGAATTAATTTTGGGTTGAAATGTGGTATTGTTGAAATTAAAATATTAATTAAACTAAGAATGAGGGCTCCAATAAAAAGTAAAATATAGATATATTGAATTTAAAGTTTGGTTAAGAAAGTAAGATAAATGCTGATATGCTTGGTAGGAACTATTCCATATTAAGTGACTGTGTTATGTGCTTCCATTGTTAATGCTCTACTATGGTTTGATTGATCAATAATTGTTTTGCACCACGAGAGTTTTGAGGGCTTTGTTTTTCAATTTATGGCCAAGTAGTTCATATATTATCCAACTGTCCACATCCTTTACCTAATGGCTATAATTAGTTTTTTTTTTTTTAGGGAGAATGAGTGGAATGGTGGTTGTGCTTTCAATATTCAGGTACATATTTTTAATTTAAGGAAAACATATGGCCTAGTATTGCTTATAATTCTAGTACCCGGCATTAAGACATCGTCTAAGAATCCATTCTTAAGCTCTGGTTTTGAGTAGATTTATGCAAACCAATAGCCTTATTTTAAGCTCTTATGCTTAGAGTTCTTTAAAAAATTAATATTATTATAGTAATTTAAAGATGTGTTAAGATATTTATTTACAATACTTTGCCAACATATTATAGACTTTGTTTAAAGATGTGTTAAGATATCAGTTTCTATTATGTTTATTTTCTTATTTTGTATTGTTTTAGAATCCAAGGATTAGTGTTTATTCTTTTGCTATTTTATAAAATCTAAACTACAAGATTTTGATCTAATTTTTACTTTTCCTAAGTTGGTTAAGAGGAATGTGTATCATTAACTAATCAAGCGGTGAGCATGAGATGTGGGTTGTTAACAGGTTAGTAAATTCAGCAACAAAATAATTTTTGGTGTAGCTTTAGAAGAATGAATTGCAAATATGAATTCCATTTTTGGTACCCATTATGGTGCCAGTTTGTATAAACAGATTAATAAGATAGACGTCAGTTAGCACAACAAGTACCTCTGTGAGTTCTGGGAAGGGTAATATACCCACTATCACTTACTCTTTCCTTTCTCATTACAATTCAACTTAATGGTTATTTGGGAATTCTTTTGTGTTCTCTGATCTTTAAATATTACAAGCTTTGTTGTATAACTCCTTATTCGTCTAGCATTGATCTTTATACCTCAGGAAGTTGAACAAGCTAGTAAAGCTATGCAGGAGCTTCAAAACAGCACGTTACCATCATCTGATCAATGCAGCATGCATAGAGTGGATGAATTTGCTCTCACTTGTTACAAGTGATGTGAATCACAGAGAGGTTACACTAAAAATGACATTACCGATAATGACGATGGGGCAGCTATGTGTTTAACTAATTTTTAAACTTTTAAATGTTTTGAAATACTGTAGTTCTTAAAGATTTAGTTTGAGATGTTTAACAATATATATGAAACTAAGTTTGGATGCTTTAACAATTGTAATTTTATTTATTTAAATAAATAAATAAAATTATATTTATTTAAATAAATAAATAAAATTATATTTACTTAGATGTAGTATTTATATATGGAATTGTAGTTTATAAATAAATTCAAAATTCTAATTCAATAATTCAAAATTGAAATTATTAAAAAATATTTTAAATTAAATAAAAAATTTTTGATACCAAGGTGTCAGTAATTTATTGATATCACAGTGTTAGCAATTTACTGATACCATGGTGTCAGTGATTTACTGATACTACGGTGTCAGAAATTCACTGATACCGTGGTATTAGAGAATCATTGATATCACAACGTCAACAATTTACTAATATTATGGTATCAGAGATTCACTGATACCATAAATGGTGTTAATAATTTTTTGACTTGAGCAACACTGACACTATGAAGCAGTGTCAATGAAACCCTTCACTAATGTTAACTTAGCTTCAGTGAAAATCATTTTTTTAGTAGTGAAAGTTGAAGATCTATATATTTCACTACAATTGATACATATACAATGCTAACCTTTTTATATATCTATCTCTTATAATGTAAATATATATAGAGCTAGAATTCCTAACACTATTTTTAATACAACACGTTAAATAATTTTTACATCGTTAGGTCAATACATATTTAATAGTTCAGATGTAATTAAATATGTGTAATTAATACACATCTGAAATTTATTCTATGTCATTCAATATATATTAATTTAACGATTTAAAAATTATATAAAAAAATTAGTGCTATAGATCCCATCCTCTATATACATAAACAAAAAGATAATGAAATCTGAGAGGTGAGTATAAAGAATGAGATTACGAGTAGTGTGTAAGTTGTCGGTCCATGTCCACGTATGGCGACAACTCATATCATTAACAATCTAAACACGATCCTAATAAACTTTAGATTGCTTCCTGGTATCAGCATAGAAAAAAATATCACTTTTAGTTTCATATAATTAATTAATTATAGTGTAATATTTGAAGTAATAAACTACATAATAATTTTTCAAGTTCGCTTTAAATATCTAAAATTTTACATGGAATTTGTCAAGATTCATACTATTAAGCAATTAATGTAACCAACTAATCGTGGTATAGCAAAATCCAATGTCGTTAACAGATAAATCTCTCTCTGTGGCTGCTTCAATTAAGCTCCAATTACTCTCTAAGATTTGTGTTATGTATTTTTGATGTTCTTAGATGATCTCTAAAGGCTGGGGATGAGTGGCCTTTTATAGGGATTGATTTGAGCTTGAAAACCTTAGTTCTTGTCAAATTAGAAATCGCACTACCCCTGTGGCGCTATACTGTTGTCACTAGGGCGCTGCGTGTAAAAGGCCTCACTGTTGAGCGATGAGGTGCTGGCACTGGGCTGTCGCTGATGTGATAGCGAGTTGGCGCTAAAGTGATGAACTATGACTTAAATAGGTCATTTTTTTTATTTTCTTATTTTGATCACTGTTCTAGCGTTAGGGCAAAAATCCTTGTGGCACTAGGGCGACAGGTCTATATTTTGAAAATTTTGCATTTTAGTTCCTATAAATAACAAAAATGCACATAAACAGCCATTTATTATCATGAAATAATAAAATATCAAAATAAAAACATGAGAAAACATATAACAAATATGCCCTTATCACTTGTGTATTCTTTAAATGCTGAAAACAAGTGGCCTTTTTATAGAGTTTAATTTGAGCTTGTAATCCTCAAATCTTGTTGGTTTAGGAAATGTGTGATCTTTGGGGTGGAATTCCTTTATCACTAGGGCAATATGCCTTAATATTGTGATCATTAGAGTGGTGGGACAATATCACTGAGGTACCGGACTATCGCTGAGGTGAAACCATGATAGTGTTAGGACAAAATTTTATGACTATTCCAGGTCTTATTTTGATCTTTCCTTTTCAATTGCTGGACTTGGCACTAGATGAAAATTGGCATGCTGTTGGAGTGAAAATCACCAGTTTTGAATATTTTGCAATTAAGTCTCGGGTTTTTTCTTGTTTTGCATCCTTGCTCTGATTTTTCATCTTTTTTAGTCCAAACCCATTAAATAAATAATAATACACATAAATAGCCATTTATTCTCATAAAATATGAAAATATCAAAATAAAACAAGATAAAAATAGATGACAATTATGCCTTTATCAACATACTCCAAAGTTATAACAATATTACTTAAAAGACTTTTAACAGACTTATATCTGTTGGAAATGGTGCTTATGTGCCATTTCAATAAACAGTAAGTATTTCAATAATAATTGATAATACTTAATTATATGGTAAGAGGCTTGTAACGTTTTAGACATTGTAGATCTAAAGGAGTTTAGATCTAATCTCAAAGAATTTAGTGCAATGCTAAAGTTGGCAATTTTAAAGAGTTAGAACCTTATCTGAAACAGGAATGAAGACTCGAGAATAATATAGTAATGATGTAGTTGTAAAGAATTGCAAATAATGCTAAGAACTGTCATTGCGCAATATATTCTTAAAGACATTGTTTCAAATCCATGGTTACTGACATGGGTCAATCGGTATTCCTTTCGAATTAATGTTTGTCTACATCTGTATGGTTTGGATGGTTAGTCTTAGCAGATTATGGGCTTAGCAGAAGTTTGTATAGGTATCACGTATTCAGTAAGAATTGAATATTGAACAGACTCACGAGAATTTCTAATAGACATCCCATAAAGCCATCAATGAAGGGTCTTCTAGAGTTGAGTAGTATTTGTAATCCTTTGACCTGAGCGCCATTGTGGGCTTATGAGTGATCCACTATAATTTGGTTCTTCTAGGTATAGTTTAATGCTCATAGAGTCTAGTGTGCATAGAGTGGAATTTATAAGCTTAAATGGGTTTGTTGTATATCCTGATATTCCAAGATTATATTTTAGGAAGTTTTGTGGCCACACGTATAAACCCTAAAAATAAGCTTTCATAGGGTTAAATTATATCGCAAAGGTGTTTGTGGATATTGTTTACAAAAATACATATTTGGAGATAAGTTCATGGACGAGCATATAAGGATTCGATAATCATGATCTATATGTCTACTCTTCTAAGGATAGAGGTGATAAAGGGATTATGCAGATATGGTTGACTTAAACTTGTCGGTTAACGCGTTATTCTATAATATCCGTAACGTGTGTATGGGGCATTATTCACGAACTTGCAAAAGTATTCAGTCAGACAAATGGGTGTGAACCTAGAGAGTTTCACAATATAAAGTGTACTTATTGAGCACTAGGGTAGCGGTACGAATCGTACGAAATAATCCAGAAAGGTTTTTAAAAAGCACGATACGTAGTAGGACTTATTTGGAAAGTGGAAAATATAGTTTACAAATGTTGCAAACAAGTCTCGATTGCATGGAAAAGTAAATTGCAGAATGCATTGAGTTACATGTGATAAATGTCATCCATGCAAAGCATTTGCATGGATAACATAAGTGACATTTGTCACTCATGCATTAACTGCATGGTAAAGCTTGGCTACATGATGGACATGTGTCGCCATCGAAAGTCTAAGGCTTAAAAAAAACAAATGAAAAGAGTTTCATTTGCTAGTAATTTTTTAAATTAAAGAATGCAAAATTCGTGTAAGCATTTGAGTGAAAAATGGCAACTTTAAGAAAGTTGCATTTTGGTCCTAAACATAATACCTAAGCATATGATGCAAGAACTAGTTCAAGTGTTGGGCTTAGTTTGATTCCTGAATGAAATACTAATCAAAGGCTGCCATTCTAGTTACTCTAATCCCACTAAATGTTGAAGTCTATAATTGTTCAAGAGATGACTTCATTATGAGCTCAAATGGCTTCAAGGTCTAACAATCTTCACCAAATCGTCTACAAGGGTGTGTATACAATTCCTACACTATTTTTGATTCAATAGTAATGTGTATATGTTGATTATATTTGTTTTTATTTTGCTATGCAATGTATGTTGGACATGCATTTGGAAAATTTTAACATGTACACAATCACATGCATGCACTATTTGATGCACTAATAGATGGTATCAGAGCATATTTTGTATGTTTTTGGGTTGTTAAAGTGTTGTATAAAGTGTTGGGATGCCCATAAACAATGACAGATGCATTTTAAAGTGTTTAAAGTACAGAAAATGACTTATTGTTGAGTGAACACTAGGGCAATGCAATCTGAACAATGGGGCTTTCTACGCATAATGTTGGGGGACGTTCATCTTGGTTTTGTATGTAGAATGCTATGGCATTCAAGTGTTAAACCCTAGGGCATTTGCATGACAAAATGTTGGGGTATTTGCAAGGCAGAAGCAAGTCTGTTGCATGTAGAGTGCTGGAGTGCTCAAGATATGAATGCAGAGGCATTCTCCAATACATAACGTTGGAGCGTTCAAGTGTATAACATTGGGGCATTGATACAGTTTGAAACTAGGTTGCATTAAGTTAAACGTGATCCTAAAAAAAAATTCTAATGCCAGATCGTTCAACTTATTATGCTGATCATTCCAAATTATACACTCTAATTTGTATTTTTGCATGTAAAAATTTTATGTTTTATTATTTGATGTAGATATAATTGTTATATTACTATATAATAAAGTGTAAATAATATTTTACATTGTTAACCACAACAGTAGCCTTATTGGTAGAGGTTAGTTTTGTTTACATGAACAAATATGCTGATTATGAATTAGATCTGTATAAGATGCGAAAAAGTTATTATTAAATTGCAAAAATCTCTCTTAATGAGATTGAAATGTATTTCATTATAAGATAATGCTTATATATGGTCCACTTTGCCAATACAATTTTAGATGGATCATCTCCGTCTTTTCCAATATTGCGAAAGCGTGAGGGACCAATTGGTGTGATTCAGACTATATCGGTTAAACATGAAATGAGGTAAATATAAGCGAAAGTATTATCTAATATTGCTAAAGCATGAAGGTAATATCGTAACTTATATTTGATTATTAGCAAGTTAATCTGGAACACATTTACCCAATAATGCTAAAGTGTGTTTAGGATTAGAAGTAAGAATTGCATGAGATGTAATTGACAAAACTTGTTTACCTTTTGAATTTTACAAAGGCCAATATTTCTAAAGCATGAGGCTCAAGTCGAATGCTGATTGATCTAATTCTCACTATAAAATTTAAAATGTTTAAATTTTCATTTTTTTCTATTTGAGAGATTACGGAGAATATGTAAAGTAGTGGGAGGGCATCTTGAAATTAAAAACATATACTAGCTATATCCATGATCTAAAAAAGATAATTTTAACTATTAGATATATTCTATTAAACATCTCCTATGTTGTCTTATAGAGATAAGATAAGAATAATGCGAACAATCCATTAGATACACATATTAGACACACAGAACTATAGGGCACCAGAAAAATAATTATGAATGACTAAGAATCTTAGAGTTGTTTTAGATTCGAAATAACTTGAATATATCATTGATTAGAAAATAAAAGAGGTATTTCTGATAATACTTCTTTTTAAGAGGTTTAAATTATCATAAACGGATAAAAAATAATTTGAGAGTCAAATTATATATCCTAACCTCGATATTTATTGATATACAATAAGAGCAAGTGCACCGGAATAATGCAAGTAGTATTATACTCCATTTGAAATAATAATTTGATATATCCAAATCCATAGGAAAAGAATAAATGCAAAAGAAAGTTCTACGTCGCAGTGCAGTTGGACATTATAAATGTTACTGTCCAAAGTACCTCGTCATAGGCAATATAAACCTATTAGGTCTCTTTTACCAAACACTAACATTTCATCAGTATTCGATGCTAGAAATGATAATGTATTAGATACCACCTATTGGTCTCATATCTATAATTTTTTGTATGATTTGAGCAATGCTAGGAAGTTGATTAAAGGAGAAATACATCTTCATGTAGGAAATAAAGATTTCAAGAACGATGAAGCTATTTAGACTTTAGTCACTTTTCTTTTCTTGCAGAAGACTAAGTTGTATATTTTTTATTTTATGCCGAACATTATCAGTTAGTTAATATCCCTTCTTGTGTGAGACACTGAAGGTTATCATGTATATTGAAGGATTTGTACCTTATATTACATGATGTTAATAATGTATTATCAGCTGAATGTCAGTTAATGAAAGGCCATTATAATTAAGATACAATAAGAAATGTCTTCTCTATATTAGTTAATAGACAAGTAATAAGTTTAGTAACTTTAAATAGAAATTATGGCAAATGAGATTACGTATTATATGCATGAGATGCTTAACTCGTCTGGTTAGGGATGGTTAGATACTCAATCTTACCATAAAACCCTGTCCAAGTTATAAATATTGTATTTAAGAGAAGATGACTAAATCTCCTACTATTTGGTGTTTGACACCGAGCCATTAATTTATTGAAACTAGTATATAATAATGTATGTGATCCAATGAATTACACTGTTAAAGATTTATTTTCCTACTTCGTTGTCTTTATTGATAAATGTCATGATGTGGATAAGTGTTTGATAAAATACAAGTCAATTTTTGTTTTTGAAATGTTCAAAAGGTTTCGACTTAAGGTAGAGAAACCAATCATTATATGTATTAAATGTCATTGATTAGATCAAAACAGTGAAGACATGAGCAGTGAATTCACAAATTATTTAAAGGAGAATGATATTTTTACTCACTATAATCCTCTAAGTACTCTTTAACACAATGGTATTTCAAAAAAGAGGAATCGAACTTTATTAGACATAGCCTAATCGATAGCGAGCTTCACCAATTTTTCAAAATAGAAGGGGGTTATGCTATAGAAAATTATTGCTCACTTGTTGAATATAGTTCCATCAAAAGCTGTTCTAACTACTACGCATAAGATATAGATTGGTAAAAAATTGAATCTTAAGTATGTTCAGACTTGGGGCTATAATTTTTATGTAAGAGTTACCTAACAAGATAAACATACACCAAAAAGGTACAAGTATTGGTTCAATAGATATCCCAAACACTTTAAAGGTACTAGTTCTATGATCTAGAAAGAAAGAAATGCTCATTTCTTGTTATACCACTTTCTTAAAGAAATAGTTTCTTATGGGTTGTGAGAATTATAAAAGGATTAAACTTGGTGAAGTTAATCCAAGAATTATAGAACCGATGATGGAATTTCACAATCAATCGAGTGAAATACTTTTTAACACACTTTTCATGTAAGTAAAAAATGATGTCAATGATATCTGTAAGGTATGTATGATACCTAAAACTACCATTGGAGTTTTCTTAGTTGAAGAAAAAGATCCTATAACTTATAGAGAGATTATGTTAGACATTGAATCGAGAAATTGCAAGAAGCCATGAAATTTGAAATTGACTCAATGCATGTCAATCAAGTTTGGGACTTGGTTGAGCTTTTTGAAGGAATAGTTACTATTAGTTGTAAATAACTTTACAAGCAGAAGCGTGGGGCTTATTTAAAGGTAGAGACCTTCAAGGTTCGATTGGTGGTAAAAGGTTACATTTAGTGATCTAGGACCATTTATGAGGAACCCTTTCACTAGTAACCATGCTAAAGTTGATTGAAATTTTGTTAGCTACTAAAGTATATTTTGATTTTTTAATTATGGCAGATGGATGAAAAGAAGGTATTCCATAATGCATGCCTCAAGTAAGAGATATATATGGAACAATCTAAATGTTTTACATCCAACTAGACTTTTAATCTAGTATGTAAAATAAAGAAGTCCATTTATGGACTTAAGCAGGCTTCCTAAAGCTAGAATCTTCATTTTGGTTAAGTAATCAGAAAGTTTGATTTGATCAAGAATGAAGAGGAAGCATGTGTGCTAAATAAGGATAGTGGTAGCATGATTGTTTTTCTTATTCTCTACGTAGATGACATAATCATTATCGGAAAAGATATTGATATATAACCATCAGTCAAAAGTTATAAGTAAAACTTTTTTCATAAAGAATTTGAGAAATACTTCTTATATACTAGGTATAGAGCTTTAAAAGAGATAGAAGTAGAGTTAAGGAAGCTGATAGGACTTTCCCAATCCTTGTACATAGAAAATGTTCTTGAATGATATAACCTTAACAACTGTGAGACAATTGATATATCTTTCAAACATGACATTCATGTTTCTAGGGAAATGTTTTCTTAAATAAAAGATGAAAGGTTAGAGTGTCTAATAGAGTATATTCATCAACCATAGGTAGCTTGATGTATGCTATATTATGTACAACATAGACATTGCCTTCAAATTCAAAATGTTAATATCTATATGATAAAGTGGATATCATAAAAGATCTATCTTTTATGTATGTAGTGATCCAACATTGCATAAATCTCTATATTGTTAGTCTAATAAAATAATAGTGTGCATATCCATTAAATGCTAACTAGAGTTAAAGAAGCTAATAGGATTCCTTCAATTCTCGTACACAGAAAATGTTCTTGAATGATATAACCTTAACAACTATGAGACAGTTGATATATCTTTCAAATATGGCATTCATCTTTTTAGGAAAATATTTTCTTAAATGATAGATGAAAGGATTAGAGTGTCTAACAGAGTATATTCATCAACTATAGGTAGCTTGATGTATGTTATGTTATGTACTACATGGATAATGCCATCAAATTCAAAATGTTAAGATCTATGTAATGGAGTGAATATCATAAAAGATCTATCTTTATTGAGGTAGTGATCCAACATTGCATAAATCTCTACATTGTTAGTCTAATAAAATAGTGGTGTGCATATCCATTAAATGCTAGGTACTGTTTCCTACTCACCTATAAATAACTAAGATCTACTTAATTTTTATCTAATATGAGATATGATATTCTCTTCTAACTAATCATATGATACTCTTGTCATGTTTGATCTATCCTCAAGGGCTAACATGAACCATATTACTTATCCCTACTACTTTAAGAGGACATACACCCTATGTGCCAATTCCTTATTCGGGTTACCACACAAGATTTTAGGGGTCCACATATGGAAAAGAATTCAAGTATACTTTAATACCACTTATCATAGGTTGAGTGATTACCATTGATCCCAAAGACTAACTTGTTAAGTATCTCCATGTATACACAAGACACTTGACAAAAACACCTATACAAGCCTTAGCCTAGTCTATAGTGCAACAATACTTAAGCCTAAGCCTAATTTAAAAGGTGAACATTAACAATTTTTTTTTACTATTTTAATAATTTAAATTAAAAATTATCTTAAAAATAAAAAAATAAAAAAATAAAAAAGTTATGGTAAGATGCTTAATATGACATGCTTATGTTTTCAATTCCAAGGTTTGAGTTTTACCAGCTCAATTCACTAAATGTGCAAAGAAAAATGTCCCTTTTAATTTTTAATAAAAGTATAAATCTAGCTGGGCCTAGGCTGATCTTAGAAAGACTTGGTTGAGTTGATCACAATATGAATTTACAAAATTTGGGCTTTTTTCCGAGCTTAGAGCTCAAATTAGTTAATACAAGCTAAGCCTAGGCTTAGCCAAACCTAACGTGGCCCAAGTTTCTTACAAGGTTAATGCTAATGAACTTCATATTCAAAATCAATTGAGTTGATCTTCCCACTCCATCCCTCTCATTCATTCTTTGTAAAATCCAAGTGAAAATACTTCGATAGTACCTGTAGAACATACTCTTACAAATAAGTCAACTTTCTATTTTAGAGAGAAGAAGATAAAGTTAGAGAGTAAATACAAAAAATAATTATGATATTTTTTTCATAAACAAAAATGAAAGAAAACTACATTTTTATAACTGGAGTTTGAAGAGACTTAACAATTTTCCTTATTTATTTTTCTTATTCGTTCTTTGTTTTTCAATCAACCAAACTATCTCGCTCTTTCCTCTTATAAATATCTTTGTTTTTCTTACTTCATCTTCATTTTTCGTCATTATTGAATTCTCATCCTCTTATTTATTGTTGTTATTCTTTCTCTCTTAGAATTTAGCTATGCCATTCATGTTTATCCTTTCTTTTTACTTTTTACCCATTTTTGTGTACTTTCTTGTACTTTGTTGGGTTAAATTAAATCCTAAATTCACATTATTATAAACAAGTAATATAATGAGAGTAGAGTATCATTCTTATGAGGAATTTTTATTATTTATTTGCTAAGTACTAAAATGTGTCATTCTACTCTTATACAAACAACTAAGAATTAAAAGTAAACTAATATGAAAAACCTAATTAAAAAGAAAAGAATGCAAAAATAATTGAAGATAGCAAGTATCAATATCACCAATAATAAATAAGCCTAGGATTACAACTGTCCCTTGATATTTTAATTGAATCTATTAATATTTTTTTAATTTATTCCATCAATATGAATTGTTGACTAAGAACCCTAATATCGTCACTAGCCTCTTTTGACAGTCTAATAAATATATCTTACCTAAACAATTATCTATATTCTAATGGTAATAAAATTAAAACAAGATTTATTAAGAATAGTTCTTTTAAAATTATATATATCACATTAGTATATTTCTATCTCAGACGAAACTCACAGCTATTACATTATGATCATATATCAGTTTATCCCAAGCTCACACATAAATCACTACTGAGTTCATTACGGCTTCTGAAACAATCTAATTATTGATCAAGTAACTAAAAAAAATTAAGCACAAGATAAACTAAAAAATTCAATACTGACTTCATTAATAAAAAAAAGATAATGAATTCAAATTACATATCGACTTCAAATTGCAGTCTTAGAATAAAAACTTAGTTCATGATAACAAATATAGTTTTAGAGCACAAATAATCAACATCATAGAGAACAAACAATCTAAAGAAAAAAAGAAAAAAGAAAAAAGAAATAGTGCCTCGAAATATTTAGTCTTCAATCTCTTGGTAACAAAATAAAGGCTTAAAGGTAGTTTCATTTAATTAATTATTTAATTATTAAATAATCTAGATATTTATTTTTACTGGAGAGTTAAGTAGTACTCAACTCTCGAGTAAAAACAAATATTACTTAACTTAACCTCGATTAAATGTTAATCATAGGATAAAGTTAATTTAATAAAACAAATATTAATTAAATGAAATATTAATTGTTAAACAAACCTTAACTTAACTAAGGTTAATTGTGAACTAAAGTTGAGTTAAGGTTAGTTTGCTTAAGGGCTAAGTAATAGATTTCTTGAGGGTTAAGAAATCTTAAACTAACCTATGGTTGGGTTAAGTTAACTTGGGTTGAGTTAATAGATTACTTAGTGTCTAAACAATGGTTATTTAATAGTTAACTATTCAAATGGTTATAAATAGCCAAGCAAATGAAACAAAATTATGGCCTTAAAAACTTAGGGGTGGCTGGCCATTCTAGAGAGAGAAGAGAGAGAAAATTGTTTCTTTATAGTTTGAGTCCAAGTGTTGCACTCAAGTATTTACCTTCTTCTTTATTGAGGCTTAAGTCATCAAAGCATTCAAGAATTTATTTTATTGATCAATTGTTGATTAAGGATAAAACAACTATTTCTCGAGTTAAAAGGTTTAGCTTAAAATATAGTTTAAGTGTTAAAGTAGAGGTTTAGTGTTAATCTCGAGGTTTAAGAGTTAAACCAATGTTAAAAATTACAGCTACTATTCTAGCGACTCTAGCCCACCCTGTTAAGTTCTAAAATTGCCAATGGGTCCATTTTGGACAATACTCTAGCTCATACCGTTCCAAATGCTTGATAGGTGATTATTCTTAATCATTGATATTAAACATGATTAATATCTATTTAATTTCATTAATATAATGAAATATAAAATTTATTGTGTTCATTGTTTAGAAAATTAGATTTTCAGCTTCTGCTGTGTATTTTTATGTATGACATGCATTGATTGCATATATATAGCATGTGATGCGTATATATTTATATATATAATGGACACAAATACCACATGTATACACTCAATTTTAATCGACACCAACAAATAGTATCAAAGCATTTTTTTTATGTTGATTAGGGTATTTTTTAGTGTTGGGTATGTGTTTGGGTAAGTTCCGGACTTTTAGTGGTGCATTTCAAGTGTTGAAATGCCAAATCGATAAAGAAAATGGCTAGAACGTAGCAATGTTCAAGTCTGGCACTGCGAGGCTAGGGCTTCCAGGCCCCAGTACTAATGGGCTGGCACCGCGGCATTGGGGGCTCTGCCCTCCAATGTTGACATAATGCACTCAAAATTTTTATTTTTTAAAATTGTTTAAAAATAAAAAATGCATGTAGGGGTTTATGAGATGCAGTAATAAGATTTATTAGTCTGTGCTATAAACAAGGATTATTTTTTCTGTGCTGGTAACCACAATGGGAGCTCTACTGGTGGGGGTTAGTTGTGTTTGCGTAGAAATAAATGATTGATTGAGTATCACCTCCTCATAAGATGAGACCCAGTATTTAAAAATATCTCTTAATCAGATTGAATTGTATTACAGTATGAGATAATTATTTACATTGGTCTGTCTTGTCAATATGATGTTAGATAGGTCATGTTGGTTTTTTTCCAAGATCGTTACGGTGTGAGAGATTTAGTCGATATAATTTGGACTATGCCGATTAAACATGAGATGAGCCAAATATAAGTAAAAGTATTGTTGTAGATTGCTACAGTGTGCAAGTAGTATTAGTAACATATATTTGACTATTTACAAGTTAAACTGTAATACACTTATCCTAGATTGCAACAGTATGCAAATAAAGCGTATTCAAGATCAAGAAAAAGAGTTGTATAGGATGCAATTAACAAGAGTTTTCTACCTTTTAGGTTTACAAAGGCTGAGATTGCTATACTTTGAGGCTGAACTAAAATGCCATGGGGTTCACTTTTCGTTATATAGTTTGAAAGAGTATAAACTGTCTTTTTCTCGTTTGAGAGATTAAACGAATTATGTAAAGCAGTGGGTGGGCATTTCAGATTAAAAAATGTATAATGGTTATACCCATGATCTAAAGTGTTATTAATTGACGATTAGAAATGTTCCACTATACATCTTTTATTTTGTCTTATAGAGATAAGATGTTCATCTTATAGAGATAAGATACTTGTCTTATGAAGATAAGATAAGTACAAGCAATCCATTAGTACACTTGATCTAAGAATATCAACTATAGGGTACCAAAGATTATTTAGACTTACTTATGAATCGAAGAATAGTGCTAGATTCAAAAAAATTTGGACATATCGATAATCAGAAGATAATTTAAGAGGCCTTTCTGATAATATCTCTTTAGAAAAGGTGAAAATTAATCAGAAATGGATTAAGAATGATTTGAGAGGCAAATCATATATCTATCCTCAATGTCTAATGATCTTTAGTATGAGCATGTGCATATGGGATGTGCAAGTAATATAGTGCTTCATTTGAAAAATTATTTGATATATCCAAACCATGCTTAGAGAATAGTCACAATGGAAAGCGTTTTCACTATGATAAGGTTTGAATCGTAAGCATTACTATTTAAGGGACCTTAACTAAGAATAGATAGACTCATTAGATATCTGTTTACAAAACATTAATAATTCAATAGTAAATGTTGCAATAAGTATGAGGATATCACCTGTCCTTCTCATATCTATAAGTTGTTGCATGATTTGAACAATGCAATGAAGCTACGAAATGAGAAGTATAACTTCACATGAGAAATTGAGATTTTCTAGATGTGGCAACTGTTAGAACCCTTTAGGTCACTTCTCTATTCTAGCAGTAGCATTATGTTGTAAAACTGCTATTTTGTGCCAAACATCATTTAGTGAATCATATCACTCTCTGCAGTAGACAGAGAGGGTTATCATAAAAATATTAGGAATAGTTTCTTAAGTTTATATGATAAAGATAATATTTTGCTTATTGAGTGTCAGGTAATGAATAGCTATTATATCTTAAATATAATAAAAAAATGTCTAGGTGAATAGAGCGAATAGTAGTTCAGAGAACTTTGAATAATAAAGAATAGTGGCATATAAGATTAGGTTATATAGTCGTGAGACGACTATCCCATCTAGTTAAGAATAGTCAAATACTTAATTTAACCATAGAACCTTGACCAGTTTATGAATTCTGAATTCAAGAAAAGATGACCAATTCTTATTGTATGTATTAGATATCAAGCCACTGATTTATTGAAACTGGCGTATAATGATATATTTAGTCCAATAAATTATATTGACATGGATATATTTCGATACTTAATTGTCTTTACAGTGATTTGTCACTATATGTACATGTGTTTCTAGGAAACACAAGTAATAAATTTTTTAAGTATTCAAAGAGTTTTGACTAGGAAATAGAGAAAAAAAAACCATTATATATATTGAATGCTTTCAATTAGATCGAGACACTTTATACATAATCAGTATATTTGGAAATTATTTGAAGGAGAATGTGATTCTTGCTCAACATAGTCCTCTAGATACTCTTCAATAAAAAGATGTCTTAGAGTGGAGGAATCAGACTTTATTAGATAAAGTCTAATTGATGTTGAGCTTCACTAATCTTCTAGAATATCCATGGGATAGTGCTATGAGAATTTGTTGCCCACTTATTGAACATAGTTCCATTGAACTTGTTTCTTTCACTTCGTATGAGATATAGACTAAAGAAAACCAAGTGTAAGTATGTTAAGGCTTGGGGTTGTTCTATTTGCATAAGTGTTACGCAACAAGACAAACTTGTACCCAAGTATCAGTTCATTGTGTATTCCATACATTCGAAGGGGTACCAGTTCTATGATCTAGAAGAACGAAGCATGTTCGTTTCTCATAATCCTACTTTTATAAAGAAAGAGATTTTTATAGATCATAGGGATTATAGAAGTATTGACTTGATGAATTCAATCAAATTGTATATGAATCGATGGTGGAAGTTTAAGTTCAATGAGTGAAATACTTTTGACACACTCTCCTCGTAGGTCAAAAAGGATATCAAGCCCACCAATTAGGTATGTTTGATTCTTGAGGGTGCCTTTGATGTTTTCTTAGTTGAAAAAAATGATCCTTTAACTTTACAGAGCGGTGATGTTTGACATCAATTTAAAAAAATGGCAAGATGACACGAAATCTGAGGTTGACTCTATGTATGACAATCAAGTCTTGAACTTGGTTTTACTTCTCGTGGGAATAGTTTATATTGGTTGTAAATGAGTTTAATTAGCAAAAGTGTAGGCATATAAAGATAGAGACCTTTAAAGACTGATTTGTGGTAAAATGCTACTTTCATAGATCTGGGATCGGTAATGAGGAAACCTTTTTATCAGTAACCATGCAAAAGTCAATTCTGACTTTGTTGGCTATTGTAGTATATTAAGATTTTGAGGTTTGGCCAATACATGTAAAGATGGCATTCCGATATGTATATCTCGAGTAAGAGATATGTATGGAACGACCTAAATGTTTTGGATCCAACCAAACTTCTAATTTAGTGTGAAACTAATAAGTCCATTTGTGGACTTAAATAGTTTTCTTAAAGCTGAAATCTTCATTTTAATGACGAAATCAAAAGGTCTAGTTTCATTTGGAACAAAGAGAAAGCATGTATGTTTAGAATAGGAAGTGGAAACATGATTATCTTTTTAGTTCTCTACGTGGATGACATACTCAATGTCGCAAACCACGTTGGTATGTTGCAAGTCAATTAGATAAGAGTTATCTGAGTAAGAACTTCTCTATAATAGATTCAAGAGAGGCTTCCTATATATACTAGGTATAAAACTTTATAAAGATAGAGTTAAAAATATAATAGAAGGCTTCCTATATACTAGGTATAAAACTTTATAAAGATAAGAGTTAAAAAGCTAATAGACTCCCAATCTTTATACATAGACTAAGTGCTAGAAAGGTATAGTTTAATTAACTGTAAGATAGCTAATGTACCTTTAAGACATGACATTCATCTTTCTAAGAGGAAGTGCCTTGGGTAGAAGATAAAAGGGTTAAAGTGTCTAACTTATTATATGCATCAGCTAGAAGTAGCATGATACATGCCATGTTATATAGGAGACCTGAATTTGGATTGCTGTAAGTGTTACGAGTTAGTATCAGCGTGATTCAGGTCACGACCATCAGATAATTATGAAACATATCTGAAATACCTAAGAAGTACAGAGGATAAGTTTTTGAATTATAGAGAAAGTTTTTTACAAGAAGAATAAACACATATTCATACTTTTCGTCCAATTCGGATGTTAGAAAGTTTGCATCTAGTTATAAGTTCTTCCTCATCGGTGCCGAAGCTAGTTGGAAATATGCCATATAGATTTGAAGGTCGAATATGTTGCAGTTTGAGAAGCCTGCAAAGGAAGCATTGTAGATATACAACAATAATGGAGTAATTGCTTAAGCCAAGAAGCTATAAGGGACACCAGTATAATGATCATGTGGACTCTGAATATCACATAATTAGAAAGTTCTTGGCTATTGGAGATGTAATAGTATCTAAGATACATTTCAAGAAAAATGTAGTGAACCTGCTCAGACCTAAACTCTTTGCATCTTTAAGAAACACGTAGAGTGTATTGGTATCAAATACCATTACATATGACACTAAAGAAAGTGGGAGTTCTTTAAAGCTAGTGCTTACGTGCTATTCTAATATTGTATTAATATTAATTGTTAATATTTATACAATAAATATTTCGTATAATAGTTAGTATTCTATAAGTATGTAGTACAATGCTTGTAATGTTACAGATATTGTATGATCTAAAGGAGTTTAGATCTGATCTGTAAAAGATCTAAAGGTTATATTTGGTCTAAAAGAGTTTAGACCAGGGTTAACAGTTAACAATGTTGATAGTTATAAATGCTAAGAGTTACTACAGCTAAAGGTTAGTAGGTTATAAGAAACAAGGATATCTAAGGAGTTAGAAATTTATCTGTAATGGAACAAAGATTTGAGGGTATACTAATAATGACAGCTATAAAAAGTTGCAATAAGTGCTAGAAAATATCATTTTATAAGTATGTTCTTAAACACTACGTTCCTGATATATTTCTATCAATGCGGGTCTATCAATGAATTTGTTTTATATAGATCAATGTATGTCTATATTTGTAGGATACAAAAGGGTGTTCTTAGCTGAGCATAAGTTTAAAGCTCGTATAGGCACACGGGTATTAGTCAAGACTAGATTCTTGATAGACTCACGAGAACGCCAATAGATATCCTATGAAGCCATCAATAGTTAGCCCTTTCGAGTTAAATAGTATTTGTGGCCCTTTAACCTGAGCGTCATGGTGGGCTTGTGAGTGATCTACCATACTTTAGTTCTATGCATATCAAAGATCTTTCATGGTCGGAATGTTGGGTATTGTTGGGGATGGTTCGATGCACATAGAGTCTGGTATGTGTAGATATAGGATCCGTCAATTCTCATAAGGGAGTTGTATAGTTTGATGCTCCAAGAATTGTATTTTAGAAAATCTTTTGTCCAAAAGTACAAACCCCAGAAAAAGAGTTTTTCATAGAGTAAAACAATATTGTAAAGGAGTTTGCAGATATTATTTTGCAAAATACAACATTGAAGATAAGTTTATAGGTGAGCATATGGGGATTTGATGGTGTTGATCTATATCTCTGCTCTTCCAAGATATATGTGATGAAAGGATTATATATATGCGTTTTCACATCAACTTATATGGTCTAACATGTTAATTTGTAATATCTGTGACACGTGCGTGGGGCATCAGTGACGAACAAATGAAATAGTTCTATTTGACAAATCGAGTGTGGACCTAGGGAGTTCTATAATATGAAGTGTACTCTTTATACAATTGGGCAATGTACAAAATTGAATTATTCAATCTAATGATTTCTTAATAAAATCAAATATTTGTTTCATGTACCCTCGGAATACACGCGTGTTAAGTATATTAATTAGTCAATAATTATTGTTGACCAATTAAATGTTGACATTTGGTAAATAGTGAGCCTTCGGTTAAGTTTACTCAATTGTGTGGTTTGGTGGAACACACTTTGGGTTGACTTGATAACCAAAAAAAGGCTTAAGGGTAGTTTCATTTAATTAATTATTTAATTGTTAAATAATTTGAATATTTATTTTTACGCGAGAGTTAAGTAGTAATTAACTTAACCTCGAGTAAATGTTAGCCCTAGGGTAAAATTAGTTTAATAAAACAAATATTAATTAAATGAAATATTAATTGTTAAACAAACTCTTGCTTAACTAAGGTTAATTGTTAACTAAAATTACGTTAAGGTTAGTTTGCGTAAGGGCTAAGTAATAGATTTTTTAAGGGTTAAGAAATCATAAGCTAACCTATTGTTGTTTAAGTTAACTTGGGTTGAGTTAATAGATTACTTAGTGTCTAAGCAATGGTTACTTAATAGTTAAGTAATCAAATGCTTATAAATAGTCAAGCAAATGAAGCAAAATTATAGTCTTTGAAGCTTAGGGGTGGCCAGCCATTCTAGAGAGAGAAAAGAAAGAGAAAATTATTTCTTTGTAGTTTGAGTCCAAGTGTTGCACTCAATTATTCACCTTTTTCTTTATCAAGGCTTAGGCCATCAAAGCATTCAAGCATTTGTTTTATTGATCAGTTGTTGATCAAGGATAAAACAAATATTTTATAAGTTGAAAGATTTAGATTAGAATATAGTTTAAGTGTTAAACTAGAGATTAAGCGTTAATATTGAGGTTTAAGAGTTAAACCGGTGCTGAAAATTTAAACTACTATTCTAGTGACTCAAGCCTACCCCATTGAGTCCTAAAATTGTCAATGGGTCCATTTTTGGGCAGTACTCTAGCTCATACCATTCCAAAGGCTTACTAGGTGATTATTCTCAATGATTGGTATTAAATGTAATTAATATCTCTTTTAATTTGATTAATGTAATGAAATGTGAAATTTATTGTGTTCGTTGTTTAGAATATTATATTTCCAGCTTCTGCTATATATTTTTATGTATGAATGCATAGATTGTATATTTATATAGTATATGATGCGTATATATATAATGGACACAAATACCATATGTACACACCTAGTTTTAATCGACATCAACAAAAACACTAAACCGAGGCAACAAATGATTAGCAAATTATCTCAAAAAAATTTCATGACTACCGATCTCAAGGAAAGCTTAAATATCATAACCGTTTAACATGCTAATCCAATACTTATTCTAACCTATAACTAACTTACTTGATGCGTGTATAAATAGCTAAAATCATTAGTCACATGCATTTGGATTAGTTTATATACACAAAATAATTAAATGGTCTTTATGAGTTTTTTTTTAATTTAATTAACATTCCATATACTTATTTTTGCATCACTCTTCACTAATGTTGGCACACACATAATCAAGGATAAAATAGCTAAATTTTGTCTCAACTGACACTATAAATACACATTCCTTTCAAGAGTACTCAAATTGAACCAATTACTTTTCATCTGATTTTCTACAAACTTATTTCTTTGATTCCTTTACAATTTGTTTTTTGTTATTCTTTTCCATTTTCTTTTACGCTAGGAGTATAGCAAGCTGAATTTATACTTTTTTTGAATTTGTTTTTTTGAAATATTTTTGGGAATTTTTTTATTAAATATAAGTCACTATACCCCAAAACTTAAACTTTTCAATATTAGAATAACCAAAATTCATAACCAAACCCATAATCATTCTTTAATCCACCTTTCATTTTCAAAAGTTCACATAACTCTCTGAAAATTAGTGTTATACTTATGGTGTGATAGGTACTATAAAGGATAATATAAATAAAGGATAAAATAGTGATATGGCTAGCAAGAAAAAGCAGTAATTAGGCTCAACGGGGTTGACTAGGGGTAAAACTATACAAGAGTTGGCTCGAAAGACTTAATCAGTCCAAAGATGACCTAAAATCATATCCTCAATTATGTGTGCCACAGGATTCCACCTTGAGTGATGAAGCTCAAATAAGTTCTAGGGTGTTTTTGAGACCCTAATTATTCTTGTTGTGCATAAAATTCTTCTAAGCATAAAAACTAAATGATTTTAATTACATGCTCAAAATACAAGTTGTCATAAAGTGAAGTCGCACTTGTCCTAGATTACCAGACAAACCATCATAACTTTCATTATTTTCAAAAGAAATAGCATTTGAAATCATGTTTCCCTTGAAGAAAATGGCATGATGTGGCGGTGCTAGAATCGTAAGGTTGGAATGAATACGTAAGTTGGTTCCCAAAGCCTTTGAATGATCCTTTCCAAGACATGAAGTTTAATGAGCCTTGTTGTTCGATGATATTTAAGGTGTAATTTGGAGTGCGGATGGTGTAAGGATGATTAGAGGAAGTAAGAGGATGTTTAAGGTAGCTTGTAGGGTAGTTTAGAGGTGATTTAAAGGATAGAACAAGTGGCATCGCGGTCCTAAACCTGTGGCACTGTAGTGCCACCACTTGGGTATGTAAATTTATGATTTCCAAGTGTTGAGGCTATAGCCTCAACTTTCTGAGGCTGAACTCTAAAGTTGTTGCTACATTTATTTTTATTTTCGCTTGTGAGCTCTATTTGGTTGCATCTTGTTGGCTTTGTTCCCAATTCTTTTTTCATGCTTTTATGAGGTTCTGAATTGTTGTTTTAACACATTACAAGATCAAAAAACAAACATTAAAAATAAAATTGACATCTTCCAGGTTCATAGGGGGATCAAAATGGAAGTTAGAAGCATATTGAGGTGTACGGATGTCAATATTTCTCTTCTTGAGCTTCTCTAACTCTATGATCAAAGTTCTCTCAATGGACTCCAACCATTTTAACTTATGATTTTTAGAAAAAATTTAAAATAAGAATGAATTAAAGAGCTTCCTTAACCGGTGTCTTTAACTTATCTTCGAAATGTGAGCCGTTTTTTTCCTTCTTTTCACTTTATGCCTCATTACCTTTCTTTTTATATGGGGAAGAACATTATCTATCATCTTGACTTGTGGGTGTTATTGCTCATTACTTGTGCATTCCCTTGATTCTAAAACATTTTTCATTCTTCATTGGCAATTTGATCTCCTTAAAAATTTTGAATGTGATTTCGTCATCTTGCACCCTCATTTTCATCTCTCTTTTCTCTATATCAATTAGAACTCTCCCAGTAGCTAAAAATGACTGACCAAGAATTATTAGAACTTCATGGTTTCCTCCATATCAAGAACCACAAAGTCTACCAATAGGATGAATTTACCTACTTTCACTAATACGTTTTTAATGACTCTTATAGATAAATTATAGATCTATTCGTCAATTGCAAAGAAATCATAGTGGGCTTCAGCTTACCAAAACCCAACCTGTTAAAGATAGATATGGGCATGAGATTGATGCTTGCTTCAAGGTCACATATGACTTTCTCAAAAGTGGTCTCCCCAATAGTACAAAGGATAGCAATGCTACCCAAATCCTTCATCTTTTGAGGCACATTTCTTTGAAAGATTGCACTACATTCCTCTGTTATACTCACCATTTCATAGTCCTCTAACTTTCTCTTTTTAACATGATTTCCTTCATGAATTTCATATAGTTTGGTTTTTTCTCCAAGACATCCATAAAAGGAAAGTTAGTGTGAATCTTTTTAAAGTTGTCAAGGATATTGAAGGGTTGATCATCTAACTTCTTTTTGTAGAAACATTTAGGGTAATGGAATGATGGGGTAACATAAGAAAGATTATCCAGGAAGGAAACAAAGTCGAGTTTGTGATTTATCCTACATGGTTTCACAACAACTTCTTTATCTTCACCTTTAACCACTTTTTTCTCCAAATTTTCTACTTCCATACCACTCTTAAGGGTGATGACATTGCAATGTTCTCTTGGGTTGGCCTCCTTATCAATTATGAACTTGCTGAAAGATTGATATTTGATTGCATGGGAAAGCTGGCCAACTTGTACTTATTATGATTTCAATGTAGCATTCATATGAGTGCAATATGTCTCAATGTTATCAAGTAAAGCCTTATTTTTAATAAACCTTTCCCTTGTCCTTGTGATGAAAGTGCCCAAAAGGTCTTCCAAAGAAATCTTCTTCTCCACCACTTGTTAATTAAATCCCAATAGAGGTTGCAAGGCATTTCTTGGATTTCCATAGGAGAAGTTCTCATGGTTTCTAAGCATGGGATTATAATATATAGGCAAGTTGTCATTTTGGTGTTGAAAGTTCTTATTGTTGATATATTGGACTTATTTTGGATCACTCCCTTCACAAGTGTAGGAAAAATTTGTAACCATCATTGAATCTTTGCTTGTTGAGGCCTCTTTACCATTTAATGCAGAAATATTATTTGTCAATGTTGAAACTTGAGCCGAAAATGCAATAATTAGATCAACTTCATGCATTCCAGCAGCCCTCCTCACAATGGATCTCTCATTAGGCCGTTGGTAATTGTTGTATGCCATCTCCTCCAACAAAGCTTAAGCTTGTTAGACATTGGTAATTATTGTACATTTGACAACAATATACCACCCACTGCCGCATCTACAATAGTTTTTGTTTACCTATTTAGTCCATTATAAAATATTTGTACTTTGAATCAATCTTGGTATCCATGTTAGGGGCACCTCTAAATAAGGTCCTTAAATTGCTCCCAAGCTTCACAGAAAGGGTCATCTCATACACCTTTAAACAACCAAAACAAAATCACAACTGAAAAGTAACAAAAGAAAAATAAAATACCTAAATTAAAATTAAATTACATATCCACAATATTAGCACCAATTCAAAATTCACAAACCCCGGTAATTGTGCCAAGCACTTATTGTTAAATTATAGAATTAAAAATGCTTAAAGCTAAATAACTTGGTAAATTAAAGATATTAGAGTTCTTTGGCAATGAGTTCTAAGGACTTAATTTCACTCTATTATTCCTATGCTCTTTATCATTAGTGATTAACAACTAATCTTATGTATTCATTAATCAAGGGCTTAAGACTAATCTCATTCCCTTTTCGAGTGTTGAATGAGACTCTATGCATATATAATTAAGTTGATATCCCTATTTAACTCATTATACATACATGTAAGAAACCCTTAAATGATTACCCAAAGTCTATTAGTCTCCTAACTCAATACACTCAAGGTTATGTATTTTAAAACCAACACATTGATTAAACTCTCCTGAGTACGTAACCAAGCATTTAAAACATCTAATCAATTTCCCAATCAAACTAGAAGCATTAAGCATTTAAAAAGTATAAATGAATAAACACAAAATAGTCATTAATCACATAACATCATCAATACATAGAGTTCAATAGAATTTAATCAAGCCCTAGAACATATAATCTGACTATCCATAGTGAAATACTCAATTACATGAATCCAAATGTTCAAACAAGTAATCACATTCACACAACACAAATTATAAATACAAACTTGAATATCCTTTTCTATGAATTCTTGAGCTTAGACCTTTTTATTATAGTACCAAGCAATCTTCTGTTGGTATGATGTAGTTCTAATCATTGTCAATTCTTTGTTCTTCTTTGAATCAAAGTACATTACTTGGTTAGTTGGTACTCTTATCTCAGTAGGCATCACAACTTCAAATCTAAAATCCAAATAAAAAAAAGTTTCTCGGAAAGGGCATGAGTACAGTCGGTAAATCTCTAGCAAACATCACACTTTTTAACCAATTCTTTTCCATCTTAGATTGTTGTAGGCCTATAGTATCCCAATTTAAGGCATTATATGCCAGGGTTTCTACTCTATAGTAGTTTCTATAAATCCCTTCTAGAATCTCCAAAATTATGTATTCTGGCTTATCGAGTCTAAAAAATCTCATATATGATGCCTTTAACGGTAAAAAACACCATCGATTATTATGAACCGTATAGTTATATATCTACAATGACGTGTTTCTTTTCTATCTTGCGGTAGCTTTCCTTTCTCTATGTAGCTTTCCTTTATATATCTCCAAGTCTTCTTATGTACACTTTGCTACAAAATCTAAAAGAACTTATCCTTTGATATTCACTCTCTCTGTTAACCTTTCGATCTCATTCATGATACTTGAGGACTTCATATCTAAAATGGCTATAACTTAATCGAGATTGGCCTCAATCCTTTTTGCTCACCATAAACCCCAAAACTTTAACTAACTATACCCCAAAAGTACATTTTTTATGGTTTAACTTAATGTTATGCTCCCTTAGTAACTCAAAGATCTTTCCCAAGTCTTCCACATATTCCTCATGCCTCTCTAATTTAGCAATTATATTGTCTACATACACTTTCGTACTTTTTCCAAGGCTGAATAGCTTAATCACCAATCTCTTGTAAGCTGCTCTTATATTCTTTAACCCAAAATGCATGACCTTGTAACAGTAAGCCTTTTAATGGGAGATGGATGAGATCTTCTCCTAGTGGGAACATCTTTATCTATTTATAGCCTAAAAACCCATCTATAAAATTAAGAAGGGCATGTCATATTTTAGAGTCTACTAATTGATCAATCTTAAAGAGATAGACGCTATATTCTAGAAAAGCTTTGTTCAAATCTATAAAGTCCATGCTCATTCTCCACTTTCTTTTTTCCTTTTTAACCATAACCACATTGGACAACTAGTTAGGGTTGTGAACTTCATGAATAAATCCTGCAGTAAATGGCTTCTCCACTTTAGCTGTTATGGCTTCATTCATCTCATAGTTGAAAATTCTCTACTTCTGCTCAATAGGCTTAAAAGATGGATTGATAGCTAATGCATGCAATATCAATATGGGATCTATTTCTGACATATCCTTGTGGGACCAAGAAAAAATATTCGAGAACTTTCATACTAATGTGTTAAAGATGTTTCTAATTTATAGACTTAACTAAGAGCCAATCTTCACCACTTTCCAAGGGATCCTAATTTGACCTACACCTATATCATCTTCTCCATTAGTTCTAGGGACTTTGATTATTTTTCCTCTCTTAGATCCACTATAGAAATACAAAAACTCCTCTTGATTAAGGTTGCATAATAGCTCATCGCCATCTTTTGATCACCAAAGATTACCCTAACTCTTTATGGAGCTGAAAATTTTAGCTCTGAGTAATGAATAGATATGGTCGTATTTAACTTATCCATGAATAGCCATCCTAGAAAAACCTTATAAGGGAAAGGCTGATTAACCAAAAAAGAAACTCACTATTATGGTCTTTATGCATTTATTCTACCATAAAGATATAATCAAACTCACGATCCCAAGCGGTATAACACAACCATCTTTAAAATCATATATTTAGGTATAGGTCCTCTTTATCTTTTAGATCTTTAATCCCTAACTCATTTAATGCCTCTTTAAAGATGATGTCTATCAAGCTACCAAGGTCGATGAACGCCTAATTTACTTATGCTGCTACTATATGAATAATGACCACATGTTTTTCATCATATGGGTAGATAACTCTCAGGCATCCTCCTTGGTAAAGATTATTGGCCTAGCCTAAACCCTAAATTTTTAACAGTTAAGATGCTCATTATAAAGTACTTTGAGTAATTCTTTCTTTACCTAGTTGATTCTTTAGCTAGGGTAAGTCCTCCAATGATCACCATAGTCATTCCTCGTTATGGTAAGGACTTAAGACTTGAGGCATCTATTGATCATGGTACTTTGGCTTCAATTAACCCTAAACTCATTTAAGTATCTATTTCTACATAATAATCTACTTGATCCCTCAGCTCATTACATTCATAAATGGTGTATCCATGATCCTGATAGAACTCACACCTCTTACTTTCGTTATGCCTTCCTTTAAAGGGAGCTAGTTCTTCAAGCAAGCCTTTTTCTTTAAAAACTTTAAGTCAAATCTCCCTAAACTCATTTAAGTATCTATTTCTACATAATAATCTACTTGATCCCTCAGCTCATTACATTCATAAATGGTGTATCCATGATCCTGATAGAACTCACACCTCTTACTCTCGTTATGCCTTCCTTTAAAGGGAGCTAGTTCTTCAAGCAAGCCTTTTTCTTTAAAAACTTTAAGTCAAATATCCAATATGAACAGAGGAAGGATATATACTTTCTGTTGTATCCTTACCACCTTAGGAAATGTAATTTAAGGTGATATTTCTCCTCAAGTGGTCCACAGTTCTCTGCTTGTGGTGATATTTCTAAGGATACTTAATGATTTAAGGTGGCGTCTTACCTCTTTACTTTTTTCCTTGGAATGGCCTCTTCTCTAAGGGTCCATATCTAAATAACCTTTTTTTCAATAGATTTCTATAACCCCTTAACTATCACCCTCCCTTCGATTATCTGTAATAACTACCTTCTTCACCTCTTTGTTTTCTTTAATTCTTCCCATGCCTAGTGGCTTGATTATAGGCTACGTAGGTAGTGATTAGGTCAAAAGCCTTCAATGCTTCCAATATAACTCGTAGGTCAAAAGCCCAAGCTCCATCACCTCTTAGTAAAACCTAGTCATGAAAGATTGCAAGCTTTTCATCTTGCCCTGCTTAAGCTTCTTCAGCTACTATAGCTTATTTTTCTTTCTTGCATGCTCCTTAAAAATGTTGTGTAAGGCTTTCAATTAACTCATTATAGGAGGAAGTACTTCTTTGATTTAGACCTCCATAATAGAGGAGAGCTTATCCTTCTATGTTCTTATGAAACAAATGGCACATTTTATTCTATTTTAGTCTAGCAATAGATAACAGGCCAATTATTTTATCTACATAATTATTTAGGTCAATAATGCTTTTATAGGTAAGGAGGCTAGGCATTCTCAATGTCTTGGTATCTCCATATCCATAAGTTCATCAGTAAAAGGGGACTTCTTCTCATTCTCTCTGATCTTTGAAGGTGAAAATTTATGCTTATCCTTTTCTTCTAGTAATTCATGCAGTCGAATGTTCTGAATTTTAGACAGCAAGTTCATGTTATCACAAATAAGTAATTTAATGATGAATAAAGTATCATTCTAGTAAAGATTTATTATTATATTTTTGTTAAGTACTAACATATATTAGTTCTCAATTTATCCAAACAATCGATTGAAAGGCTACATAATTTAAATAAAAATAAAACAAAAGAAAAATAGAAGATAACAAGAGTCTAAGCAGTAGAATTTGTGAATTCACCAATAGAGATAAATCTAAGGTTTAAATCTCCACTTTACACTTTGCCTAAATTACGAATTCCTCTATTTGAATCAACTATTCAACTAGAATTGCCAACCGAGAATCCTAAATTACCTATAAGCCTCTTCTATATTTAAGTAGGAAAATCCCTCTTAATTAACCTACTATATTCTTATGTGAATTAAATTGAGAAGAGATTTATTAAGCTTAGGTTCTCTTTGGGTAAGTGTATATATACATCTGTCAGCTTAAATGGGTAGGCTGTATATCATGGTGCTTTAGAGATTGAATTTTAGAAAGTCTTATAGCCATAAGCTTGACCATATTTTAGAAAAGAGTTTTCATAAAGTAAAACAATATTACAAAGGATTTTACAAATATTATTTATCAAAATACAAATCTATGAGATAAGTTCATGGTCAAGTAAAAAAGCTTTGACAATGAAAATCTATGTCTTTACTCTTCTAGGATATAGGTGACAGGGGTGACTATACAAATATGGTTAACTCAACTTATTTGGTTCATGTTCGTGAAATTATACACACACAAATTTAAACTGCAAATGCACGGGTTATGATCAAGTAATACAATGATAAGTGAGTATCATCCCATAAGGATTAGATCTTACATTAATGCTAAATACTATGGTATTGACAACCTAACTTTATCTAAGCTAATCTAAAGGATAAGTTGAATTGTAAATTAACAATGCTTAAAACTATATAGTTTGGTAAATTAAGGATATCAGAGTTCTATGGCAATGGGTTCTAGGGACTTGATTTCCCTCTATTGATTTTATGCTCTTTATCATTAGTGATTGACAACTCATTTTTTACATTCATTAGTCAAAGGTGTATGATTAGTCTCATTACCTCTCCTGAGTATTGAATGAGACCCTATGCAAATACAACTAAGTTGATATCCCTATTTAACCCGTTATACAAACATTACTTAAGCTACCCTTATATTACTACGCTAAGTTTATTAGTCTCCTAACTCAACAAACTTAAAGTTATGCTTTTACCACCATCATATGGACTAGACTCTTCTAAGTACATAACCCAAATTGTTTAAAACATCTAATCTATTTTTTAATGTAATTAAAATCACTAAGCACAATAAAAATCATAAATGACTAAACATTAAACAATTATTAATCACATAACAACATCAACACATAGTGTTTAATAAAGTTCCATCAATCCCTAAAACAAATAATCTAACAATCCATAAGGAAATATTCAATTAAATCTATCTAAATGTTCATAAATGTACTTATGTTCAAATTAACATAAAATAAAATTACAAAATTGAAATAAATATAATTGAAGTAGAGAGAAAGAAGGAACTGATTGGAGAAATCTTGGGAAGCCTTCAATCTTCAATAATCTTGTCCAAATCCAAGCTACAATGTGTTTCTCTCACTAAAATTCTTTGTTTCTCTCTCTATTTTGTGCTCTCCTTCTTTTCAATAAGACTTTTAGTTCTCTTTTTATAGATTCAAAAATTAGGGCAAAAGTAGGCAACATTGGGATTTTCTGTATTGATTGGCTCTGTGGCACTGAATTTTGGCACGGGGGACTGTTCACATGAATAGTAGCTCATAATAGTAATTACTATTCAAATTTACTGTTCTCATGCCGCGGCACCATGACATGCACTAGTACAATACTGTTCATGCAGCTACTATAGCTTTTCAACATATTTCGTATTCTCCTCGACGTTTTACCCTAAATAGCTCTGTGAAGTAGAACCTATAAAATAACGTTAACGCACATTAAAAACATATATTCTTATTTAATTTGAGCAATTATAAAGTTTAAGAGATTAAAATGATAGATATAAAATACGTTCATCAGTTCAATGTGCCATTTTGTTATATCTATGACATGTGAATGGGGCAGTGTTCACGAACTTAAAAAAATATTTCATAAAATAAATGAATGTGAATTTAGAGAGTCTCACAATATGAAGTTACTAATTAAGCACTATGGTAGAGAACAAGGTCAAAGAGTTTAATTTGAACATTTTTGGACAAAAAGAATTTGGTTTTAGCGCCTCTCGAGAAGGATAAATTCTAATTGTTAGAATTTAACACGTTGCTTAGCATTATTAAAATCAAAATCTAAGAGTTAAGTTTGCTTAATATTTTGATAGTAAAATTAACCCATTTTGTTGGCAACTTATTGCAAGGATATGTCATTAAGTCATAAGAAACAACAGCCACAGAAAATGCCATTATTAAATTCTCACTTGAGCATTATTATAAGCAAAAGTTAAGAGTTAAGTTTGCTTAATATTTTGAAAAAAATATTAACCCATTTTGTTAGTAACTCATTGCAAGGAAAAGTGTCCTTTAATATCACAATAATCAAAGTATAAGAGTTACACTTTTTGGCAAGAAATGGCTTCAGCAAGTTGAGAGATATAAGAATTGTTTTTAAAGAAAAAGAGTTTTGGCTTTTGGCTTTTAAAAGTGCGACTTAAGGGAAAAGGCATGAGAGAGAGTGTATGTGTGAAAAAAGTTTAAGCTAAGCAAGACCAACTATGCAAATCACAAGCTACTATTTAAGCATTCTGAGCCCACCGCAGTTAGGACCTAGAATTGTTCAAAAGTAACTTCAAGGTGAGATTCTGAGCTATATTTTTCCAACAGCACCAACGGTTGATCAAAGGTATATTTTTTATTGTTAAATGTAGTGTTTACATGTCATTTTAATATTATATGAATATTAATTATTTAATATTTATATGATACACATTTTGAATAAAATCGTTACTATTAAATATTAAATGGTAAGCTGCTTGTAACATTACAGACATTGTATGATCTGAAGGAGTTCAGATCTGGTCTAAAGAAGTTTAGATCAGTACTAATAGTTAACAACGCTGAGAGTTGTAAATATTAAAAGTTTATTGTTAAGAGTTAGCAAGTTATAAAAATCAGTAAAATCTAGAGAGTTTAAGCCTTGTCTGAAATAGGATAGACACCTGAGAATACATTAGCAATGACATAGTTGCAAGGAGTTGTAAATAGTGCTAGAAAATTTCATTATGTAAGTATGTTCTCAAACTTTATGTTCTTAATCTATCTCCATTGATGCAGGTCTATTGGTGAAGATTTTATAATATATAGATCAATGTATATCTATATCTTAATGGTTTAGATCGTTAGTCTTAGTAGACTATGAACTTAGTGAAAGTTCGTATAGGCATATGGGTATTCAGTGAGGACTGGGTACTGAACATACTTAATGAGGACCTACAATAGACATCACATAAAGCTGTTAATAATAGGTCTTCTTGAGTTAAGTAGTATTCATGATCCTTTAATTTAAGTACCATAGTGAGCTTGTGAATGAAACACCATACTTAGGTTCCACACATGTTAGACGCTTTTCATGGTCTGACTGCTGGGTGTCGCTGTGTATGGTCAAATGCTCATGGAGTCCAATGTGTAGATATAGGATCCATCAACTCAAATGAGTGAGTTGTATATTCTGATGCTCTAAGATTGTATTTTAAAAAGTCTTATGACTATAAATAGTAAACCCAAGAAAGTGATTCTTGTGGGATAATTAATATCGTAAAACTGTTTGCAGATATTGTTTATGCAAATACGAATCTGGAGATAAGTTCACGGTTGAGCATATGTGTCCTCAAAAGAAAGATGAAAGAGTTAGAATGTCTAATATCTCATATGCAACAACTGTTGGTAGCTTGATGTATGCCATATTATGTACAAGACCTGCATCTGTATGATCGTAAGTGTTACAAGTCGGTATTAGTTTGATTTAGGTGACAGCCATTTGATGGTAGTCAAACATGTCCTTAATACCTTAAAGGTACAAAGACATGTACCTGGGCCAAATGATAGTGACTCACAAGTTAGAGGATACACAGATTTAAACTTTCAATTTAGGCCATATGATAGAAAGTCTACATCTAGTTTGTATTTCTTCTTAATGGTACCACTGTTATTTGAAAGTGCAATTTAGATATCCACAATTGATTCTACCTTAGAGGCAAAATAAGTTACGGTTTGAAAAGCCTGATAAAGAAGTTATGTGGATATACAAGTTAGTTGAAAAGATTAGAATAATTCTAAGCTCAGTGGATCTTATCCCACTATAATGCAAGAAAAATAGAGCAATTGTTTAAGTCAATAAGCCATAAGAAGCATCAAATTTTTGATCATATGGACTTTGAATACCAAATAAGTAAAAACATCTTGGCTATTGGAGATGTAATAATATATAGGAAACATTCTATAGATACTGTATTGGACCTACTGAGGCCTTAACTCTTTAAGGTGTTTAAGAAACACATGGAGATGATAGGTATTAGATATCATCGTGAATAGCACTAGAGTAAGTGAAAGTTATTGGATATAGTGCTTACATATCATTATAATATTATATGAATATTAATTATTTAATATTTATACAATAAGCATTTAAATAAAATTATTAATATTAAATATTAAATGGTAAGATACTTGTAACATTTCAGATACTATATGATCTATAGAAGTTTAGATCTAGTCTAAAGGAGTTTAGATCAGAGGTAAGAGTTTACAACATTGAGAGTTATAAATGCTAAGAATTAGCATTGCTAAGAGTTAGCAGGTTATAAGAGTTAGTGAAATCTAAAGAGTTAGAACCTTGTTTGAAATAGAAAAAAGACTTGAGAATATACTAGCAATGACATAGTTGCAAAAAGTTGCAAATAGTGCTAGAAAATGTCATTGTGCAAGTATGTTCTCAAACTTTATGTTCCTGATCTATCTTCACCGACATAGGTCTATCAATGAAGACCTTATAATATATATATTAGTGTATATCTATATCTTAATGGTCTAGATGGTTAGTATTAGTAGACTATAAGCTTAATGGAAGCTCTTACAGGTATACAAGTATTTAATGATGACTGGGTACTCAATAGACTCAATGAGGACCTCCAATAGACATCCCATAAAGCCGTCAATCGTAATTATTCTTAAGGTAAGAAATGTTCGTGGTCTTTTGACCTGAGCACCATGGTGGGCTTATAAGTGATCCACCATACTTACGTTCCATACATATCAAAAACCGTTCATGGTCTGACTACTTGGTGCTACTGGGTATGGTTTGATGCTCATGGAGTCTAATGTGTGTAGATATGGGATCGTCAGCTCATATGGGTGAGATGTGTATCTTAATGCTCCAAGATTATATTTTATAAATTTTTATGGTCGTAATCAGTAAACTCGAGAAAGAATTTCTCATGGGATAAATAATATTGCAAAAGTGTTTGCGGATATTGTTTATAGAAATACGAATCTAGAGATAAGTTCACGGTTGAGCATATGGAGACTTAATGGTGATGATCTATCTCTCTAATTTTTCAAGATATAAGTGATAGAGAGATTATATAAATATATATTAACCTCAACTTGTATGGTTCATCGCACCGTTTTGTAATTTCTATAATGTGTGTATGGTGCATCATTTAGGAACTTACAAAAAAATTCCATTAGATAAATAGGTGTGAACCTAGGGAGTCTCACAATGTGAAGTGTACTTGTTGAGCCCTGTGGTAATGCAATAGGTCGAACAGTTCGATCTGGGAAGATTTTAAAAAGTAGAAATTTTTTTCAGGGTCTCTCAAGAAATTGATTAGGCTTAAGTGTTAAGCCCAAGAGGTTGACAAGTGGCAAGTGATGACTTGTTAACACTTGCCACCTCATGCCCTTACAATACGCCATATGTCAAGCTAAGGCATAATGATGCCTTATTAAGGCTTGACATATGGTAAGGGAAATGACACCACTTAAGTTAAATAGCACACCTTATATATAAAGGACATGTCATTTATTAAGTAGGATGTGTAATTGCAAAGTGTTTTCCAATTGAAATGGCTTTTGTTTTGTCAGCATTCAGCCATTAAAATATATAATATTGCAAATTGTTTGCAATATTTAAAGTGGCATAAGTGTGTGGCATTCGACAAGAGTGGCTATTGTTATATTTATATTTAATAATTAAATGGTAAGAGTTACAATCAATAAAAATGACTAAGTGTTAGTCAAAAAGAAAATATTGCGAAAAAGACAAAATATTCAACCATTATTAGTGAAGCAAAAAACAAAGTGCAAGTGTTGCAATTGGTAAATAAACACACCTTGGCCAAAAGACCAACAGAAGTAAGGTGTTGCTTCAATTCAATTCTAGCCTAAGTTAAAGCAACTATTTTAGCTCTAGTAATCCCATCGTATTTTGGACTAAAATTGATCAAAGTAATACTTTAGGGTGAGCTCCCTTTTCTCATTGTTGTAATGAGATATGTGTATATTATATTCTGATGCATATCTTTTGCATGTAAGATGTGTAAACAAATAAAAATTTGAATTAAATTGTATACACTCGCCCTACACACAACACACTAACATCTAATACCGATATAATTCCCTAAGAAAAATGTACTTTTGAAATGCATCGATTATGCATCCAATGTATGATGTGCAATAAGCATCGCATTTCAATACCCAAGTACACACTCTCAAGCAGCCCTAATAACCTAATCAATTTATATGGTGATCAAGCATCTAAGATGTATTAAACACAATATAGAATAAATAATTCAATTACTAAATAATATGAATCAGAAGGGTAAATATAATTTAAACTATATTTAGAGAATTAAGATGAGATTAAACTTAGTTCATGATAAAATTAAGAGTTCTGAAGAAAATAATATTCAACATCATGAATAAAATACAGAATTAAGATGAGATTAAGAGAAAGAAATAATCTATATCACTTTAAACCTTTATTCTTCGATCTTTATTTCTCATCTTAACATTTCTTGATGTTTTCTCTCTCTCTAAACTCGCCAAAAACTATGGTAGACTATAAAACAGATCGTTCTCCAATTGTACTTCTCAAAATATGGCTTTTCCATTATCTTTAGGTTTTCCTCTTTAAGTTAGGCTAAAATTCTAAGTTTAAGTTGACTTTAAATTCAAATTTCAGTAGCCAAGGCCATAACTTTGCTTCCCAATATTGTGGCAATCATTATAGCGCTAACATTAGATTTCCTGACCTTGACATTCTGAAATCCAAACACTGTAGCTCTAACTCCTAAAGTTATAGCCTTAAGTGTCTGCCCAAATTTGTTTTTTTGGTCATTGCTAGCACTAGAGCTTCACTTTTGTAGCTGCAGCATTGAGATTTGATCCTATACTTAATATTTTGTCTTGTTTTCCTTAGAATTCCAACTTAATACGTCCATTAGCTTCAAACCTACAAAATAATACTAAAACACACTTAAAACCTAGTTATTACTCTTAGAATTAACAAATGTTAAGTTTAAGAAACTAAAATAATAAGTGTACAACATACATCATCAAACCTCAATTCCTCAGATCTTCTCTTCTACGTTTACCGAGAAGTTTACCCTTTCCCCTTTTCACTCCTTAATCTCGTACCCTTTCTAAGCTTTCTATCACGTTTGATTAGGTTATTCTCCTACTTTGCCTCAAGATTCTGTCTCCCTTATACTGGCAATCCTACTTGAGAAATGTATTGCTCAGTCACTAGGTTCTTGATGAAATCGTTTACTTGATGATTGGGTTTTTCCTGATGATTCTTACATTGCATTTCCTTTCTACAAGCGAGTAGGCTGAATCAAATACCTACTTGGCCTGATCAGTGGGAGGGGTTTTCTTCAACAGGTTTGACCAATGTGTTGATTAGAGTCTCCCAAGATTCAAGATGCTCTTTTAACTTCTTATTCCTTTCCATTACTGTCGTCAAAAGTCTCTAATCTCCTTCCTCTCTTATCTCATTTGCCTTAATTCTTCTTGTAGAGAAGCTTGCCATGTGGGGATTTTCCTACCTATTGTGTTGCATTATCACCTTGTATTTCTAGTGATTTAATTAGGTTATTTTGAATTAGGGGCTTATTTAACTACTAATTCAGAGACTGTTGGTGTTGGGTATTCATAGATCGAGTTGTCATTTTGCTGGTTTTCATTTGTTTATCCTTTATGGCAGTCTTTTTATGCCTTTTTGTTCTATTCTCATGGGTGGGACCAAAATATTAGCCTTGAATTTTGGGTGATCCTAAGCCAACAAGTTACAAATCTCAAGGAACAGGTACAAAATTTCCTAATGAACTAGGCCAAAAATGAATTAATTAGACCACCTTTAATGTTTTCTAGATTACCAAGCCTCATGAGCTTTCTGCAATGACAACCAGTGTTAGGCCGCACTAGAGTTTTTTTAGGTGAGGACTCTCTAATTCCTAAGTTAGGGAGGGTAAAGGAAACAAAAATAAAAGGTTAGAACAAAGGCAGAAAAGATTTAAAAAGTGTTTGTATGCGTGTTTTGATTGGGGAAAGGATGTTGATTTCTCAAAACCAAAAATCTGTAGAAAAAAACCTAGGAATAAAGTGTATTTTCTAGTATGGTTCGTAACCTTCATTTTTGGTCATTCAACCTCTATTTTATAGATGCATTCTTTAAAGTCTTATCTAGGTTAGGGTAAGCTTATTCCTTCCTTATCTTTTGAATTGATTGTATTTGAATTGAGTCGAGACACTTAGCTTTGATATATTTGGGAATAGAATTGATGATAAACTCTGAGATTATAAGGATTAGACTAATCAAGAGTTCAACTTTGAGTATCACAAGAGTGTGGTCGTCTCGGTTAGTGTCAATTGCTAAGTACTAATTCAACTTCAGGTCTTCCAAGTCGAGGTTTCCTATGCTAATGTCTTTTAAGTTAAGAGGTATAGGTAAATCCCGATGAGTCCACATGATTTATGGTTAAGGTCTTCTTGTGATGAGCCAAAGCTTTATGAATCTGTATAATTGGCTTTACAGCAAGCCTAGGGGTGAAAAGCTTTTAGGCCAATTGAATCATAAGCCATCTCGATCCTCCTAGAAAATTGGACTTAGGCCAAAACCCTAAGGGGGAACACTTTATATCAATGCTTACAACCAATCTCAAATCACTAAAGACTTGTAATTTCTTTATCATTAGTTGTTTAGCAATGATTAACCCTTATATTTGTTGGAAGTATGCCCTAAAAGTATGATGATTTATATTTTGATACTGCTGAAAATAAATAATAGAGGTTATTCATTCAATTTTATATTTGCAAATTTGATTGCTTTTATTCAAGTATCATAAAATTTCTTGATTATTATATGTAACCTTAAACTTAGCATATAATATTTATATATAAGAGGATTAAGTTTAAGTATAATAATCTAAACAAGTCATTAGTTTAAATGAAGATGAAAACTTCATTTTGATAAACTTTAAGTGTAGTCCATTTGTATATTGTATACAATGATCTTATTTGAATCATTCTATGTGGTGATAGAGAAAATAGAGGCACTTTGTATAACATTGATTATATAGGACTGGCCTACAATAAAATTAATTCTTTGTTAATCTCTGTTAGTAAAGAGAATTTATTTTATCAGAATATAATCATATATGGATTAATTTTAATCATGAGTGACTAATGAATTTCTATACATTAAGTTATGATTATGAATTTACAAGGAAAATACAGTAAAAGATTTTCAGTCAATTACTAAGTATTTTTAAAATATAACAAAATGAGAAGAAGTTAGATATGGAATCCACTCATTCTGAGAAGAAGTTAGATAAGTTATTCCTTTGATAATTGATTTTGATCTTGAACATAATCAGTGCTCAATTTTCTTTAAGTAAAATAAAATAATAAATTTGTGAATCTCACAAATTAAATGTTCAAAAGAGGATCAATGTGAATTAAGGATAAATATGTAATTAGAGGGATTAAAAGACATTCAACCTAGCTCTAATTATGATTACTTGAGGAGGATTAATCTATATGATTACTAAATAGACAAAGATAATTTTCTGTTTTATAATTTATGCACAAAATTAAGAGTTCCATTTTATATTTTTAGTGGAGTAGTATAAAGTTAATAAATAAAATCATATTGATTAAAGAGTTTAATCAAATGATTTAATTTATTAAGCTTAATTTTTTACGTCCATCAAATCGTTATGTTGGCTCCACAAACACTAAAATGAACTATTGGATTAATTGTTAGATCTAAAATATTAAGTGCCCAAATTTAATTTGATTAAACTTATTATGACAAATTAATTAATTTTATTAGCTCATGTTTAATTTGATTAAACTTGTTGGGTTCGATTAATTGTTGGCGCAATCCATAATAGTATAATGAAATAAATAATTAGATTATTTATTTAAATCAAATAATTAGATTATTTATTTAAATCAAATAATTAGATTATTTAATTAAATTAGATAATTATTAATTATCCAAATTATTTAAATCAAAGTTATATTAGATATTATATTCATCCTTTTAATTATCTAAATTAAAATAATATAAAGATATTATTTTAACCTAATCCTATTATGATTAAGAGTTTAAATAAAATAAGGATTCTTGCACTATAAACAAGAGTTTTAGAACCACTATTATGTATTCTTCTTTAGTGCTTCCCTTTGGCTAAAGTTTTTTAACAGAGATAGAATTAAGAACACAAAAATTTAGATCTTTTGCAATTTATTAACTTGCCCACATGAGTAGTCCGGTGGTGGGAGATACAGCATGGAAGATTTGCTGGTGTTGACAGAAAATATTGATGAAAAAATTCATGATTGAAATATTTTTCTTATACCCTCTTGTTGCTAAATTAAAATAGACGTAAAAAGCCTTTAAACATCATTCCTACAATATCAATTATTTATATTATTCTTCATTATTGGATGTTGGGAATAAGAGTCGTATTGCATGGTATATTGTCAACTCTTCTGGTCTTTCAATTTTTACTTGATTTAGAACCATTTTAATTCAAGGGACCGTCTATATCCATCCTTTATAATTTGTCTTCCTGTCATCCATCCTAGATCAGTGTTTTATGTTTATTGCTAGTTCACATTTAATTTTTTTTTTTTAAAAAGCTAGAGCTTGTCCCTTTTGTGTGTAATATCGACTCTATATCCAAGTTAGTCTAACCTATCACCAGCTTGCTTATACTTCTAATTTCATTTAGCTTTGGTAGTATGACTTTCAATGGATAGAAATTATAAATGACTACTTGTAAGCTTCGAAGTAGTGTCGTAGTTTTTCCTTGGCTTGCATCAACATTTGGACTAACTTCTCAACTACAGTATTCTTTCTCTTTGCTTTCAGTAAGACTTTACATGTATAAAAGACTAGTTTTTTATTTTCATTCCTCTTAAACAGCGTAACACTTATAGTTGTATGATGTTTGCAAAATTAAACATGTGCAAACAAAACTGCAAGTGCACAAGTTATGAGTAAGTAATAAAATGATGAGTGAGTATCATTCCCACGAGTATTGATGCTCTAAATTAATGCTAATTACTATAGTGTTAACAACTTAACTTTATCGAGGCTAATTTAAACACTAGGTTGGTTAAAAAAAATTAAAAATACTAAAACTAACAATTAAACAATTCAAGGAGATGAGATTTCTATGGTAAAAGGGTCCTAGGGTCTTGATTTCACCCTATCTTTCCTATATTCTTCACAATTAATGATTACTAACTATTCTTTTAATTTTATTAATCAAGAGTTTAAAATAATCTAATTACCTCTCCCGAGCGTCAAATAAGATCTTATCCATACACAATTAAGTTGATATCCCTATCTAACTTATGATCTATAGATGCATTAAGCTACCATTAAGTGATTACCTTAATTCTATTAACCTCACAACTCAATAAAATCAAAGACTATGCTTTTTAATTCCAACATATGGGTTAAACTTTTCTAAACCCATAGCCCACAAGTCTAAATCTTCTAATCAATTTTCTAATCCAATTAAAAGCATTAAACTCATCAAAAGCATAAATTATAAACACAAGATATAGTTATTAATCAACTAAACATATGAAAACATAGTACTTAATAGAGCTACATTAACCCTAAAACATGAAATTTAGCTACTATAGTCAAATGCACAACTATAATAATGTTAGTGCATTAAAGGGGGTATATATATATAATTGTATACATGTTAAAAATTTTAGAATGCATATCCAATAGACATTGCGCAGTAGAATAAAATAATATAATCAACATATACACATACAACTTCATCAAATACAGTATAAGAATTATATACATATCCTTGTAAACGATTTTGTAAAGATTGTTAGACCTTAAAGCCTTTTGAGCTCACAATGAAGTCTTTCCTTGAACAATTCTAGACTCAAACCTTTGGTGGGATTAGAGTAGCTAAAATGGTAGCCTTTGATTATTATATCATACAGAAATCAAACTAAGTTCAACATTTGAACTAGTTCTTGCATCATATGTTCAAAGATTGAGTTTAGGGACCAAAATGCAACTTCCTCAAAGTTGTATTTTCCTCTTAAAAGGGTAGCATGAATTTTCATTCTCTAATGAATTCTATACCAAATGAAACTTATTTCATTTATTTTAAATGGCTTAAGACACTTTGTGGACACATGTCTAATATGTATCCATGTTTGACCATATAAGGCTATAAATGAGTGACAAATGTCACTTATGTTGTCCATGTACACACTTTGTATGGATGACATTTGTCATATGTAACTCCATGTATGCTACCATTTGTTATAGAAATGGCTTTGCATAGATGCCATGTGTGCAATCTACTTTCTCATGCAATAAGAACCTATTTGCAACATTTGTAAACTATGTTTTCCACTTTCAAAATAGGTCCTAAAACGTATCTTGCTTTCCAAAACCCTCATGGATCGATTCAAATAATCTATACCACTACCCAATGCTCAACGAGTACACTTCATATTATAAAACGCTCTAGGGTTACAACCATTTGTCTTACGTAACACTTTCGTAAATTCGTGAATAATGCCCACATATATGTTACGGATATTACAGAACAGCGCGTTAAACCATATAATTTAAGGCTAACTATTTTTGTATAATCCCTCAGTCACCTATATCATTAGAAGAGTAGAGATATAGATCATCACAGTCAAATCTCTATATGCTCGACCATAAACTTATCTCCAAATTTGTATTTTTGCAAACAATATTTGTAAACTCCTTTGTGATATTGTTTAACCCTATAGAAAATGTTTTTTCAAGTTTATGCTTGTGACCGCAAGAATTCCTGAAATACAATCTCAGAGCATCAAGATATACAACTCACTCATATGAGCTGACAGATCCATATCTACACACACCGGACTCTATAAGCATCAGATCATACCCAGCGACACCCAGTGGTCAGACCACAAAAGTTCTCTAACATACGTGGAACTAAAGTATGGTGGATTACTCACAAGCCTATTGTGGTGCTCAGGTCAAAGGATCATGAATCCTACTTAACTCGAGAAAACCTTCTATTGACAGCTTTATGGGATGTTTGTTGGAGGTCCTCGTAAGTCTGTTCAGTATCCAGTCCTTACTGAATACTTGTATGCCTATACGAACTTCTACTAAGTCCTTTGTCTATTAAGAATAACCATTTGAGTAATTCAAATACACACATGCACTAGTCCAAAAGGAATATTGATTGACCTGCATCGGTAACCATGGATTAGGAATGATATTTTCAAGAACATATTATACAATGACATTTTTTAGCACTATTTGCAACTGTTTGCAACTACGTCATTACTATATTATTCTCAGGTCCTTATCCCTATTTCAGACAAGGTTCTAACACTTTAGAATTTCTAACTTTATCACTAACCTAAACTCTTTCAGATTAGATATAAATGTTTTAGATCTACAATGTTTGAAAACGTTACTAGCTTCTTAAAACTATATATTAACGATTATAATTGAATTTGTTATAATATATCAGAATGGCACATAAGCACCATCTCCAACAACTCTCACTTTCCCTAGCGCCATTCACGACGATATCTAATATTAATCAACACCATATGTTTCTTAAACACCTTAAGAGTTAAGGCCTTTGTGTTCGGGTTCGTTATATTGTTTATAAAATATTCTAGACACTATTACATCTTTTATAGTCAAGATTTTTCTAATTTTGTAGTATTTGATCTCCACATGATTAGAATTTTTGTGTATTTATTCGTGGCTACTACACTCAAGCAATTACCCTGTTATTGTCATAAAATAGTATAATAGAATCCAATGAACTTAGATTTATTCTGAGTTTAACGACTGTCTTGTATCCACTGCTTCCTTTTCTGCTTCTAAAGCTACAAGGTATTCTTCCTTCAAGGTCGAATCAACTATGGATACTTACTTAACATAGTATTACCTTACTAAGGCACCATTTAGGAGAATATATATCAGATGTAGATTTTTCATCATCTAGTTTAGACACCAAGTCTTAATTAATGTTTCCTCTCATTTATAAGTTACATTCTCCATGTATCAAAAACTTATCCTTTTTATCTTTAAGATACTTTAGGATGTGTTTCACAACAATCTAATAGTCGTTACCTAAATTAGACTAACACCGACCAAACTAATGTCAAGTTTCGTATATAACATGGCGTACATCAAGCTACTTATAGTTGATGCTTATACTATGTTGACACTCTAACCCTTTCATCTTTCATCTAAGGAAACATTTTCCTATAAAGATGAATGCCATATTTGAAAGATATATTAACCGTCTCACAGTTGTTTAGGTTATACCTTTCAAGAACATTTTCTATATACAAAGATTGGGAAAGTCCTATTAGCTTCCTAACTCTAGCTCTATCTCTATAAAGCTTTATACCTAGTATATAAGAAGCATTTCCCTAATCCTTCATAGAGAATTTTTTACTTATAACTTTTAACTAATTGTTACATACCAATATCATTTCGATAATAACTATACCATCCACGTAAAGAATAACAGAAAACAATCATGCTCCCATTGCCTTTTCTTAATATACATACTTCCTCTTCGTTTTGATAAAACCAGACTTTCTAATTGCTTAATCAAAATGAAGATTTCAACTTTAGGAAACCTGCTTAAGTCCATAATAGACTTCTTTATTTGCATTCTAGATGAAAAGTCCAGCTGGATGTAAAATCTTCATGCTATTCTAAAAATATCTATTACTCGAGGCATGTATTTTAGAATACCATCTTTACATCTACTTGCTAGATTTGAAAATCAAAATATACAACAATAGCCAATAAAATACCAATTGACTTTAGCATTATAACTAGTGAAAAGGTTTTTTCATAATCAATCCCAGATAACTGAATGTAACATTTTACCACTAGTTGGGCCTTAAAGGTTTCTACTTCCAATTAAGCCATATGCTTCCACTTGTAAACTCATTTACAACTAATATGAACTATTCCTCAGGGAAGCTCAACTAAGTCTCATACTTGATTGACATGCATTGAGTCAATTTTAGATTTTATGGCTTCTTACCATTTCTCGAATTGATGTCTAACATTGTCTCTCTATAAATCACAAGATCCGTTTCTTTACCTAAAAAAACCGCAAGAGTATCTTCACGTATCTTACATACTTATATATAGCCTTAATATCTTTTCCCATTTATGTAGAGGGTGTGTTAAAAGGTATTACACTCAATTAAGTGTGAAATTCCATTGTCGGTTTTATAATTCTTGGATTAACTTCGCCAAGTTCAATTCTTCTACAATCCACATGACCTATGAGAAATAATTTCTCTGGGAATGTGATATTACAAGAAACAAACATTTCATTCTTTCTAGATCATAGAACTGATGTCCCCTAAAGTGTTTAGGATATCTGATGAACCAATACTTATACCTTTTTGGTGCAAGTTTATCCTATTGGGTAACTCTTACATAACAAATATAACCCTAACTCTTAACATACTTAAGACTCGATTTTCTACCAATCCATATCTCATACAGAGTAGTAGAGACAGTTTTAGATGCAACAAGTGAGCTGCAATTTTCTATAGTATGACTTTATAAATATTTTAGAAGATCGGTGAAGCTCATTATTAATCAGACCATGTCTAATAAAGTCTGATTCTTCTTCTCTGAAACACATTTATATTGAGGAGTACTTGGTGGACTAAAGTGAGCAAGAATCTCACTCTCCTTTAAATAATTTGTGAAGTCACTGCTCATATATTCACCTGTTGCGATCTAATTAAAGACATTTAATACATATAATGGTTAGTTTCTCTACCTCAAGTCAAAACCCTTAGAACATTTCAAAAAATTTCAACTTATGTTTCAATAAACACTTATCCATATCGTGACATTCATCGATAAAGACAATGAAGTAGGAAAATCTTACCTATATTAGTGTGATTCATTGGACCACATACATCACTATGTACTAATTCTAATAAATCAATGACATGATGTCAAGCACCAGATAATAGGAGATTTAGTCATCTTCCCTTGAATACGGGATTCATAAATTAGATAAGGTTACATGGTAAGATCGAGTATCTGACTATTACCAATCAAACGGGTTAAGCATCTCCTGCCTAAATGACTTAATCTCATTTGCCATAATTCCTATTTAAAGCTACTAAACTTATTACTTGTTTTATTCACCAATATATTCAAGATATTTTTTGTTGTATCTTAATTATAATAACCTTTCATCAACTGAAATTCAGCAGATGTTACATTATCAATATCATGTAAATATAAGGAATAATTCCTCTTATATATATATATATATATAAAACCTTTAGTGTCTCACACAAGAAGAGATATTAACTACTGATAATGTTCGGCACAAAATAAAAGATATACAACTTAATTCTCTTACAAGTGTAAAAGAAAGAAATGACTAAATTTTGAACAACTTCATTGTTTTTGAAATCTCTGTTTCCTCGCGAAGATGTACTTCTCATTTCTGAAACTTCTTAGCACTGCTCAAATCATGCAACAAATTGTAGGTATATGACAAATGAGCAATATCTAATATACAACAATTTCTAGCAATAAATACTGACAAAATGTCAAAATTTGGTAAACAAAACACCTAAGGGGTTTAAATTGTCTATGGCAAGGTACTTTGGATAATAACATTTACAATGTCCAACTGCAGTGCAATTAAGGACTTTCCTTTGCATTTAATCTTATCTTATGGATTTGGATATATCTAACTATTATTTCAGATGGAGCATAATACTACTTGCACTATTCTTGTGCACTTGCTCCCACTAAATATTAGCAGATATCGAGGCTAGGATATATAATTTGACTTTTAAATCATCATTTATCCTCTTTTGATAAATTATCTACCTCTTCAAAAGAACTATTATCAAAAGCCCCTCTTATCAAGTTATTTTGAATCTAGAACAATTGTGAAATTCACAGTCAGTCATAATTATTATTCTGGTGCCTTATAGTTAGTGTATGTGTCTAATATGTATCTCTAACGGATTGGTCATATTCTTCTTATCTTATCTCCATAAGACAAGACATGAGATGTTTAGCGGAACATTTCTAATTGTTAAAATTAACGTTTTTAGATCATAGATATAGCTAATATATGTTTTCGATCTAAAAACTCCCTCACATTGCTTTACATATTTCCCATAATCTCTCAAACGAAAAAAATGAAAAAATTTTAAATTTTACAGTGAGAAGTAGATCCAATCAGTATTTTACTCTGGCCTCACGCTTTAGCAATATTGGCCTTTGTAAAACCCAAAAAGTAGACAACTCTTGTCAATTACATCTCTTGCAACTCTTACTTATAAACCTAAACACATTTGTTTCTCACGCTTTAACAATATTTGGTAAATGTGTTCCAGATTAACTTGCCAATGATCAAATATAAGTTATCAATACTACTCTCACGCTTTAACAATATTGAGCAATATTTTCGCTTATATTTGCCTCATCTCATATTTAATCAATATAGTCTAAATCACACTAACCAATCCCTCATGCTTTAGCAATATTGGAAAAGACCGAGATGACCTGTTTAACACCGTATTGACAAGGCGGACCATGTATAAATATTATCTCATATTGAAATACATTTCAATTAATTAAGAGAGATTTTTGTAATTTAATAATAAATTTTTCGCATTTCATATAGATCTGATTTATAATTAGAATATTTATTCATGCTAACATAACTAACCCCTACCAATAGGGTTCTCATTGTAGTTAACAACATAAACAAATATTTACATTTTATAATACAGCAATATAACAATTATATCTATATTAAATAATAAAATAAATAAATATTTCACATGCAAAAATGCAAATTAGAGTGTATAGTTTGGAACGACCAGCGCAAAAAGTTGAACTCAGCATTATACAATTTTTTTTTCTTTTTAAGCTTATGCCCCAATGTTCAACTTAAAACATTTTGGCATCAAATAGCCTCAATGCCCCAGTGTTATACACTTGAATGCTCCAGCATTCTATTTAGCAAAGCCCATGTATTATGTATTTGAATGTCCCAGTGTTTTGTGTTGGCCAACGCCCTGACATTCAACACTTGAAAACCTTAGTGTTCCCAAATGCAGAAACTTGGATGAACGCCCTAGCATTACGTGTAGAACACCTCAGCATTTATGTAGACATATGAATGCCCAAGTATTCAAATTGCAACGTCGTGGCATTCCCACTACAATAGGCTATTTTTACACTTTAAACACTTCAAAATGCACCTGCCACTATTACATGGCATCCCCAACACTTCAAATAACACTCTGACAACCCATAAACACATAAAACATACTTTGATACCATCTGCTAGTGCATTAAAGGGTGCATGCATGTGATTGTGTATATATTGAAAATTTTAAAATGCATGTCAAACATACATTGTACAATGGAATAAAACAATATAATCAACATTTATATATCACAACTTCATCAAAAATACTATAGGAATCGTATACATACTTTTATAGACATTTCAGTGAAGATTGTTGGACTTTAAAGCCATTTGATATCACAATAAAGTCTTCTCTTGAACAATTCTAGACTCTAACTTTCGGTGAGTTAGAGTAGCTAAAATGGTAGCATTTGATTAGTATTTTTTGCAAGAATGAAATTAAGTTCAACATTTGAATTAGTTCTTGCATCATATGTTCAAAGATTAAGTTTAGGCACAAAAATGCAACTTTTTCAAAGTTATTTTTTTCTCTCAAAGTGGTAGCATGAATTTTTCATTCTCTAATGAATTCTATACGAAATGAAACTTATTTCATTTGTTTTAAATGGCCTAAGACACTTTGTAAATACATATCCAACATGTATCTATGTTTGACTATGTAAGGCCATGAATGAGTGACAAATATCACTTATGTTGTCCATGCAAACTCCTTGCATGGATGACATTTGTCACATGCAACTCCATGTATGCTGCCATTTGTCACACATATGATCATGCATGGAATTCATGTGTGCAATGTATTTTTTTCATGCAATAGGGATCTGTTTGCAATATTTGCAAACTTTGTTTCCCACTTTCCAAATAGGTCCTAAAACGTATCCTGCTTTCCTAAACCTTCCTAGATCAATCCAAACGATCCATACCACTACCCTAGTGCTCAATGAGTACACTTCATATTGTGAAACTCTCTAGGTTCACACCTATTTGTCTTACATAACACTTTTACAAGTCCGTGAATGATGCCTCACACACACGTTATTGATATTATAGAAAATTAAATCATACAAATTGAGGTTAACCATATCCGTATAATCCTTCCATCACCTATATACTTAGAAGAGCAAAGATATAAATCATCACCGTCAAATCTATATATGCTTAATCATGAACTTATATCTAGATTTGTATTTCTGCAAATAATATCCGTAAATGCCTTAACGATATTGTTTAACCTTATGGAAAGCTCTTTTCTGAGCTTTTATGCTTATGGCCACAAGACTTTCCAAAATATAAACTTGGAGTATCAAGATGTACAACTCATCCATATAAGCTTACATATCTCATATCTGCATACACCGAACTCTATGAGCATTGAATCATACTCAGCGACACCCAGTGGTCAGACCATAAAAGGTATGGAACCAAAGTATGTTGGATCACTTATAAGCCCACCGTGGCGCTCAGGTCAAATAATCACAAATACTACTCAACTCGAGAATACTACCAAAGTATAGTGGATCACTCACAAGCATACCTGGGTTTTTTGGTACCTAAGGCCACTTTTTGGTGCCTAAGGGCAAAGCACTATAGTAAAAATACTATTCATTGGTACGCTAATAAGTTACTGTTCATTGGTAGTGTAGTATATTTCATTTGTTTTGCCTTTTTTTTTTTGAATTTGTATTCCAAATAGCTCCATTAACTTGAAACTTATAAATTGACATTAATATACATAAAAACTCATATATTCACATTCAAATTTTGTAATTATCAATTTAATAGGGGTATAACTGTTAGGGTATGTGCTTACGCGCCATCCCAATTTGTATGAATATTTAGTTTGTAATATTTATACAATGCATATTTTATTAAATCACTGGTAACTTTTATTAAATGGTAATTAAGCTTGTAACATTATAAAAATGATATGATCTGAATGAGTTCATATCTGGTTTAAAGAAGTTTAAACCATGGCTAAGAGTTAGCAAAGCTGATAGTTATAAATGCTAAGTGTTAGCAAGTTATAATACCCAGCGGGATCTAAAAAGTTAGAACCTAATCTATAATGTAACAAAGACCTGAGAATCTACTAGTAATGACAAAATTGCAAAGAGTTGCAATAGAGACTAAGAAATGTCGTTATGGAAGTATCTTCTCAAATAAAGAGTTCCTGATCTACGTTTACCAATGAGGGTCTATCGGTGAAGCACATAGATTAGTGTATGTCTATAGCTGTATTGTACAAATGGTTATTCTTAGTTAACCATGAGCTTGGTTGAAGTTCATATAGACATACAGGTATTCAGTTAGGACTGGATACTGAACAGACTCAAGAGGACCCCAATAGATATCCTATGAAACCGTCAAAGGAAGGTCCTCTCGAGTTGAGTAGTATTTGTGGTCCTTCGACCTGAGCGCCACGGTGAACTTGTGGGAGATCCATCATACTTTGGTTCCACGTATGTCAGAGACCTTTCATGGTCTGACCGCTACGTGTCGCTGGGTATGGTCCGATGCTCATGGAGTTCGGTGTGCGTAGATATGGGATCCGCCAGCTCACATAGATGGGTTGTATATCCGAACTTCGAGATTGTATCTTGTAAAGTCTTATGGCCGTAAGCAATTAACCTGGGAAAGGAGTTTCCTCCAGGTTCGAACATTATAGCAAAAGTGTTTGCGTAAATTGTTCATAAAGATACGAATCTGAAGATAATAAAGTGATGGATGAAATTATCGGGATTTGACGGTAATGATCTATATCCCGTTCATCCTGGATATAATGACGGAAGGATTATACGAATATGGAGTAACCTCAACATGTATGGTCTGACGCGCTGATTTGTAATATCCGTAACGTGTGCGTGGGGCATCGTTCACAGACTTGTGAAATAGTTTCATTTGACGAATCGGGCGTGGACCTAGGGAGTCCCAATATGAAATGTACTCTTTGAGCACTTGGGCAGCGTACCGTATTAAATAGTTTAATACAGTAAAATCCAGCAATTTACTAAGGTTACGTTAACTAAAGTATATGGTCAGATGGTGGGACCCACTTTAGGTTAACTTGGTAACTGAGTAAGGACATAATTGTAATTTCACTTGATAATTATTTAATCGTTAAATAATTCAAATAAATATTTATTTATTTAATTGTTGAATAAATGAATTAAGTTTAACTAAGGTTAAGAGTTAACCATTTAGTTAAGTTAGATTAACTATACTTAATGGTTAAGTAAAAGTTAACCTAACCATGGTTAAATTAGTTAACTATGATTAAAATAATTAAATATTCTTTTAATTAACTAGAGTTAAGAGTTAACTATAGTTAGAATATTTTAATGTTAGTTTAACCTAACTAAAGTTAAAAGTTAACTATGATTAGGTTAGATTAAATTCAAATTGAAATTAAATGAAATTAAGTGTTATGAAATGAAATTAAATTCATTTGTATAAATAAAACAAATGTAAATTAAATTCATAAGGTTTTTGTTAAATTGATTTTGCAAAATTAGGTCAGCCATTTTACAAAGAGAGAAAAGAGAAATTGTCTTCTAATTAATGGATTCAAGAGTTGAATTCATTATTTTCTTTTAAGGCTTAAAACTAATTTAGCAAAATAGGTTTTTGATTAATTGATTAAGTGTTAATCAAAAGAAAAAATCAAGAACACAAGTTTAAGTAGTTAAACAAGTGCTGGATCAAAAGCTGTCATTCTAGATAATCAAACTCACCATTGTTGATTACTAGAATTGATCAAAGACAACATTTTGGTGGACTTCAACAATCTCCAACCAAAGGCTTCAAGGGTTATTTCTCAATCTCGTTTCTGATTAATATATTGTGATTGTGTTTACTGCAATACTTTAAGCTTCCGCTGCTTCATTATATATATGAGATATGTATAAATTATGATTAAACACAAAACCCACATGCAAACACCCATGAATGTACAACACCCAACAATAACATCATATATAAAATGCATTTATCATATGAGACATTACAAGATACATGAATAAAGTTTCATTATCTAGAGGAGAAGAAAGTATAAGGGTTCTTTCAGATGTTATTTCAATTTTTCTAAGGTTTGTGTTTGTTATAGTCGTCATATTCTTCCATTTTAATCTTAATGTCTTTTAAAAATGGACTTTATTTATCTTACATGTTTAAGATGAATTTGTTCAATGCTATTAACCTTGTTGGTTGCTTGATCCATAAAATTACCTAATGGGTAATTTAAATAAAGGTATTTTTGTACAAAGCCCATTAAGGGCATAAAGGGCCCACCAAGGGCATTATCTTAATTTGTCACTCATGGGCTTTCCCTTCACTATTAAAGGGGTCCATTAGAGTCAAACGAAAACATAATTCATTTTATAAAAAATATCTCACTCTAGAAATCTAATTCTCTTTAGCTTCTCTCTAGAAAATACTAATTTACCTTGAGATTATTTTATCAATGAAGGCCCATAAGCCTTTATTTTGTGCCGTCTGTGGGAATTGATTATCAATTAATTGGGTGATCTTTGATTTCAAGCAAAAATTGGTATGATTCCATTATTTTTCCCCAAAATTTTTGGGCTTCTAGGGTTCTTGAGCATTGAAATTGTTTGTCATTTAATTGCATGTTCTCTTTCATCTAAACCCATACACATTGTAATTGCCAAATAAATTTTGGTTGAACAAGAGAATTTCAGTTTCCCAGAATATGAACAACAATCATTTCATGATTTTACAACATTATTTTATTAATTACCATTCACTTTTTGATTGAATCTTCGATGGTATAATTTATTTCCTTTTTGGAAACTGTGTTGCTTAAGACAAACCAAAATTGATTGTTGATTTGTCTACTCCTATTCTGATTTATCAAGGTTGTCTTAGGAGAAGCATTGATTTGTTGATTACTCTACAATTTCATTGTTGTTTTATTATTTCTATAGATCAATTAGGTAAACAAAAAAAAAGAGTGCATAATTCGAGATTAATCATTTCTATGATTTCATTTATTATTCATTTCTTTGTTCAATTTGATTTTGCCTTAATATCACCAATTTCTCTCTCTATCACATGGCCATGAGCTAGATCAAATGGATAATATTGATTTTACCTTGAAGTGCTTTAATTAGGTCCATGATCTAATCAAGGTCAAACGGAGAAAATTGATTGTCAAATTGTGTTCATGATCTGGATCAGTTGATCAAGATCCAGCCAACTTATGAACTATATAATGATCAACTATTGATTATACGATTCATAATCAACCATAGGCAGCTTGTTTTTATTTTTAACAGCTACATGATCATGATCAAACAGCCATGATCATACCTTGTTGATCATATTGGCTTATGATTGTTTATGAGATGGCTCAAGTTGATTTCACATGAACCACATGATTTTTATCAAATGATTAAATCTTGATTTTTGAGGTAGAATAATAATACAGTTAGATTTAACTATAATGAAGGTCATAGAGTTATGGATGTGTTGATAATGATCTATGATTTTGTTTTAATTTCTTGGTATTGTGTTTTAATCATACGACTTTGGTAAGGTTTTGGGATAATCTAATCATATTAATTAGTTTTGATTGATCTATTTTTTTGATTAAAATATTTCAATGGCCATAATTTATTTGAAAGACAAAAAATGGTGATGTGACACACAGACTTTTATTTGAAGCGAAAAGAAAGAGATAAGTGGGTGTTTTACGTAAAAACTATTTTGAGTTCATTAATCCACAATTTTTCAATACTTATTTTATTATTATTTTATAAGAAAGAGAAGGGAGAGGAATACATCAAAAGTGGTGATGTGATTTAACCCCTCTTTGTTAATATTTTATTATTTTAATATGACCAAAAAAATAGGTGTGAAGCCCATGTGTCTAGAAAAGTGAAACTATTTTGGCCTATATATGTCTCACCACTGTTTTAATATTATTTGATTATTTTAATATAACAAAAGAAAGAGAATGATGTAGGGCCCAAATGTCTAAAAAATGGAATCATCTTGAGTCATGCATGCCTCACTACCTTTTGTTATTATTTTATTATTTTAATGTGACAAAAAAAAATGCAAGGTTCTTATAGGAACTAAATCTGCACGAAGAATATGTTGCTGAATTAATCAAGTTACTGAGAAGGAATGGCTTTATATTTACCATCAATAATCAGCAGCTAACTACAAATGGTGACTTGGCTAATGAAGTTTGGAAAGTCGCAGCCATAAGAATGGCAGTTAACTAACAAAAGTTGTAGAAATAAGGAAAAGTTCATAAGACCAGAGCAATTCAACCAAGGTGGCTGGGTCATAAGAAAATTAATGAAAAATATGAATGAGCTAAATGCTAGCAAGTTTGCCCCAATTTGGGAAAGGCCTTACTAAATCAAGGCAGTAATTGGAAAAGCACTTACAAATTGGTAAGCATTAAAAGAAAAGAAGTACCTACGCATTGGAATATTATTCATCTTAAGAAATATTACATGCAGAAATGAAGAATAGATAACCATTATCTATATGAAAGATAAGGCATGATCTCTCCTCTATCTCAAAGCTAATCTCTTCCCTATCTTAAAGCTGTTACAAAGCTTTTTATCGCTATTTTCCTTACAAAAGAAGTTATGTTTTTATTCATGAAAAGATATGTGACAAAGTTTTCTAGCATGAAAAAGCGGACCGTCGGTACCTCGCACAAAAGTTGACTAATCTAGTCGTATAAATTTTTAAAAAAAAGTCAAAGGTCAGTGTGTCGCATCAAAGCCAACTAATCTAGTTGTATAAATCAAAAAATTGACAACATTGCACTAAAGCTGACAGAGTTAGTTGTATAAATCAAAAAGTCGACAGCATTGCACCAAAGCTAACTAATCTAGTCACATAAATTAAAAAGCTCACAGTCAATAAATCGCACTAAAATCGACTAATCTTGTCAAGCCTCAAACCCAAAAGATCTGACACATGACATCACTTACATTCATTCAATAAAATGCAGTCATAAATAGTATTACATAAAACTTCAAACTTTAATTCAACATAGGAATCCTTAGCAAGTTGCTAGTAAGTTCAACACTAAAATCAACTTCAAACTTAAACCTTCATTTCAATTTCTTTCAAAATTATAACAATTGAATTATGACTGGGACAATTAGTAAACCAGAGATACGCTGAGTTTTATCAGAGATTAACACTCTACTACGTCACCAGTAGCAACTTTGTTACCGGAAGCCCAGAATATATTCATTGCAAATTCTTACTTAAAATTAACCAATAACCACACTTTGTGAAACTTAAACCAAATCCAACCACACATAATAAAATAATACGTAAGTATTTATTCAATAGGAACAAATCAAATATCTTATCCCACATGTCCCCAAATGAAAAACTCAGCAACCTAGCAACTTAGGGAACCCAAGGAACAGCAAAAACCTTGCCAAATTCGCTAAGCATACATGTACCTTATTTACCTGAAATCACCATAAACTATAATGAGTATAAAACTCAGTAAGCATACTAGTTTTTCATATTCTATAATATAGAAAGTAAAATAATATAGAATAGAGAACGTAAAGATATAATAAATAAAGTAAGCTTGAAAAAATATCAAATACAAATACATATATGTATACAATGCATATGTATAATATGCTGTGATAAATCAAAATCATAATCTTATCAAATCACATGTCAGGTAAGCGCTTACACATTCTTTCAAAATATATAATAGAAATAACATCACTCAACTACTACTTAGTAAGACTTACATATCACATATCACATAATGAGCCAAATGTTACTCATAGGTGACATACCGTATGAGAGGAATAGTACAAGTGAGGTTTTTAAATTACACATATATAATGCTCATACCCGAAGGTAAAAGCCAAACCCTCACCTTGATCATCAGTGAGTCCTCTCACATGCACCAATATGCCACCACACAAATGTGATGACTCACTCTTCCTTTAGGTACCAATAGGATCCTCCCTACATACGGAACACATAACATATACCAATCCCGAAGAAAAGGCCACACATAAAGGCTCCACAAATCACATAAAATGCCTACTAAGTTAACAGTGAGTTCAAGCATCCTCAAAATAAAAAATATTTCTCATGGACATATTACACTTCAAAAGCTCTCTTTGTTAAACACATTTCACTTTGAAAGCTCACTTTCAAAAACATATATATGTCATGTATGTCCATGCTCACATTCATAAACACATGTCTTCACATTTCATATCAAAATATACTTTGACATAACATAAACATATTCCTAACCACATTTACAAAATCATACATAACAATTACTATGTTTATTGTGATTTCAGTAAAAATTCTAGTATACTTACCTCTTAGCACTTTCGGCTACAAGGCTTAAATCTCCTTAACCTATCAATGGAGATTAATCCTTTCATGAGCCTCAACATTCATACAAAACACTTTAAATAGCTTACAAAATTGCACATATTGCACTTATCACATCGAATTGGTTTAATTACTTGATTTCTCAAAACCTGTTATTCTGACCACTTATACATTACAAAATTTTCTTATACATCAAATGATGTCCAATTACACCAAAATCAGAATATATCATTTTTTACTCATATATCCTCCTTATATATTAATATTATACAAATACCATTTAATCTCCTAATTTTATAAAATCATATACTAACTCAAAAATTATACAAATACCACAGAATTACTCTTAACACATATCTCAATTCATGATAAATATTTCACTTCAAAATCACTGCAAAAAGTATTTTAAAACTATTTTATTCTATAGCATTAAAAATTTGTTAATCAAATACTACAATGAGATGACACTCTTTAGAAAATCATAACAAATTAACCAACTTTATCTAAATTCAAAATTCTGAGTATATCATATTAGACATATAACCTTATCATATTCCATAAATTCATAATTTTTGAAGATCATTCAATAGATCAAAAATTATTTGTCTCTATATTATACTGTTAACATAGGAAATTTCCAGAATTTTAGGGTCATTTTGGTAAATTCACTACAAATTTATTTTCTGGAATTTTTAATCGATTCAAAGTCTCAAATAATTATAAACATGTCTAATTTCATATAATCAAAATTCAAAACCAGAATCGAATCACAACAATTTATAAAATTCCTAGATCAAGCGACTATCAAGTAGAAATTCTACAATTCATAATGATTTATCAAGCTATCTATATAGACCATCATCAATTCTCACAATATCTTACGAAATACACATCAAATCCTCAATTGTACATATTTTCAAAAATCAAAACTTAAAGAAATTAACTAATTTAACACCAAGAAACTAAGAAAAGGTTATAATATACCTCTTAAAGCTTAAATTCTAACTTTCTTCTTCTTTTTCTTCTTCTTCTTCTTTTTCTTCTTCTTCTTCTCTTTCTTTCCCCTTTCTTTCTCTCTTTTCTCACTCTAAAAGAGGTAGCTCAACCAAAATGAGTGAATTAAGGTTTCAAATGTGTGTTTTTATACTAAGAAGCTAATTTTTAGTATTTACGAATTAGCCCCCAAAACTTTCAAAGTATTACAATTTAGTCCCTAAAATAAATCTAAAGTCTTGCAAATAAACCCAATACTAATTATATATCCTTAACCTATATAAACACTACTAATAACAATACATAAATCAAGTATCACCCACATACAAATAAAATATGTATATTTATATATATATAAATATATATTCTTACCGGTTGTGGATACTAGTTACTACAAATCTAGTCACATAAATCAAAATGTCGATGGTGAGTGCGTCGCACCAAAACCAACTAATCTAGCAGCATTTTGATTAAAAAATTGACGGTCAGTACAATGCACCAAAGCCAACTAATCTAGTCATATAACTTAAAAAGCCGACAGCCAGTGCATTGCACAAAATCCAATTAAACTAGTTGCATAAATCAAAAGCTGACAATTAGTTTGTCGCACTAAAGGCGACTAAATTAGTCACATAAATCAAAAAGTTGACAAATCATGTCACAACTAAAGCTAAAAAATCATGTTGTACATTAAAGTAGACTAATCATGTCGTACATTCAAAGTCAAATAACATATGTCCTATATTCAAAGCCGAGAAATATACATCACACTATTTATATCACAAAGGCAAATAAATAAGTTGCGTAAATCAAAAGACAACAAATATATGTCGTACCACTCATATAAAAAATGATGACTAAATAAGTTACACTAGTAAAAGAAGATGACCAACATATTAAGCATCATTCATACTTAAGAAAAATATGACAATTTAATAAGTCGCATAAACCAGAGACAACTAAAAAATGTCAGTCATTTAGCAATAAAAAGATGACTACTCAAGTCACATCTCATAAATCGAATTGCAATTGAATATATTGCATCTTTATGACTAAATTACATCATTGTAAATACAAAAGCCAACTAAACAAGTCGTACAAATTAAAAAGCCAACAAACATACATCGCACCATTCACACTTACAAAAAATGATTAAAATAAGTCGCGCAAATCAAAAAGATAAACATACGTCGCACATTCATACTTACATTTAAAAAGACGACTAAGTACATCGCACACTAAAAATTAAAAGACGACTAATCATGTTATACATTCAAAATCAAGAAGCAACTAGTTATGACTAGTTATATCGCATCATCATATCAAAAAGATGACTAATCATGTCACACAATTATATTAAAATATAGCTAGTTATGATTGCACATTATGTTCATAAAGCTAACATTCATAGTTAAAAAATGAAAAATTATGTCACATATCTAAAGCAAAAAAGGCGACTAATCTTATCGTGCTCATAACTTAAAAGAGATTCTGCCAAGACTCTGTCAAATAGCAGTTAAAGCTAGTTTCAAAGGATTCCAAAAAGAGAAAGAATCATAAGAAGCAGAGAAAAGCATCGGCTATTAAATCTTGTGAGTTATTAAATCACACGAGTCATCAAATCTCGTAAATTATCAAATCTTACGAGTTATCGAATCATGTAAGTTGTTAAAGCATGCAAGCTATCAAAGCTTGAGTTGCTAAAGCATGAAAATTATAAAATAATGCGAGCTATCAAAGCACGTGAATTATTGAAATATGCAAATCATCAAAAATCTTGCAAAGTACACATTTATGCAAAGTTATTAGTTACACAAGATGCAAACTATTATCCTTATAATCATATCTTGAAAATAAAATCTTATTTTCAAAGAAAGCAAGACAACAGAAATTGTAACTTATATAACAAAACAACTCGTTAAACGATCAAAAAAAACGACTGAGTATGTTGCACTATCATAATCAAGAGTCACAGATTGCTTACCAAAACTAATTTGGCAATAAGATGAATAAATAAATCATAATAAAAAAAATAAAGATAGCTTTGCCTCATAAAAAAAAAGTACGAAGAATAGATCTTGCAAATTTTGAATACACGATTTCTAGAAAAGCAAAAAAAATGCATGAGTTAAAAAACACGTGAATTGCCAAATCACACAAGTTGTCAAGCCTTGCGAGTTACAAATTATCAAAGTCTCGTAAAATAAATTTACAAGAGCTTTCAAATATAATGTTATTAGTAAAAATTATTTGTACAAGATACAAGTTGTTCGCTTCACAATTATATCATGATAATAATAATTTGTAAAATAAAAGTAAATAATAAAATAGCAAGTTATATTATAGCACAACTAGTTGCACGATTGAAAGCCGACTAAATAAAGTTACATGATTGAAAGACGACGGAGTATGTTGCAAGACTCATAGTCAAAAGACGACTTATGTCGCAACATAATAATTAAAAGACAACTGAGTACGCTACACCCTTATGATCAAAAAATGGCTACTATGTCACAAAATCACATCAAAAAGACAATTAGTCTTATTGCATTGCATGCTCATAACTCAAAAATCATCATTCTTGTCACATACACATAGTTAAAAAAAGAGGACCAATTATGTCGCAAATTCAAAGTTAAAAGGCAAATAATTATCTCAGACATTTAAAAGATGACCAATTATGTTGCACAATCAAAATCAAAAGACGATCAACTGTGTCACACAATCAAAATAGGAAGACAACTTAAACAAGTTGCACGACTAAAAAGGCAACTAAACAAGTCGCATTGTTTAAGAAAAAACTAAATAAGTTGCATAAGTGAAAATGACTAACTCTATTATACAATCTTAAATAAAAGGCGACTAGTCTTGTCGCATACTCATAGCAAAAAAGATGACTTCTCATCTCACGTATTTAGAATTGAAAAATAAATAATTAAACCTTACAATTAAATAAGTGATCAAAATTAACTATATACATAATTGAGAATGCTATATGTCATATAGTGCATTTAAGAAAACGAATAGTCATACAACTAAATTCAATCAAAAAGTGACTAAATAAGTCATGTAAACGAAAAAGAAAATACTTATTTCACACGGAAAAAAAAAGTGGAGTGAAATAATATTCACTATTCACTTACTTTTACGATAATTTTTGAATCTCAAATATAACAATTGATAAAAGAATGTCAGATTGTATTCATCCGATACCAAAAAATACATAAAATATGCTTAGTATGCATATCTTAAAAGAAAACATATATCTTTCTCTATAAAAAGAAAGAAGAAGAGAAAATAAAAATAAACTAAAAATTAACAAAACCTTTCGAATACTTTCTAAAAAAGAAAAAGAGGGTTGTACAAATTATACATCTTAAAATAGACCCAAAAGGTGATATTTAACATATATCAGTATATCCTTATCAAGATAAATATAAAGTCACCCAATACATCTCAATAGATATCTAAAGTATACCCTCATCGAGTAAAGTATGAAATCATCCAAATACATTCTAAAGGCATACCTCATAATATGCCTCAAAACAAACTAATAAGTACAACATTCAAAAAAGGTCTTAGAACATGTTCATCAATCAAAGTAAATATTTACTCGGTAGAAGGATTACTAGTGAACCTAGAAGTAACAAAGTTTGAAATTAAAAAGTACAAAAAAAATTGGGGGAGACAAATGAAATATCTAAAAAGCATTCTTTAGTAGGACAACTTCAGCATAAACATCTTTATAAGTAGAACTTTTCCCTTTCTATTATTTATACATGGAATAATAATGATGAACAAACAAGAATAAAAGGACAAAACAAACAAAAAAAAACTCACCAATGCCTTCTAATAAAATAATTTAGGAAGAGGAAAATCAAAACCAACTCCTTGTTGTTTGAGAGAATCATTAATACCATCAGACTTAGACTCTAAATTTGAATCATCTACCCCATCATGATTCAAGTCATCATCAGTTTAAGCCAGACGAATTTGTAAAGAAGACACGTGGAAATATTTGGTACCAGTTATCCTTCCTACGAAGAAATCCTCCATTTAGACTAAACCCTCTTACTATCAAAAAAGTTTATCATAATGATGTCGCGACTCTAAATGATTTATTTAAAATTTGCTATCTCTTTTCAACTCATGACAAGCTCAGAATTTTTTATAGCAAGATCAGCGAGTTGTCGAAATACTAAATCATCAACAAGTTTTTCTCCTTACCAAGGTAGCAAAATTAATAGGAGCAATAAATAACCTATTTTTACAATAAATCAACAGTCGAACTCTCCGTCAGAGTTTTATTTTCCTCTAACAAAACTTTCTTTTAATTAACGTAAAGCTGAACAGATGCGAGTTTAGACTCAAACTCCACAACTTCCTGATATCTCTCATTCAATAAAGCATTCTTTTATTAGCAGTAAGTTGGATAAGATGCGAGTTGTGATTCAAGATAAAATGCTACCAACTAGTTGCTAAGAATGCAATGCTGGAAGAACAAAGAAAGACAAGTCGAGGAAGACAAATAAACCAGTCAAACCAAGACATACTCTAAAAAATAAAATTATAACACTAGAACTCCAAATCATTATACTAAGCCTATTTCACTAAATAGTTTTTTGAAATAGACAATTTAAAAAGAGAGGGTATAAGTGTAGGAGACATCAAATTACCTAATGGGTAATTTAAATAAAGACATTTTTGTACAAAGCCCATTAAAGGCATAAAGGACTTACCAAGACATCATTGTAATTTTCTCACTCTTGAGCTTTCCCTTCATTATAAAAGGGTCCGTTATAGTCAAATGAAAACACAATTCATTTTATCAAAAATCTCACTCTAGAAATCTAATTCCCTTTAACTTCTCTTTAGAAAATTCCAATCTACCTTGAAATTATTGAATCAATAAAGACCTATAATCCTCCACTAGTAATGTTTATACTTCTTTTTCTTCTTTGGAATCTTTGTTTTCCACAACAAGACCACTTATGAGAGTTTTGCATTTGTGAACTTCTCTTTAATCGACCTATATTCTCTTAAAAGCATACTAAAAAACAATAGTTATGTTGCTTCCTCCATATGTAAGTACGTTTCATACCAATACATCAACAACTATAATGTTATCACGAAATGATTCAGGCGCAAAATTTGTAGACAAGCTAATTCATACTAGGAGAAGGTTATAACACCAAGGTCTTGTGATATTGGTATTACAATTGCAACTTAGATTTCCATAATTACACATCATAACATCCTAGTAGCCCTCTTATATTGAAGCAATCAGTGTTCTTCCTTTCCTTCTTGATTTAGTGGTCATCCATTTATGACTGCAAAAAAAAAAGTTCTCTACTACATTTCTAACCATCAAATATATCATTCCTCTTTCCTCATCTTCTACCTTAATCTTTGGTTCTTCTAGAATCTTTAGAATTTTTTCTCATTCTCTTCCTCTTATTATTTTTCCCATTGATAATATGAAGATCCATATATTGCATCACATTGGACTAGCCTTTTCTTATTTTCACTTTTCTCCTCCTCCTATTTCTTAGCTTTTTTGTCTTTCTTTAGCATCTCCTTCCATACTTCATTCTATAGCATATACTCTTTGAGCCTATTTCTCATTAAGGCATTAACTTACCCTTTTAAAGACCGCATTCATCGATGTTGTGCCCAAACTCCTAGTAAAAGGTGTTGTCGAGGATTTAATACATGTGGGTATATGCATATGCAATTGTGTCTAATGCCTAAAATACGTATCACACACATATTATACGCGGCGGAAGCGTGTAAATTAAACAATATATATAATTAATACATATATTAATCACATTAATATATTAGAAGGTTTGAGAACTCATCTTAATGTATAATGTTATACATATTTTTTCTCGGAGTCCGATGGAGACCAACTTATGGGTAGTTCTGGTCACCAACATAGTGGGCTTTATGAGCTAGAACAGCAGCCTTATATCTAGCATGGGATTAACTCTTAATCCCCAAAATGTCCGGATGTGTTTAAATCTTTTTCTCCAAAAGGATAAGAAATAGGGAATTTGAAGCAATCTACCATTGCTTCAATTGGAAACATAGAGAAAAATGAAACAGTTTCATTTTTCCCTTTATTTTTTTTCTTTCTTTTTCTTCTTCTTCTTCTTCTCCTTCTTTTCATCTTCTTTTCCTCTATTTCTCTCTTTCTCTTGGGCATAATGCCCAACACACACTCACACCCCCACTTCTCTCTCTCTTTATATATATATATAAAATAAAATAATAATATAATATATTATATAATATAATAAAAGAGATATTTTGATTATTTAACCATTAAATAATCAAAGTATGAAATGACCATTTTGCTCATCATGAATAGTTACCAAGTATACCCCCTAGTGGATCCCACCAAATTTCACACTTGGGTAAACTCAGCTGAGGGACCACAATAAGTCACGTGTCATAATATAATTAGTAAATAATAATTATTAACTAATTGTTATATTTAACACTTAAATACAGACATGAACACATTCTCGTGGTAGTGCTGAATATTGTTAGATTAAACACTTTAATCTAGCACGCTGCCCAAGTGCACAACGAGTATACTCCATTTTGCAGGACTCTCTAAGTCCTACGTATGATTTGTCAAATTGACCTATTCCATGAGTCCGTGAGCAATGCCCCATGAACATGTCACAAATATTACAAATCAGCGCGTTGAACCATACAAGCCGAGGTTACAACGCATACGTATAGTCCTTCCGTCATGATATCCTGAATATGCGAGGATATAGATTATCATCGTCAATTCCCCTAGTGCTCATCCATGTCTTATCTCCAGAGATGTATCTCACTGAATAATATGTGCAAACTCTTTTCCATATTGTTCTACCCTGGCGAAACTCTTTTTCGGGATTTTTTCTTGTGGCTATAAGACTTTTCGAGATACAGTCTCGAAGCATTTGGATATCGAACTCCCTATACGACTTGACGGATCCTATATAAGCATCGGACCATACCCAGTGACACCCAGTGATCACACTATGAAAATTTTATGATATGCGTAGAACCAAAGGATGGTGGATCACTTACAAGCCCACCGTGGCACTCAGGTCAAAGGACCACGTATACTATTCAACTCAAGAGGTCCCTCCGTTGACAGCTTATATAGAATGTCTATCGGAGACCCTCATGAGTTTATCCCATATTCAGTCCTAACTGGATACCCATATATCAATACGAGCTCTAAGCTCACAGTCGGCTAGGAACGACCATTTATACCCTATAGGTACGATATATGCTGATCTATATTAAAGGTATCCACCGACAGACCCGTATCGGCAGAAATAAATCAGGGACAATTATTCAAGAACATACTTGCGCAACTAGCATTTCCTGGTACCCAATTGCAACTCTTGTAACTATGCAGTTACTGGTATATTCTCAGGTCTATATTCTATTACAGACAAGGCCCCAACTCTTGGATATACTGAGTATTATAACCAGTTAACCCTTAGTTGTGCTAACATTTAGCATTTATATCTCTCATTGTAGCTAACCATGATCCCTTATCTAAAATCCTTTAAATTTGATCCGAACGTCTTCAGATCTACAATGTCTATAACGTTACATTGCATAATACCATATAAATGGATATTAGTGATTTAATGGGAATGTACACTTGTATAAATACACAAGTATTTTTAAATTCAGGGATGACACGTAAGCACTGACCCTAACAAAAGGCATAATAATTGAATTGGTTACGCTTTTTTACTAGAGTCCCAATTACTTTAAGCTTTTATAAGATTCATTTGTCTTTGTTTTCTTCCTAAATTTGTTTTGCTAAAGTATTGATTGGAATAAAAATAGCTAATTATTAAATCTTCCTCTCTTTCCATTCCTTACATCTTTATCATTGAAAAATCTCTTACTTTCTTCCTAACGGGCATTTTCTTACATATTAGTGAGTGTCATTATTGTCTCTTTCTATTGTAAGGCTTCATTTTCCTCCTTTTTTATCCTTTGTGCTAACTTTGATTGATTACCTCGAAATAAAATAAAATTCTTCCTTACAAAGTGATAGTAGTAATCAATTGTTGGTTAAAGCGTCTTCTTATATGTCTATATAGCAACTTCCATGTCACCCCTTCCCATTTGGGTAACTCAAGATTAAACTACTTCAAGAAGCTTTTTATTGTCTCAGTTTTTCCTTATCAGAGTGAAAATAGGTGAGATGTTGTCTTTTACCTTTTGTGGTTCTTGAGGTATTAACTATAGATTATGTATATATCATGTTGTAAGAAGCAATAGAGTTTTCCTACAAGCTTCAAAACTAAATCTAAGTTAGTCCATAAGGCTAAAAGAAAAGCCAAACACTTTAAAGCATCCTCATCATGTATGATCAACTTTTAATTGGAAAGGAATAAATATGCCTTTGGATCTCAGGTTCCATCATCATTCTTAGTGTTAGCACAATGAATTTCTTTACTAAAACAATTTTTGTTGATTTTTAAAGCTACCATAACAACATCTTCCCCCAAGCTAACTCTGTTATTAACTGTTACAAATCTATCATATATCCTCTTCACCTCTTTCAAAATTGCTTTTCTCATGTTGACATTTTTCTCTCTTCCCTTTCTTTCATTCCTTCTCTTTTATGTTAATTCTTCTTCCTCCAAATCGCATGTTGTTTTTCAAGTTAATCTTTCCTTACTCTATTATTCATCATGTTCTCTATCATATCTTGTTGTGGATATCAAGTCATGCTATTTAGTTTGACACCCTTATGGCATCAATTAAACCACAGCCTTGATATTCTTTTAACTCTATGCGCAGCAGAAATCATAACTCACATCATAAGTAAGAACACATACGATCAATATACCAATAAAGATAAAGAAAATAAATTAATCAATAAGACACAAAATATACGTGATTCGGCCCAAAATTGCCTAGTCTACAAATGATCCATAATCCAACTTCTTATTATTGATATAGATCACTAAGTATCTTCTTACATCATCAATGACCCCACAAGACCTCTTAGATCTCCTATAAAGGCCTCTAAGTATCTACTCTTAATTACTATAAATTTCCTAAGACCTCTTAATATCTACTCATAAGAGATTTTTACAAGGAATATAAGAATAGCTTGAGCATCTAAGCCAAAAGGATCTATGGTATTTCTTTTGTTCACTCAAAAACTAAAAGAAAACACTCACAAACGTTACACCCTAGTGCACCACGCACTTAGTGCCTACCTAACTCCTCTGTTCTATCTTATGGTTTATATCTTGAAACTTTAGATGTTTATCTTTTCTCTTATCGCGTGAACAGTACCTTATGAACAGTACCTGCCACATGTGAACAGTATCCATTTTTTTGGCTTTTTATTTTACTCCTCTCTTGTACACTTAATGTGTACTTGACTTTATAATGACTCTCTTTTTGGTATTCATCTCAATTCTTACCCATATAAAATTGTTAAATCACTCATTTCTAACATATCTCTCAATTGCGATCAACCTTTTCTTCAGCATCTGATTCTCTTTGCGAGATTCTTCTAACTACTTCAGGATTTTTAACCATTGTAGGTACATCTCTCGTTACACTATGAACAAAAAAACTTTTATTAATTCTATTTTCTTCTTCTAATTCTATGTACTTTGATTAAATTGATTTCTCTTAGGTTCTGCCACCTATTGGTATATAAATAAAATAATTCTGTTTATATAAAAATAAATGCAATGGAAGCCAGATTGTCTTGTTCATAATTACATGTATAGGGATAAAAGATTACCTCAATTCCTATTTACGGCAGATCTTGAATTGACTGGCTGTAATCTTCTCTACTATCCTCAATCTTCAAACTCAACGCCTGTGGGCGCATGGATCTTTCTTAATCTCTAAACACACTAATACCCAAATTTGAGATAATGGTATTAATTAAATTCTTTTCCCACGTAAGAATATGTAAAAGAATTTTTCTCTGTATAGTTGTAGTGTACTTTTTTTCTTATTACATACCTCCCATATATATAGGGATCTTCCTTGGGTATTTAGAATTTGATTAGGATTAGAAAATTAAAGTTTGATTAAGATTTGAGCTAGTAGAGGGACTACAAGACCGATGGGCTTCCTAGCTCCAACTTAAAAGGCCTAGTCCTTATTATCTCATAATACACAATTTCTTCTAAGTTAACCCCAGGCTATTCCACTAAAAACCAATGGCTGTACTCTAGTAACCCATGTTAAAAATAAAAGCCCATTTAATTAAAACTCTTTTTAATTAAATTGGGTTTGGTCTTTAGACCAACAATAACCACTTAATTGACCCTCTAATTGATGTCCATGATTAAAGCTAGGCCTTGCAAAAATGTCTTGCCTCAGGCTTGCCTCTTTAATTACTTATTTACCCCTAAGTCACTAAATGCTCTAATGATCACTTTTAATATATCTATATTTGTAATAAATTTACAAATAAATATTATTATTCAATAAATAATTTATTGAATAAACTGTGGCCACAGATGCTAATGATTAAGTACTGCAAACAGCTTATATGGATATTAATTATTAGATTCCATCTTGCAAATACATTTTCTACGACCCATGAAATTATATCTCCAAGCTATCGAAGTTTTGACCGTTTATAAAGATCTCACTCCGTGATAACTCAAAATACACAATGTATGAATGTAAGTTTATTACTTGCTTAGGATTAAGATCAATCAAGCTTATTAAAGCTTTTGTGAATTAAGATCTACGACATTTAGTTAACCAGATCGAAATTCACAATAGTCCTGTTCAATGTATCATATACACTAATTTGTCTACTCGAAGTCTCTACTTTAATGATCAAGGTAAATCATCCACTATAAGAAGCAAAAAAACTACAACTTTACATAATGAATGCCCTTTCATTAATGGTTGTTAACTAAATTTAATTTATAAAAAAACCTGTGATCTATACCCTCTGTATTAGCATCATATGCCTAATACATAGATCACATACTTTATAAATATGAGCTTATCAATATATGCTCAATTATATGTATGAATAAACTTTATTAATCTAATAAAATATTATTACACATGCTTTAAGAGCATAAATAACATTATATGTCTAACAATCTCCCACTTGCCCTAAAGCATGTCGAGTAACTATTGAACCCCAATATTATTCATATGAGTTTTAAAACTCTTTGCTGGCAATGACTTAGGTGAATGGATCCACTAGATTATCAGCTTACGTAATTTTAGATACCATGACCTCATAATTTTACACAAAACTCCTTTACCAAACATGATTTTCTCTTAATGTGTTTTCTTCTCTTTTGGTATTCGATTCCTTAGACTGTGCTACTGGTGTTGTGTGATTTCTATAACACAAACTAACGCAAGTGCACGTATCGCAACAAGTAATAAAGTGATGTGTAGAGTATCGTTCCCACAGAGAATGATTTATCTTTTCTAGTTTAAGTACCGAAATGGTGTCTTTCTACTATTATCCAGAAAATGATTTAATGTATGATGATTAAACTACTCAAGTAAAAGAACAACTTAATTATGCTAAGTGATAAACTAAATTACCAACAAATTATATTCAATATGAGAAATCCTAGGATTACAAACTATCCCTCATTATGCAAATAAATTCAGCAGAATCTCTTTGATGTTTATTGGTTCTCAACTTGATATATTGACCAAAACACTCAACACATCACAAGCCTCTTTTGCAGGTCAAGTGAATCTATTCCATCCAATCAAATATCTATATGTCTATGATAAATAAATTGAACAAAATTTATTAAGCACAAGTTTTATGAGCCATACATGCCTTATGAGTATATGTCTATCTCATATGAAACTCAAGTGTACTACACTATGATCATGCATCAATATGCTTAAGACTAAATACCTAAATGCCTTTGTCAAGTTTATTTAAGCATTTCTAGATCAATTTAACCACTGGCCAAGTAATCAAATAGCATTAAGCACAAGCACAATGAATATACCAAAAGCTGAATTAAAACCATAAAAGAGAGAACTAAAATCAATCACATAATGAGTTCAAGGATGTAATCCTAGATGAACGAAATTAGCTCATCATTAAACTACACAATCTTGAAGCTAATTCCATCAATACATGTAAACTAAACATCTTACAACAAGTAAAGAATCAAAGCAAAGAAGACATCCCTGTCAAATGCCTTTGTTGTTGAAGCTTGCTTCCCTCCTCTTTGATTTCTTCAAACTTAGAAGTTAGGTGTTTCTTTGTGTTTCCAGCTGCTGTCCCAGCTGGAGTCCTCCTCAAAATGTAAGTTTTGAGCCATTAAATAGGTAAGAGCACGGAATTAGGGCGCATTTTGAGTTGCTTTTGGGTTTCCTGATTTTCAGGAACCTGTCAAAACTTGTTGCCCAGGTCCCGGCGCCGCGGCGCTGCGTTTTGGCGCTGCGGCGCTCACTTTCTGTAATTGGCGCCGCGGCGCTGCACTGTTGCTACAGTGGTACTGTAGCAGTGTACTGTAGCTATAGTGTTACTGTAGCAAACAGTGCCTCCATTCGTATTTTTATCTCTAATGCTCCGATTTGCGTCCGTTTTCCGGTATTCTTGCTCCGATAATGCTTCAACCTATAAAACAACATTAATACGCATAAATAGCCCAATTATTGAGATAAATTGAACAAATATCAAGTTAGGAAGATAAAATAGTTTATACAATTACGCCTTATCAACTGGACTTGCTATTATCTTAATAAAGAGCAATAGGCATCTAAGCACTTGGTACCATCTTAAGCTCTATAAGGAACTTCTTGAGCTATATAGCCTATTTTGTAGCTTCAGATACAACTACATATTTAGCTTCCATGGTAAAGTCTGCAATACATGATTATTTTATACTCCTCTAATTTATAGGTCCACCACTTAAAGTCAACACATATCCTAAGAAAGATCTGGGTATCCTATGTTTGATTGAAAATCTGAATCTATATACCCAATAGGTATAAGATACTTATTGGAATACATGAGTATATAATTTTTATTCTCCGAAGGTACTTAAATATATGCTTTACTGTAGTCCAGTGTTCTGGTCCTGAATTAGATTGATATCTACCAATCATTCAAACTTACATAACAAACATCTGGTCTAGTACATGATATTGCTTACATGAGACTTCCCACTGCTAATGCATAAGGAATACTTCTCATGCAATCTATCTCTTCAGTTGTCTTAGAAAACTGATACTTGGATAGATCAATTCCATATCTAAAGGAAAATAATCCCTTTTGGAATTATACATGGCAAACTTGATCAGAATTTTGTTAATATGCTCAGTTTGGGATAAGCCTAATATCTTTAACTTGAGATCCCTTAATACTTTGATCTTAAGGATGTTATTGGGTTCTTCTAGGTTATTCATATCAAAATAGTTAGATAACTATATTTTATCTGATGATAATGCTCCTACATCATTTACAATGAGTAGTATATCATCTAAAATACAGGACTAGAAAAATCACCAACCGCCTATCTATCTTCTTGTAAACATAAAGTTCATCAGGATTTTGATCAAAACCAAATGATTTGATTGCCTGATGAAATCTAATGTTCCATAATCTAGATGCTTTTTTAAGTCCATAGATAGATTTTTGCAGTTTACAAAATATATGCTTTTAGCCTATAGCTATAAAATCATCTGATTGTATCATATAGATACTTTCTTCAAGATTGTCATTAAGAAAGGCAGTCTTGACATCCATTTTCCAAATCTCATAATCAAGATTTGTTGCAATGGATAAGAGAATTCTAATAGACTTAAGCATGGCTACCGGCGAAAAGGTCTCCTCATAATCGATACCTTCTTTTTTAGTATACCCTTTAGCAACAAGCCTGGCTTTAAAGGTTTCCACCTTTTCATCTAGCCATCTCTTTCTCTTGTAGACCCATTTACACCCTATGGATTTTATCCCTTCAGGTTTCTCTACAAGTTCCCAGACTATATTGAAATACATAGAATCCATTTTTTATTTCATTGCTTTATGCCAATGGTTTGCATCTTTATCAACCATTGCTTGATCATAACTAGTGGGATCTAGTTCATGCTCATTAGAGACTGCCTGAAATGACTCTCCAATTAACATGTACCTAGTTGGACGTCTAATAATTCTCCCACTATGACAAAGTACCAGTGGTTGTTGTTCTACAACTGGCTCTGGTTGGTTATTATGATCTGGATTAGGAATTAACTTATTGACTCTATCAGGCACAATATTAGAGTTCTCAAATAACTCATCAAGAATTATCTTACTCTTAGGCTTGAAGTTTTTTATATAGTCTTCTTCAAGAAAGATTGCATTAATGTTAACTAATATTTTCTTATCTTTAGAACTATAGAAAAGACTTCCTCTTATTCCTTTAGGATAGCCAACAAATAAAAAAACTTCTAACTTAGATTTCAACTTGTCTGTCTTTCCTTTTAGTACATGTGCTGGACGACCCCATATATGTATATGACATAAACTTGGTTTACGTTTATATCCATATTTCCATATGTGTTTTAGGGACTGACTTAGATGGAATTAAGTTAAGAAGATACATGGTTGTTTCTAAGGCATAACCTCAAAACGAAATGGGTAAAGTTGAATAACTCATCATTGACTTCACCATTTCAAGAAGAGTTCTATTTCTCGTTTTTGCTACACCATTTTGTTAGGGTGACCCTGGTGCAGTCAACTGAGATAATATCTCATTGTCTAACAAATAGGTCCTGAACTCACTATAAAGGTATTCACCACCTCGATCAGATCGAAGTGCCTTTATGTATTTTCCTAATTGCCTTTTCACTTCTGCCTGAAACTCTTTGAATTTATCAAATGCCTCAAACTTGTGGCGTATTAGGTACACATAACCGAATCTAGAATAATCGTCAATGAAAGTATTGAAATATTCATAACCTCCTCTAACTTGTGTGCTCATGGGCCCACATACGTCAAAGTGTACTAATTCTAAAGTTTCAATGGCTCTATTACCTTTAGTATTAAAGGGTCTTCTGGTCATTTTTTCTTCTATACTGGATTCACAGACTGGTAATAGTTCAATGTCTAATGAACTCAAAAGTCCATCTTTGACCGGTCTTTAGATCCTATCTAAACTAATATGACCAAGACGTAGATGCCATAGAAATGTTTGACTAGTGAGAGTCACTTTAATCCTCTTATGGTGATTAGATTCATTAATCAATTCTGTGTCATGCAGTGAATTGATTTTAGGATGTATGAAGTGTAGATTGTTAACTAGTGTACCAGAACATATAAATGACTTATTTCTTTTGATCACTATAGTTGAGTCAAAAATAACAAAATAACCAAATTTATTCAAATAACTAACTGAAATCAAATTGCATTTGAGTTCCGGTACTAATAAACAATCATCTAATACTCAAGTCTTAAAATCATCAAAATAAAGTTGAACAACTCTCATTGCCTTGACTACAACAGTTGTGTCATTTCCTAGCCTTAGACTGATCTCCCCTTCACTGAGTTGTCTGGCTTCCTGGAACCCTGGCAATAAATTGCAAATATGATTAGTGGCTCCAGAATCTACTATCCATGAATCATTAGAATCAACTACTAAACATGTCTCAATGAAAAGAATTTTACCAAAAGGTGAAGCTATCCTTTTAGCTATTGAAAACTTAACTAAATGATAGTTTCTCTTCCAATGCCCTTTAATGCCACATTGGAAACACTTTCCTTTAGGCCTTGCTACATTTTTATGAATTTGTACGAATCTTGAATTAGTTGCTTTCTTTGGCTTATTCTTCTTTTTTCTACTACTCTTTCCTCTAGGATCGAGACCAAAAGATGAAGATGGACCCTTAGTCAATTGACTATTGTAAGTATCTATTTCATCTTGAGGTGTATTTTCATTAGGTATTTGAATGCATTTATCAGTCAGGACATATTTGTGCTTTTCAACCGTAAATATCTCAAAGTTATCTAGTTAAACTTTAATTACCCTACATCTGATGGGGCAGAGTAAAAAAAAACAATTCTGTTGGGCCTATTTGCAGACAAACTTTTAAGGGTTGAATTGTCACATTCGCAAACAATCTTAGCCAAAATAGAATTCTTTATAACAAGGAGGGGCCTCTATGATATTTGCCAATAAAAACGTAATTCACCCACTATGGCCGCCGCTCTCCATTCTTTACCTTTTCTTTTCTTTTTTTATTTTAGGTTTTCTTCTCCTTTTTTTCTTTTTTTTTATTATTACAACCAAAATAATAATAATAAATATATATTTTTAAAATTGCAAATCAAAACCTTAAGCCATTTAATTGGCTTACAAAAGAATCACTAAGAATTAACCTAACCATGAATTATTATGGGCACAATCATTCATCACATAATTAATAAAGATAACAAATGTAGATTAAATATGTAATTGGTGCCACAATAAACAATTACTACCATACATAAAATAAACTATACATGTAATATGATACAAGGCGGCTCTGATACCAGTTGTTGGTATATAAATAAAATAATTCTGTTTATATAAAAATAAACGCAGTGGAAGCCAGATCGTCTTGTTGATAATTACATGTATAGGGATAGAAGATTACCTCAATTCCTCATTATGGTAGATCTTGAATTGACTCGCTGCTATCTTCTCTACTATCTTCAATCTTCAAACTCAACGCGTGTGATATCCAATCCCTATTAGTAGTATTGGCACCTAAATTTTGGTATAGAGCAATAAAGACACTATAGGGTTACCCGATTTTAACCCTATTAGAAATATATCTTTTATGGTGCATGTGAGATATATTAGACCTAATTTGGTAATTTCACACTTGATCGGAGCGTCGGATGACCTTATAATATTTTTGAAATTTTTCTCTATTGGCTTGGAAAAGGAAACTCTAATTTACTACATGAATTTTCATTTAAAGGTTATGTATGGAATAAGCTTTTTTTGAGAAATACAATCCATATATTAGAGAATGGACCAATCAGAAGAAATCTCATGGATTGCCAAGTTGGAATTCTAGTTAGTTCCTTGGATTATTCTAACTAGATAGTTACAAGGGAACCACTTACATACTTAGTTTCCAACCAATGGCAATTTAAAATTTTAGAGTAAGTTAAGCGGAAAATTGGTCAATTTGTGGAGCACTATATATATGTTGGAAGTGTGTAGATTTTTCAAGAGAACAAAAAGCAAACATTTAGAGCAAAAGAGAGCAAAATTTGTGCAAGGGTTAGAGGTGCTGCTACAGTGAAATTTCAGTTTTTTTTTCATGATTTTTCATGCTTAATTAAGCTAAAATAAGGTTGCATACCAATTCCAAAGTTCAATTGAAGCCTCTATTAGTAATAATTCAAGAAAAAGAGGTAAAAAAAGCATTGTTTTGTGAGATTTATAAGTAAACTTTTAAGATTGCTTTAATTAATGTTCTTGTGTGTATTCTTGGTTTAGATTGAGTAGAATTCTAGTATGGAGCTTGAAGAAGTCATCAAATTGAAGAAATTGGCAAGGTGAAGAAAACCGAGAGCGGTAATGGGAGTAGAAATTCGGAGCGAATTTGAGCGCGGAACGATTGTGAATGAAAATCTGTCATTTCTTTTATCTTTTGATTATTATGTTTTCGCATAATGAAAATTTATGTTTTATGAGCTTTTAATGCATAAACATAATTTATGATCTTGATATGGTTTTACATGTTCTGTTTAAAAAATAGTTTTTAAAATTACTGCATCTGTTTTAAAGGCCATCGGTACCCTCAAATTATAGTAGTGGTGATTGTATTAGACCCGGTCGGTATATCCCATACACATGGGCAGGTTATAGGGGGTGTCACTAACTCTGGGAAGTCGGTGTGTTGAGTCTTGTGAGTCGCTCTATGTGTACGGGGTATTGTCTCGCTATATGTATGCGATGTAGGATTCCGCTGCATAGTCAGAGAAATGTCTTGAGATGTTACTGTGGGTGCTGCTAGTTAAGGTGCCCCGTGACCTACTCACGTGTGCGGTGCTAGTTGAGTCGTTGCGTGAGTATAGAGCTTTAGGGTTATCATTGGTACATTTTAGAAAGAAAATGGCCGAGTGAGGACTTTACTAGTTTTCGATCTACCGATAACATTTTATGCATTTATATTCATATGGCAGTTATTGTGTTATATAGATTTTGGATATTGTTTTCCAAAAATGTAGATAAAACCCGCTCAGCAAGATTTCATCAGCATATGATGTTAGAAACCATTTTATAGCTTTACATTAGTTTTATAAGTATGATTTATGCATGTACTTAGAATTTACTATTTATACATAATGTTATTTTATTTGAAATCTTAATTGCACTCACTGAGCTCCTTTAACTCACTCATCTTGTGTTTTATGTTTTCTAAACCTCTTCCCAGGTGCAGGTCTCGGTACGCAAGCTGCTGATTCTTCTATTGCTAAGTAGTAGGCCAAATCTGAAGATCATTTTTTTATATATAAATGTGCTAAATAGCACCCTTTACTTTTTGCATAGTAGTTGTAGGCAAGTATATCTGTCTGTATATTTTGAACCAATAAGAAGAGATTTTGATATTATAATGATCGTTTTTGCTTTTATGAGTATGCTCATTTTGTGATTTAAATGAAACTATTGAGTTATGTTGGATTTGGTTTGAAAAGGACCGGAGGTCTGAATTGGTAGTATTGAGAAGTGTTTGAAATAGAAGTGAAATTTTTTTGCAGGTTTTATTTGAATTTTCAGAAAAACATGGAAAACTCTACCCCTTTTTTTTAAAAGTAAGATGTCGTTTTCATGTATATTACAAGATTTTCTCAATAATAGCAAGAACTAAAAAGGAGTTCGCCTCGCAGAATTTCTTAACTCACCCAGTTAAATTTTGAGGATTTTCGTCAAGATGCCCGGCAGAGCCGCTAAGACCTACATTAGAGGGTCTCGGGGGGGAGGGTGTCCTGTCAATGCGTGTGGGCGCATGGATCTTTCTTAATCTCTAAACACACTAATACCCAAATCTGAGAGAATTATATTAATTAAATTCTTTTTCCACGTAAGAATATGTAAAAGAATTTTTCTCTGTATGGTTGTAGTGTACTTTTTTTCTTATTACATACCTCCTATATATATAGAGATCTCCCTTGGGTATTTAGAATTTGATTAGAATTAAAAAATTATAGCTTGATTTGGATTTGAGCTAGTAGAGGGACTGCAAAATTCATGGGCTTCCTAACTCCAACTTAAAAGGCCTAGTCCTTATTATCTCATAATACATCATTTCTTCTAAGTTAACCCCTAGGCTATTCCACTAAAAATCAAGGGCTGTACTCTAGTGACCCATGTTATAAAATAAAAATCCATTTAATTAAAACTCCATTTAATTAAATTGGGCTTGGTCTTTAAACCAACAATAACCACTTAATTGACGCTCTAATTGATGTCCATAATTAAAGCTAGGCTTTGTAAAAATGTCTTACCTCTTTAATTATTTATTTGCCCCTAAATCACTGAATGCTCTAATGATCACTTTTAATATATCTATATTTGTAATAAATTTACAAATAAATATTATTATTCAATAAATAATTTATTGAATAAACTGTGACCATAGATACTAATGATCAAGTATTACAAACAGCTTAGGTGGACATTAATTATTAGATTTCATCTTGCAAATTCATGTTTCTACAACCCATGAAATTATATCTCCAAGCTATCAAGGTTTTGACCGTTTATATAGATCTCACTCCGTGATAACTCAAAATATACAACGCATGAATGTAAGTTCATTACCTGTTCATGATTAAGATCAATCAACCTTATTAAAGTTTTTGTGAATTAAGATCTACGACATTTAGTTAACCAGATCGAAATTCACAGTAGTCGTGTTCAATGTATCATATACACTAATTTTTCTACTCGAAGTCTCTACTTCGATGATCAAAGTAAATCATCTACTATAAGAAGCAAAAAAACTACAACCTTACATAATGAAATACCCTTTTCATTAATGGTTTTGAAATAGCTTTAATTTATAAAGAACCTGTGATCTATACCCTCTGTATTAGCATCATATGCCTAATACATAGATCACATACTTTATAAATATGAACTTATCAATGTATGCTCAATTATATGTATAAATAAATTTATTAGTCTAATAAAATATTATTGTCCATGCTTTAAGGGTATAAATAACATTATATGTCTAACACCATCTTCATTCACAGAATTAATATAAAATCAGTTTTTTTTGCATGGTAAAAAAATTAAGACAAATGACACCAATGATGTTGTAAAAAACGTCACAGTTTGGATTGACATAATAATCCTCTCCAAGAAAGCAAATAGAAAATGCTTTGGTGGTGTCCATAGCCCATACTTTGACACTCAAATTAGCTTTTTATTTCACACAGAGAGAAAAATTTAGAGAGAAAATATGAGAAATCATTTTGTAAGCATTTGTTTGTGATTTTCACCTTGGGCAAAATGAAAGATAACTCCTTTTTTATAAGCTAAGATTGGAGGGAAATAACAATGTTCTACCAAACCTCGTCTTTTGACCGTCTTGTTGTCCTGTGTTCCTTCCATCCATCCATCCATCTAGCTATGTAGGATAAGTATCTTTCTCGTTTCTTTCTTTCTTTAATGTAGACTTGCAATGAAAGATGTTTTGAGCATGCAATAATCACATGCACGACCTTTTCAATGCTTCCCGTTGGGTTCTTTTAAGTTGGACCCATGGCAATCTGCATTGGGCCAAATGAACATCACTGTAGTCGGTAACTGGTCGGCAGTTGTTCTATTTGGTCAACTAATTAAATACCGTTATTTTAATTATAGTTTTGTGAATGTACGAATGATAATGATATTTTGTTAATATAATTAATAAACGTGAAATACTATTTTTTTTTAAGGAGAAACATGAAATACTATTTGTTTTTAAGGAGAAATATGAAATACTATTTTTTTTAACATCTTTTCTGGATGATATTTTTATATAATATATTAAATGTAAAAATATTAAATAATATTTTTACATAGTACATGAGGTTTATATTACATATTGTATATTAGATTTATAGTAAAAAAATTTATAACCATAAGTTAGTATAATTTTAGTATAACTTAATAATATAATTTTTTTTAATTTATTTAATGGCATAAAATAATATTTATTTTATTTTATTTATTATATTTGTATATCATGTGGTCTCCATCATCCATGTATCCTTAACATATTTGAAATTTAAAATTAAAAGTCAGCTTTTGTTTCAAACCGAGTCAAAGGGTATAATAATATTTGTAACAAGCAAATTAATTAGTTTTTCATCCAAATTAATAGAATTCACTCATGGACGAGGGTCGTGATATATATTGAAATATCATACATCTAATTAGGTATTATACCAAACTTTAAGTGTGTTAAGAATAGTGTCTTAAAAATATGTATTTATATTTTTTTTTAAATAAAAAAATTACAATTTTATACTTGAAAAATATACATAATGTTATATTGTAAATATTAAAAAATTTCAGGTTTATTTATTTATATGACCTTACTTTAGTATATAATTGTTATACAAAAGATGATTAAAATTATAGATAATAAACAGAAAAAATTTATAATAAATTAATTAAAGTTATGAATTTTTAATTAAACATTACTAACGCAGTTCACAAACATTAAAAATATAATGTTTTATTCAAAACACTAATATAGTTGACATTATAATAGATGCATTTTATATAATATAATTACATATGATTGGACTAGATGTGTTTAAATTTTTATGTAAAGGCCGTTATTAAATTAAGAATTCAAATAACGTTAACTGATTATCGTATATAAATGAACGTTAATCTTGATTGATTATAAACTCTTATTTGTATCACTATGTCATTTGATATATTCGTTAGAACAGACAGAAAAACTTGTGTTTTAGTGATATAATGATATAAATATGTGAAAATGTGATTTATAGATATAGAATACATTCCTTCTTAATAGAAGTTAGAATGAATGTTTGCTTAAGTATTAATCTTAGAACTGAATGATTGGAGCGTTCAATTTTTAACAGGTTTATAAATTAACAGTTCATTAGTAAATTAATGATTCTTAAGGATAAAGAAGAATTAAATGGGTAAAATGGTATTTTAATCTAACTCTAATTATAAACCATTTATGAAGGATTGATTTACATAAAGTGATTAAATCAATGGATTGCTTTAAATTTTCTAAGTAAAATATATCTACAATTTTAATAGTGTAATTCTAAATTTTTAATGAAATAACATTAGAATTAATAAATTGGATTAATTGATTAAAAATTTTAATTAATTATTCAAAATTTATTAGAACTTAAAAGTATAGGTTCATAGGTTCTCAACATAAACTCTAGAGTTATTATAGCGAACAATGTAAAATAATTAATTATTACATAATTATTGTGTCCATAAAATAATTTTCAATAATTGGTATGATTTACAAATAATATTTTATCCAAATAAAATATAATGTTTGATTTAATAAATTAAATGAATAAAAATTTTAAGGATAATTTTTTAATTTATCAAAAGGATTGTTTTTTTGAAAGAGTGACACATTCAACGCAGAGGTTCAACATGTATTTCTCCTTATAAAGATGAGAGATTTTATCTTCTAATGTTTCCTTTCATAATAAAAGAGTAATATTTTAAAAATATTTTGAAATGTCAAAATTTTTTAAAATTTTGTAATACCTAAATACTGGGTATTACATGTAAGCCAGAGAAAGAGGGATTCTCTTGGCTTGCATTTTTGTCTTCCTAATTTTAAGGAGATATTTGTTTAATTAGTTAATAAATATTATTAATTATTTTATTCAATCAAAATTAAAAGAGTTTTATTTTAATTGAAGTAATATAAAAGGAAAAGAAATACAAAAAAAAAGAGACCAAAAAATACACATAAAACTTTTGATTGAATATTAGAAGTTCATTATTTCATTCGATACTAAAGACTTGGTTTGAAATTTTTTTATGAAAGAAACTATGCAAGGATCCAGATGTTGAAAGTGTGCCCTAAAAGTATAATTATTTGTATTTAGATATTATTAAAAATAATTAATAGATGTTATTCATTCAATATTATATTTACAATTATGATTATTGTATTCAAATATCATGAAATTCCTTAATTATTATATATAACCTTAAACTTAGTATATAATAGTTATATACAAGAGAATTAAGTTTAAGTGTAATAATCTAAACTTGTCCTTAGTCTAAATGAAGACGAAAAATTTATTTTGATAGACTATAAGTGTGACCCTTTTGTATATTGTATACAATGGTCTTATTCGGATCATTTCATGTGTTGACATAGAAAATAGAGGCACTTTATATAATGTTGATTATATAGGACTGGACTACGATAAAATTAATTCTCTATTAATCTCCATTAGTAAAGAAAATTTATTTTATCACAATATAATAATATATGAATTAATCTTAATCTTAAGTGATTAATAACCTCTTATTCATTGAGTTATATTTATTAATTTATAAGAAAAAAACTATAAAAGATTTTAAGTCAATTACTAAGTATTTTATAAATGTAACAAAATAGATGGATATGAATATTTCTCACAGATATGGAATCCACTCCTTCCGAAAAAGAAGTTAGATAAGTTGTTCCCTTGATAATTGATTCTAGTCTTAATAATTGATTATGGTCTTAAATATTATGAGCGCTCAGTTTTCTTTAAGAGTTAAAGAAAATAATAAATTTGTGAATTTTACAAATTAAATGTTCAAAAAAGGATCAATATGGATCAATGATAAATATGTAATTAGAGAAGTTAACAGATACTCGACCTAACTCTAATTATGAACACTTGTGGATGATTGATCTATATGAAATTATTATTAAATAGACAAAGACTGTTTCTGATTTATAATTTATCTGCAAAATTAAGAATTCAGTTTTATATTTTTAATGAAGCAACATTAAGTTAATAAATAAAATCATATTGATTAAAAAGTTTAATCAAATTATTTAATTTATTGGAGCTTAATTTTATAAGTCCATCAGGTCCCCATGCTGACTCCACAAACACTTAAATGGACTATTGAATTAATTGTTAGATTTAAAATATTAATTGGCTCAAGTTTAATTTGATTAAAATTATTATGAATAATTATTAGCCCATATTTAATTTGATTAAACTTGTTAGGCTCAATCAATTACTGGTCAAATTCATAATAGTTACAGAATTAAATAAATAATTATATTATTTAATTAAATTACATATTTAGATAATTATGAATTATCTAAATTATTTAATTAAAGATAATATAGGATATTATATTTATCCTTTTAATTATCTAAATTAACTTAATATAAATATCTTATTTTATCCTAATCTTATTAGGATTAAGAGTTTAGATAACAGAAGAATTTTTATACTATAAAAGGGATTTTAGAACCACTTTTACATAATTCTTTATTAGTACTTCTTTTGGGCTAAATTTTTCTAAAGAGAAAAATTTAGAACATAGAATTTAAATTTTCTGTAATTTATCAACTCGCCCACACGATTAATTTATTGGTGGAAGATATAGCGTGAAAGATTTACTGGTGTTAATAGAAAAATATCTATGAAATTTTGTGATTGAGATATTTTTCTTATACCATCTTGTTGCTAAATTAAAATAGACACAAAAGTTTTTAAAATTGATCATGCACCAAATATGTTCTTTCTTCTTAATTTTATCTAGGCTACCATAATTTTAAATTAGAGAAACTATATATAACTCCTATTATTTTTAGCATTACCTACTTACCCCCTTAATGCTTCATATTACTCAAAATGCCCTCTGCTGTTATAAAAACTCTAATAACTTTTAATTATTATTGTCTTTTTATTAATTTATCTTACATTGATGACATTATTCTTTTACTATTTTTGCACAAATTATTATTATTTTTTTAAAAAAAATAACACTAAAATGAGTATTTTGGTTATTTTTTTCTTTTATTTATATTTTAAAATTTTATTCGTTAATTTTTTAAAATTCCTTAATATTTAATAATTTAAATCATTATTTGTAGTAATTTTGTTTTAAAAATATTAAACAACTATAATGTATTTTTCTTTCTAATGAGCATGAAATATTAATGTATTAAAAATATTAAATATTAATAAAAATATAAAATAAATAACTAGAATGTTCATTCTTCCACCATAATATAAATATATTATAATTTTTATTATTATATTTTAGTTATTTGTTTAGTATTGTTTAATAATAATAAAATCATAACATATTTATTTTCAAATAGAGTTACATCAAGCCCTATAACAAAACTGTAGCCAAATATAGATATTTTCATAACTAAAATTATCAAAAAATTCATATATATAAACATCTTTAAAATAATCTCTACAAATACAAATTTTTAATCATGACATAGAAAGAAAGAGAAAGAAACTATAATGGAGATGATCTTCAAGGCTTTAATCCTTTAAGAATCTTTAAGAGTTTTCAACCTCAACGTCTCTCTATCTAGAAAAGTGTTACTCTTTTCAATTTCATGCTCTCTTCTTCCTTTAAATAGTGGCTTTTAAGTTTTTATTTATAGAGCAAATTTTCAAAGTACAAAAGACTAGGTTTTTTGTTTGTCTGGCAGCAATACGGCTTAGAAAAATTGGGGTTGTGGCCTGGGTAGATTGGCGCCTCTGCTTGGGGTCTCTGGTTAAGCTAGAACCGCGACTTGGAAAGACTAGGGCCGCGGTCTGTAGGTGCTTACTTGTCTTCCAATTTCTACTCTAGGGCTGTAGTTTGAGTCTGTGAAATGATCTTTTTGCCATGACATCAAACATTTTTTTAATTGAGTTTATCAAAAGTCTTCAAAATTCATGAAGGAAAACATGAAAGTCATAAAGTGAATTATACATTACTTGAAGGCAAAATAAAACTTTAAGTTGTAAAGTGAATTATACATTACTTGAAGGGAAAATAAAACTTTCGCTTGCACTACCTTTCACAAAGTTATTCCAATCTTTATGGCTTTTTCAAATTTGATTAGGAACAATGTCCACTCACATGTTGCAACACCATAGGTTCTTGTATTTATCATACTATTAACCATATTTCTTAGGGTTCATAGAAATAATATAATGGCACGCTATACTAACACTATCTTTCTTAGATAAATATTAACTTTGAGTGTAATGCACTCCTATTATTTTGAGTACTTGGATGTTCACATTAAACACTTTTAGTGGCATTGTATGAGAATTTTAAGAATTTCCCCTCATAAAAAAACAGCCATTTATAAAAAGAAAATTTATAAAAAAAAATTGCAAAGAAGAAAAAATTGTCGAAACCTTAGCCAAAGCCCCCATCCACTGTCGTACACTGCCATACTGGTCATCATTTATGACTGATCAGTACTCTAGTCAGCTTAGAAATGATTGACCAACCAATCCTAGCCAACCCGCCTTAGACCGCTACCAGAATTACTAGAAAATAAACCAAAAACCAACACATGTGACTGCCCTTCAATCCCACTATTTTAGCCATCTTTGTTATTAATGAAGATTTCCATCTAAGTAAAGAAACCACCATAAACATGACCCTACTCGAAAGTCTCACTAGACCAACAATGGAAACTATCACCTAAGTTTAAGAAAAAAATGGAAAATTATCGCCACTTCAAGCCACTCACGTCATGGCCACTACAATTAACACCACCACGGTGCTAGTCTTTATTACTATCAAATAAACTAACCCACAAACCCAGACAACACTAGCAAACCTTTTTCAGTCGTTCTTACTATCGATCATCCTCAAAAAGTCTATGAACTGCAACAAATCTGCAATCCTCATATCTTTCAACCTAACGCCAATGTAGCCTTCATCGCCGTCTACATAAACCCATCAGCATGCTTATAATTCGCCAACCAATCAAATACAATTCACCTTGAAGCCGATACGTTATAAGGACCTTGAAAACACTAACAAATAGGCAAGCCACCACTTTCAATCTACCGCCATAGCAAGACTTCAACACACCATAGTCGCCTTTGCCCTTCATATCACCGAAACTTTCTTATTCTACCGATGTTGCTCAATGTATGGCCACCACCAACTGAAGATGTGAAAATAATCGATACCAATCAATTACAACACATTACTTGTTCAAGAGCATAACAGTGGAAGCTAACTTTAAATCAAATTTATGCTCTTTTTAATCAAAGTTTAAACTAAATTTATGCATGCATATTATGAAAAGAAATTGAACTCATACCATATAAATATCGACTATTATTCAAGAATTAGGCATTCAGTATTTAGTATTAAGACACATTTATATTAATTATTCATATTAACATTCACATTGATCATTCATTCATTTAAACATTAAAAAATATTATTATCATATTTGTCTTTGTGAACACGCCTTCACACACTATTAACAGCTTTTTTTTACAAATATTAATTTGAGTATCAAAAGTATTTTTTTTCTTACAAGAGGACAGTACACTTTTGTTAATTGAAAGAAGACGCAAAGACAAAAAGATAATTAATATAGAGGTTCCAAATCGGGAAACTTTAGTTATCATATGTAACCAAGTTGTAATATATAACATTTATTAGAGTTGTTGATAGACGATTTATCCCAAAAAAAAATAACAACACATCATTGTATAATTATAACTATATTTTAACTAAGTTATTATTCATAAATATAAAAAATAAATTAAGGAAATCTTTATTTATTGAATATTAAATAAAAAGAATTGAAATATATATAAAAAAAAACTAAATTAACCTATTTTAAAATGTTGAAATGCTAAATCAAATTGCTCAAAATAAATTCTATTTTTGAAAACCTTTAGCCGGGAAGGAAACTTTTTCTTTTAATTGCTATTTTGGTACTTGGAAGGAAACTGGATTTAAAAACAAACTCTTAACTAAAATGGGATATTAACATTATCGCTCCTTGAGATTGGCATAAATTATATTTTAATAGTAGTTTTAATTTTAACTTTTTAAAGATATTTTAATTATTTATGTGACAAAAAATATATAATTATGAGAATATTTTTTTCTTTTCAATTAAATAGAGGGGTGAAAGTATAATTAAAATTAAATCTACCATAAGAGTGTAATTTGTGCTAACCTAAGGGGGGGAGGGCAGTATTAATACCCCTAACCGGAACCTAGTGCCGTGACCCGAACTTGACCGCTTCAGGCACACCGAAGTCCAAAAGTTTCACAGATCACGGGCTCTAACGGTAATAACCAATAACCCAGATATAGGGGCACGTGTCGTCTGTTAACAGAAGATGATTAAAATAATCCAAGCGATAATAAAAATCAAAGCAGGAAGTACGGATCAATTGCGTGTATTTTCAGTGTTTTTATTTTATCGTGTGTATTTTCAGTGTTAAAAGCGCGTCAAGCGTCTTTTCAAAAAAAAAAAAAGAAGAGCGTCAAGTGTTTGTCTTTTAGCCACGCGGCGTTGCTGCGGAATCACATTTTCGAGCTTATCTAACTTTGCACGTCTCTTTAAAACAAAAACCAAAAAAAGAAAATACGTTGCACATGTCGACCTCGACCACGCCTTTTACATTACTTGTAAATCGGGTAATATTAAAAATTTAAAACCCAAGAAAACAGTTTATTTAATTGATAGGCTCTCATAATTTTTTTTTTTATAAATATCTAACAAATAACAATTAGTAATACATTCAGTTGCTTCGCTCAAGTGACAGTGTTTGTACACTCTTTAATTTAATATATTGGGATTCAAATTCTAAAAAAATCAGGTGAGTTTATCTTCTTTAATTTTTATTTTTTTAATTTATAATTTGGAATCAGTTTGTAATTTGCTTGCTGACAATTGTATAATAAAAGTTATTTGAATTATTTGTAGATAATTGTATAATAAAAATTATTATAATTATTTATAATTAATTGAGATGTATAACAAAATTCTTTGCATAAAAAAAATAATTAGTTATCTTACTGAACTATTTACAGACAGTTGTATAATAAAAGTTATTTGAACTATTTATAATTAATTGAGATGTATAATAAAATTCTTTATATAAAAACCAAAAAACAATTAGTTATCTTACCCAACAATTTACGTATCTTTTCTCTTAAACATAATAAAATTTGAACTATCTTTTACTCTTTTATTTGATTAATTTCATCAATAACTAAGAAGTAGAATTACGTAAATTTTAAGATTATAGGTGATTTTAGGGGCACCTTTTTAAACTGAATTAAGTAAACTAATATAACTGAAAAAATTGCTGAAATTTTATTTCAATCTTGTATATAATAATTAATAAATTTAATATCATTTTTAAATCAATTTGATTCCGTTCAAAATTAAAATAAATAAATAAATAAATTTTATTTTTTGAAATTCTGGCATAAGCCTAATTTTTTAGAAGGCTCAATGCGACTACTAGCCCTAAGCTTAGATGTCCCGAGAACTCTTCGCCTAAGACCCATGACCAAGCCCACCATCCAGATAGCACAAATTTGAATCTTTGATCCTAAAGTTCTCGTCATCGACAAATACTCCCCGGCAATAAGCATTGGTCGAGTTGACCACAAAAATATACTCATGAGACTGATCACTTAAGTCTCATTAAGAATTGAAGACTCACTAGCATTTTTTAGGATCTCAGAATTGGACCTTTGGTCAATCCAACCCCCATAATCACGAGATCAGCCAATAAACTCTATTCTCGAGAATCTTATAGGTTAGTAATCTTTGGCGTAAATTAAATTGAAACAAGCTAGAAATGAGCCTAAATAAAAAAAATACAAATTTTCCCTAATTCTAAAAGAATTATGCAAACACGCCTACAAAAAAAAAAGGCTAAGGGATTAAGAAAAAAGTTATTTTTCTTATATTAAGTAATTCATATCTATTTCTAGATTCCTTTGCCAAGTTTCCTCTCTAACACTAAACAATACTTTATCCAACCTAAAAAACACATGGCACCCTTTTAACACCTCATTAAACTTTCTTTCTCTTGCCTCTTTGTTTTTCTTTGCACCCTCACTAGTTTAAGTATTAGATATTTTTTACCCAAAGAAACTCTAGTGTAGCCTAACACTGTCTATGGTTACTTATAGCTCTTTTTTTTGTTTTGAAAGAAACAACTTTCATAAACTAGATTAAAGAATGACCTAAAGAGTCCTCAATAACAACGTTTTTGATATAATTTGGATAAGAACTATGCCAAATAATTTTAAAATGTAAATTTAAAGCAAACTTGGCCAACTCATGAGCCACCCTATTAGAAAAGTGTGGAGAGTAAGTGACCTTACAAGAATGCAAAAATAGAAATAAGACTAAAAATATCTTGCAAAATAAGATCAAACATAGATACTGAATGAGTCTTCAAAGTAACATCTTGAACAACAGATTGAGCATTAGACTCTACTTTAATAACATGTAAACCTATCTCCTTTGCTAGGAGATACCTTTATGAAAAGCAAGAACCTTTGTAATTGGAACAGAGAAAGCTACATGAAGACGAAAAGAGGCTGAGAGTAAAACCTCACCATAGTGGTCCCAAAGAATTACCCCTATACATGTTCGGGCTTCATCCTGGCATATAGCTGCATTATAGTTTATTTTAATACTTCTAAGACTCGAACAACACCATACCACATTGGCCAAATTATGAGACTTTGGTTTAGGCTTGTGAACTTCCCAAAATTCATTCAAACAATGCATAAACCTCTCAACAATATGCACAACATCCTCCTTGATAATGATGATGAATGGTTTGGTTCCTAGCAAACCAGACTCGCCATAGAATAATAAAGAGAAGCTTAAGATCATTCTGAGATAATTGATTTATGCAAGTTATAAAGAAATCCAACATAGAGGTAAAGTGAGAACAAAAGATACCTTGCATAAAGGAACAAGCAAATGGCTTCAAAAGCTTAAAGAGCCAAAAAGCATGGATATAATTTTTTACCCTCATATCACTGTGAGGGCAGAACTAGTCAATGGGTACATGATGCTGCTATAAGTTTACATAAGTAGGTAACCAATTATGTGCTACCTTCCAAATGAAAGTCTTTACCTTTGGATGGGTACCAAGGCACCGTAGAAGTTTCTACCAACAGAATATAGACAAAGTACTCGAGCTTCTCGCAACTCCCTTAAAAAATGAAAAAAATCCAAAATCGAATAATGGCCATTCTTATTATAATGCCACATTGGAGAGTCTTGGAGAGCCAATGTATTAGTTGGGATATGAATGCTAAGAATAGCCTTTTGTTTATCTAAGGAGAATGATCTTTTGATAAATTCCACATTCCAAGCGTCTGGAACAGTTTTTAATTTAGAAACTAAAGTATGGTTAGGGAGTAAGTGAGAGATTAATGGTTTAAAAAGATATAGCCTAGATAGCCATTTATCATAGTAAACTGAGATAGAAATTCTACTACCTATTCTCCATCGAAGACCTTTAGTCAGCAGCTTACGACCCTAAATTAAACTTTCCCAAAGAAAATATACAAAAGTGTTACCCTCGCCTAGAGAAAGGAAGAATTGTAGAAGTAAAAACCACTCAACACATGACTGACTAGAGAGTTTCAATAAGTAATAAGGCACCAGCCTTATTTAGCAAGCATAGTTTGGTTAAAACTTGATAAGTCTCTGAATCTCATTCCTCCTTCATTCTTATGTTTACAAAGAACTTTCCAAGTACACCAATGAGCTTACGATGATCTTTATTACTACCCCACCAAAATCGAGCACAAAAAACTTGTTACTCATAAATAAAAGACTGAGGAAGCCTAGAGATTCATGAAATATGTAGGAATGGATTGAATAACTACTTTTATAAAGGACCTCATGACCACTGAAAGAGAATATATGCCTTTTCCACCTTTTAAGTTTATTCTAAACTCTGCCTTTTATGTTAGTAAAAAGATGCTTTCTTCTATATCTACTAAAACTAGGCAACTCCAAATATTTTTCATGACAAAGATATTCTTTTACTTCTAGACAAGATATGAGAGGAGCAGAAACATCACCATGAATGGAACAACTAAAGCAAATAACCAATTTATCAAAACTAATCACTTGCCCAAATATCGTCGCATATAAAGAAAGAATATTTTTTAAAGACTAACAACTAAAGAGTTGTGCCTTGGAGAAAATCATACTATCATTTTCAAAAATATAGATAAGAAATAGAAGTGCCATTACGGCTATACCAAACCCCTTGGATTTTTCATCTCAACTTAGAATAATGAATTAAAGCATGTAACCCTTCAGCACAAATCATAAAAAGGTAAGGGCATAATAAGTCACCTTGCCAAAGACCTCTGGAATGAGTTAAATGCTTCTTTGGCTTTTTATTAATGAGAATAGAATAAGAGACTGAAGAAATAAATCTCATGATCTTTTGACACCAACCCTCCGAGAAATTCATTTTAATCATCATAGCTTTTAAAAATCTCCACTCAATGCAATCATACGCCTTGGATATATCCAACTTCAGGGCCATTATATCATTTTTCATACCTATGAGCCTACCAAGAAGGAAAGCACTATACTTCAAGGAAATAATATCATTCAGAATCCTATAAAGCCTGTTTGCAAGAGCTTTGGCAATAATCTCGTAAATAACATTACAAAGACTAATGAGCCTATAATCTAAAGGGAATTGAGGGTATCAACCTTAGAAATCAAAGATATGAAGATATGATTGATTCAACCTAGATCACCAGACTTATTAAGAAAACTCAAACAAGCTAATGTAATCTTTGTACCCAAAATATCCTAATATTTCTGATATAACAAAGCAGGCATTCCATTAATACTATGAGTTTTTGTATGACACATCTAGAAAAGTGTTTTATGAACCTCAGCTAGGGTAAATGGGTATTTTAGAAGATGACACTAATATATAGATAATTGAAAAGTTACACACTCAATCACCGTGCATAAAACTTTGCTAGATGAGTCTGATGAAGAGAAGATGTTTCTAAAATAAGACAAAAGAATCTGACCTATAGCTTTAAGGATTACTTCCAAACACCATAAAAATCAAATAGCCTAAAAATTTTATTTCCTTTCTTTTTGGCTGTTGCCTTATAATGAAAATATTTTGAATTACTATCACCAGCTTTGAGCCAATTTACCTGAGATCTTTACTTTTAATATATCTCTATGATGTAACATCAATATTCTTATTAAGAGAAGTAGGAAGAGTCTTTCTCTCTTAAATAACTTTAAAAGGCCTATGAAAAGGGGGTTTATTCTAGCCATGGAGAGAATGACTATTTCAATCTAAATTACTTGCTATCAAGTCCAAACAGTCATTAATAAGTTGCCAATCTTATAAGACAATGTCACAGCATTCTGTCTTATTAACCCAGGCTTCATCAAAGTGAAGGCAGTTACCTTTAAAAGAACTAACCGTAACAAAAGCATTTATTTGTAATGATAGCAAAAGCAGACAATGGTCCGAACCATAGAGTTTTAAGGGCCTAACCACAACCTACAGAAACAACGACTACTAAGCAACATTCCAGATAGCTCTATCTAACCACTCTTAAATGAAATTTCCTTTAGTCTAACCATTGCACCAACTAAATTGAGGGCCTATAACCCTAAGTCCATAAGATAACAATTATCTAGGCATTTTGAAAGTTATTCATTAAAGCCTGAGACCTCTTTACCCTGCTCTTTTTTCCAGTAGAATCTAGGATCTCATTGAAATTACCACAATAAAAGCCAAGGTAGAGAAAACAAACCAAAAAAGTTGGCAAATGAGATTTCTAGCATGATAACGCTAACTAGCATCCAGTTGTCCATAGAAATTAGTGTATCTCCATAACTTACGAACCTAGCTTTTGATAGTACCATTGATGTTAAATTGGGAATAGAAAAGTAGATTGATCTCAACTTGAAAAGACCAGAACAAAGCCAGACCACCACTACGACCCATCCGTTCCATAATAAGTTTTCTAGGAAAAGCAAAATAAACACGAAGGTCTTCCATCTGAGAGTAATACGAAATTGTCTCCATAAGGAAAACCAAATATGGGTTGTGCTCCTACAATAGTTTGTGTAGGATTTAGAATGATCGAAGTTTCTTAACCCTCGAGCAATCTAATAAAAAATATTTATAATGCTCAGCAGTCCTGCTCCACTTCAGGAACTGTTGTTAAAGATTCAAAAACACCAGTAGAAGTTGTAATGCTATCCAAAACAAGACTATAAGGGACTTCCTCATCAATAAAGTTAAAATCTAACATTCTCTTACCAACCATACCCTCACGGGTTCTTTTATCTGCCATAACCAATAATACTGAGTGAGTAATCTTCATTTTATCTGACTTTGAAGGTGAAATAGCTAATGCTAATTTGTATGACAACCTTCCAGGATTACCAAAAAGCTTCTTCTATTGCCTATGATATTTCTAAGGACTAGTAACCAGTAGCAAATCCTTCTAATCAATCTTTGAGCCTATATTAAGAGTCAACCTTTTTTTAGGCTTTGTGGAGTTGAAATTAAAAGGTTCTCAAATGTTTATACCTTGCAAAAATTCAAAAGTCTCTTTTAAAGCCCATATTGCCGAAAGGACAAAAGGCCAACTTAAAATTTCAAAAGCTAGAATAGATATAATACCCGAGAAACGATTGACAGTTGCTAGGAGAGCAATGGACGGAGAAAGTACTCGTTTTCTCAGATTATGGCTCAAACCCTTTTGAGTATATGGCACAACTTCTTCAAGTGGCACTGATGCATGAGAGGAAGGGCCTTGAAGGATACCTATAAAATCATAATTAAGATTCTAAGCATTTGTTTCACATCTCTCAACACATCTAGTAGATACCTGAGACTCATCATCAATCAACAGACCTTTGCCTTTATCACATGTCGAAGTTTAAATTAAAGACATTATTAGAGCCACGTTTATTTTTTTCTTACCGTGGATTAATAGACTCCCAATTTCAATAGGCACTTTATCAATCTAAACATGTTTCGGCTTCGACTGAGAACCATCCAAAGCCTTTTTACTCCTAAACTTAAAATTGGGTATTTCATGAGAGGAACAAGATGGTGTAGAATGTGACCATTGATGCCACGACCTGCTTTCATTTTTTCCAGTACAGATTTAACATCTACTCTAATCTAGGGGATATAGAGATGTCGATCATACTCCAAGGAGCCAAGCTAATGTTCAAGGCATTCTCTATTCTGGTGCCCAAACCTGCCACAAACAAAGCATAAATCTTGCAACCTATCGTACCACAAAATTATTGGCACCACTTCCATTTGATCCATCAAGGGCTAAACGAACAACCGGCTTCAAAGGTCTTGTGATATCAATACAAACACTAACTCTAATAAATTTACCCAAACAAAATCCGGATTCACCATAATTAACTTCCTCCACAATCCCTAATAATTCACCAATTGGAAATTAGCCTTCTCATGTAAAAAGAAAAGTGGTAGCCCATGTAATTGTACCTAAAACGAAACCTTGTTGAAAGAGAACTCCAAGAGAAAACCTAATCCCTTAGGGCACTCTAACATAATTAAGTTATTTGCAAACATCCATGGGTCGCTTATAAGTACTCATCGAAGATCATTGTTTGAGTTAAAAAAAAAACCAAAACATTCTTACTTGGATCAAGCACATCGATAGTGAAAGCTGTTAGGAGTTGATTAAATCACTGGTGTATGCATGTGGTATCTGTTCATTATCAAATATACGCATCACATACATATAGTTTTACACTACAGAAGTATAAAAATGATAATAAATGTAGTTATTACATATTAATCAAATTAATATATAAAATTGAGAATTTAACCTATGAAATCTTTAGATTAAAATTGCTTGAAGTCCACCTAAAATGTAAACTTTGCCAATTCTAGCAATCAACAAAGGTATGATTGATTGTTTAGAATAGCAATATATTAGTCTAGTAGTCAGTTTAACACTTAAATATAATTCAAAGTTAAACTCTTTAACTTACATAAATTTGTCATTAATTTATTCAACTCTTGAACAAAAATAAATTTATTTGTGTTTTAATGGTTAACTTTAATTAGAGAAGATGATGAATAGAATATGTTTTCAATTGTTGAAAACATTACAAATTTTCATTCTCAATTTCTCTCTAAATTGGCCGGCCATCTAAAACACACTTAACAAAAATATTTTGTTTAAATTAACTAATATAAACCAAATGCATTTTAATTAACTCTTAATTTAACATGTATTTGATTTTAATTTCACTTGGATTTAGATATTTAACTTAATCAAAGTTCACTTTTAACCTTAGTTGAGTTAGAATTAACTTAATATTAGTTAACAAATATCTAACTAGCCTAATCTTAGTTAACTAACTAAGCTATAGTTAGGTTAACCATTAAGTAAAGTTAATATCTAATTAACTTAACTATATGATTAACTTTTAACTATAGTTAAGTTAAATTATTTATTTATCATTTAAATAAATAAATAATTATTTTAATTATTCAACAATTAAATAATCAACTAAATAAAATTACTTTTATACCTTACTAAGTTACCAAGTTAACTCAAAGTGGGTTCCATCATTAACCATATATTTTAGTTAACTTAAACATAGTAAATTGCTGGATTTTATTGTATTGAATTATTAAATATGGTACACTATCCAAGTGCCCAAAGAATAGATTTTGATATTGCAGGACTCCCTAAGTCTACACTCGATTCGTCAAATAGAACTATTCCATGAGTCCGTAATCGATGCCCCACGTACATATTATGGATATTACAAATCAGGGCGTTAGACCATACAAGTTGAGGTCATAACGCATATGTATAATCTTTTTGCCATTTATACCCTAGATGTTCAGGAATATAGATCAGCACCGTCAAATCCCCGTAAATCCATCCTTAAACTCATCTCCATATTTGTATCTCGATAAAAAATAGACGCAAACACTTTTGTGATAAATTTTAACCTTGTGAAAAAATCCTTTCCTGGATTTATGCTTGTGGTTACATAGAATTATAAAATACAATCTCGGAGTATCAGATATACAACTTACCTATGTTAGTTGATCGATCTCGTATTTCGTACACTAGACTCCATGAGCATCAGACCATACCCAACGACACATAGCGATCAGACCATAAAAAGTCTCTAACATATATGGAATCAAAGTATAGTGGATCACTCACAAGCCCACCATGACGCTCAGGTCAAACGACCACAAATACTACTAAACTCGAGAGGACCTTTCTTTAGCAGCTTTATAGGATATCTATTGTGGTCATCGTGAGTCTATAAGAGAACTATAACTATTGCTTTCTGTTAAAGCCTAGGAAACCCTAGCAGTTGAAACAAACCCTAGTATAAAACTCTTTTACAAACCTTGAATTCTATTAACTCCAAAACTTGTCGAAAAATGGTTGCAGAGAGCTTTTGAAGCCCAAAATTGCTTAAAGTTGTCGATCTAGCCCAGCACATTAGCAGGAGTTGCAACTATTCCTAAAAATACAAAAAAAAAAAAAAAGTAATATGTTAGTTCAGAACAACCCATAATTTAAGGTCAATAAAATTAAAAATAAAATTGATATAATTTGATTATAGATAAATCAAGTTCAACCATTTTTTAATACATTTATAACAAGGCAGCTTGATGAATACATTAAAATGTATATTTGTTAAGAGATTCAGTCACCATTTAATATTTAGAATGTCACTAATTTTAGTATTTTTAAACTTGAAATAAAGTGTTGTCCTTAAATTGTGATTAATAAATGCTATTTGTATAGGTTTAGAAAAATGAACATAACCATCAATGTAGAAATTAAAAAATTCTTGAACTCGGAGCTGCATGACTTAATTTTACACAAACTTGAAAAATAGTCAAAAATTCAAATCTAACATTTAATGAGCCAAAATTGCGATACAACTGAACTAGATTACAACTTCCACTCATCTTGACCCATCTCTCGTATTTGGATTATATTTTAAAAAATACGTATCCAATCAGTATAATTCTTAAAGATAAGAAATGTTGAATCAATTATCTGCAACTCTTCTGTTGACACCAAAGCCCAATGTAGTCATTATCATAGTCCAAATTGGGTTGCAAATTGATCAAAGCGTTGTTGGCTGAAATTTGATATGATTTTGGTATTTTGACCATATCTCAAAAGATACCAATCCAAATTGTATGAACATAATGGCTACGGAAAGAAGAGGCAAAATGCTACAATTTTCATGTTGATCACAAAGACTACATCGATCATTTTTATTGTAAAAAGGGTACACCAATTAGGTAAAGGTGTTGGTGGCCGAAAATGATGTTGATTGAAGTCACACAAAATATGTTCTCATTTATTACCTATATACGAGCATCTTTAGGAAGCTGATGAGCGTTTTTCATGTTTTATAATTCTTTCAAATATTTTATTTTAATATTCATAAGAATGAATTGTAAGTTATGATCAAGTTATTGATAAGGTTAAAGATGAACTTTTATGTGTAAAAAATCTATTTCTAAACTTTAATTCTTTGTTAAGAGCTACAATATTGTAAGTTTGTTATGTCTAAACTATTATCTATTACTTTTTTATAATTCAGGGGTTATAATTCTTATGTTTTATATATTTTTAGTCATGTATTTTTTATGTAATTCTTATTAAATTATGATTGTTACTAGTTACATCATTTTATAAATTAATCTTTTACTATAATATTACCAAAATTATATGTTACCGATTTTAGATAATTTATATAAATGAATATAGTTTGTAATAATATTTATAAAGAGTTTAGTTATATTTAATATATTTATTATTAAATATGTCATATTATACATATTTTTAAATAAAATTTTTAAGATATAAAACCTTCAATTGAATTATAAATATTGAATTAAAATATATAATAAATTTATTAATTATTCACATTATTATATTTAATTTTTTAATTCATATTTAATTTTATCTTTTTTATATTAATTTTACATCTAATATTTTATTTTTTTATTTTTTTATTTCATTAATTTATGTTTCTAAAATTTTATCTAAGAAATCAACACTTTAATTTATATTATAATAACTGCATTACATTTTACGTGAATATACTTCGATATTTTTTAAACTGAATTGATTTGAACGAATTCACAGGTAACACAGGGATTTTTTATAGTTTATTTATGTTGTCAGAAGTCGCAGCAAATTCAATATATTTGTTTATTATTTAAAAGTAATAATAAAAAATTAAACATATAGATGAAAATTAAAAAAGAGAGCATTTAGTTACTCAAGTTGAAACGAGAGGAGGCAGTGGTGGTGGGACCTGACTTTTTAGCACCGCGTTTCGTCACTATAAATATAAGAAGTCCATACCTCTCTCCTGGAATCCACCGCTCTAATTTAAGAGAACCTATAAGTACATCCTCCTCTCACTTCTCTCTGCCTTAACACAAAACAAATCTCCCATTTTCCCGTTAAGTTACTAAACAAAAACAAAAGCAATGGCAACAACAGACTCCAATGCCATACAGCAATCAAAATCAGTCGCAACAGACTCCAATGCCAAACAGCAATCAAAATCAGTCTACGTTGAGAATCCGGAGGAGCTTAAAAAAATCTTCGACCAGTTCGACGCCAACAAGGACGGCAAGATCTCCCTTGCGGAGCTCGCCGCCGTTTTGAAATCCATGGGATCCGCCTACACCGACGACGAGCTCCGCCGCGTAATGGATGACCTCGACAACGACAAGGACGGCTTCATCAATCTGTCCGAGTTCTCCACGCTCTGCCGCTCCTCCTCCGACGCTTCCGGCGAGGCCGAGATCCACGACGCCTTTGATCTCTACGATCAGGACAAGAACGCCTTGATTTCTTCCAAGGAATTGCATTTGATTCTGAATAAGCTTGGAATGAAGTATTCCGTTGATGAATGTGTGAGGATGATTCAGTCCGTTGATTCTGATGGCGATGGGAATGTTAATTTTGAGGAGTTTAAAAAGATGATGGCCACCTCCGTAAACTGTTCTTCTGCACCGTAGATTTTTGTTTTACGGTGATGGACTGGTAAGGAGCATCGACATTTGCTACTCTTACGTGGCACGATATCATATCTCTCTTATCTTTATTAAATTGTAAACGCGTTTCTAAAGGTTCAGAGTTGTGTGGATGAATTTTGACCATATGGTCATGACTCATGCAAGGTGAAATGAATAAGATATTTAGTTGTCGTATTTGTATTCGGAATCAGATCTTTCATTCTTTAACTATTTTTTTTAATCAATGGTAGTAGATGCTTTCAAGTTTTATTCGTTGGGATAAGTTCCAGTACAATCGAATGTGCAGTACAATCGACTATTTTGGCTGTTAGATATGCTGAAAACATATAACGGCTGAAATTTAATTAATTATAAAACAAGCAATTAAGCAATCGGTGATTGGAAAAATATCAAAAGTCCCCTCATTTATTTGGTTAAACACAAATATATACATGAACAAAAATAATAAAAATCTCTCCTTTTAAAATTTTTTAAAATAAATATATTAATTAATGTAAAATTGTTAGCACAATACTATTATGGTTATATTAATAAAAAAAAGTTATGTAACATTAATTTTAATTTTATAACATAATAAATATTATTAAATTTAAATAAAATTGTATACAAGTTATAATTTTAATTTTAATTCAAGTTTTAATTTTAATTTTAATTTCGTCAAATGTTATAATTTTAATTTTAATTTTGTTAAATATTATTATTTCAATTTTAATTTTAATTTTAATTATATTAAATATTATAATTTTGATTATAATTTTAATTTTAATTTTAATTACGTTAAATAATATAATTCTGATTCTAATTTCAATTACGTTAAAATATTATAATTTTAAATCTAATTCTAATTTTAATTATGTTAAATGTCGTAATTTTAATTCTAATTTTAAATTAAATTATGTTAAATGTTATAATTTTAAATTCAATTACGCTAAATGTTATATTTCTAATTTCATTTTTAATTTCGATTTCAATTTCAATTACATTAAATGTAATAACTCTAAATCTATTGTTCATTTAAATTACGTTAAATATTATTATTTAAATTTTAATTACGTTAAATGTTATAATTTCTATTCAATTTTAAGTTCAATTTAAATTACATTAAATGTTATAAATTTAAATCCATTTTTAATTCAAATTATGTTAAATGTTATAATTTTAAATTCAATTTTAATTCTAATTACGTTAAATGTTATAATTTTAAATCAAATTTAAATTTAGTTACTTTAAATGTTATGATTTCAATTCTAATTCTAATTTTAATATCAATTGCATTAAATCATATAATTCAAATTTTAATTTCAATTATGTTAAATGTTAACATTTTGATTCAAATTTTAATTTCAATTACATTAAATCTTATAGTTCAAATTTAAATATTGATTTTTATTACGTTAAATGTTACAATTCTAAATCTAATTTCAATTTCAATTATGTTAAATATTATAATTCTAATTTTAATTTTAAATTCAGTTTTAATTACTTAAAATGTTATAATTCTAATTCTAATTTTAATTTTAATTACCTTAAATGTTGTAATTCCAAATCTAATTTCAATTTTTAATTCACAAATTGTTCAAATTCTAATTTTAATTACGTTAAATATTATCATTTTAATTCCAATTTTAATTACGTTAAATATTATATTTCCAATTCTAATTTTAGTTTCAATTACGTTAAATGTTATAACTTTAATTCTACTTCAATTTTAATTACGTTAAATATTATAATTCTAATTTCGATTTCAGTTTTATTTATGTTAAATCATATAATTCAAATTCAAATTTCAATTTTGTTAACTATTATAATTTCAATCTCAATCATGATAAATGTTATTATTTTAATTTCAATTTTGAATTAAATTCTAATTACGTTAAATATTAGAATTCTAATTCTAATTTTAAATTCAATTTCAATTACGTTAAATGTTATAATTTTAATTCTAATTTAAATTCAAATTCAATGATATTAAATGTTATAATTCCAATTCTAATTTTGAATTTAATTTTAATTACTTCAATGTTGTAATTAAAATTTCTAATTTTAATTATGTTATATGTTATAATTTCAATTCTATTTTTATTTTAATTATGTTAAATGTTATAATTTTAATTCTAATTTTAATTTCACTTACGTTAAATATATATTTTTAATTTCAATTTTAAATTCAATTTATGTTAAATGTTATAATTTCAATTCAAATTTTAAATTCGATTTCAGTTACATTAAATGTTATAGTTGAAATTTCAATTTTAAGTTCAATTTTAATTACGTTAAATATTATATTCTAATTCTAATTCTAAATTTAATTTCAATTATATTCAATATTATAATTATAATCCAAATTCAATTTTAATTACATTAAACATTATAATTTTAATTACGTTAATAATTTCAATTTCAAATTTTCAATTACATTAAATGTTATAATTTCAATACCAATTTAACTTTTCATTACGTTAAATAAGTCCAACTCCAATTCAAATTTTAATTACGTTAAAAATAATAATTTTAATTCTAAATTTTAATTTCATTTACGTTAAATCTTATAATTATAATTTCAAATTCTATTTCAATTAAGTTAAATGTTATAATTTCAATTCGAATTTTAAGTTCAATTTCAATTACGTTATAATTCTAATTCCAATTTCAATTACGTTAAATGCTATAATTTTATTTTCAATTTTAATTTTAATTACATTAAATCTTATCATTTCAATTTCAGTTATGGTAAATATTATAATTTTAAATCCAATTTCAATTATGTTAAATGTTATTCAAATTTAAACTACACTAAATGTTATAATTTCAAATCTAATTTCAATTTCAATTGCATTAAATGTTATAATTCTAATTCCAATTTCAATGTCAATTACATTATATATTATAATTCTAAATTCAATTCTAAATTCAGTTACATTGATATAAAAGGATAAAATTTTATAAGTGTTCTAATTAAACATCGTTAATATAAATTACCAAAAAAAAACGTAATTGAATAAGATTAAATTATGATAATATCTTTATCTTCACCTATTGAGACAAGCTATATTAGGGATATATACACAATATAGGGGGTGAGAAGTGCTTAAATAAGGGATATCATTCTTACAAGTGGGGACATATCTAAGCGGTGATTATGCACCAATAATTTTGTGCATGACAGGTGAAAGTGGATCAAAACTTGTTGTTTGAACTTGGGACTGCAAGCCTAAACTTTGAAAAGCAAGACAACTTTGGGACAATATGAAATTAATCTTTTAAAATTTTTAACAGTAGAGAATACTCATACTTGCGTTGGTCAAAAGTGTCAAAATAAGGAACATATTTTGTAAACGTAGGGACATACATAAAGCGATAATTGCACACCCATAACTTGATGTATAACAATTAAAAGTAGAGAAATAAAATCTTGACATGGAATTGCAAGACCAAACTTAAGGAATTCTAACAATAATGTGTAATGTCTTTACGTTTACCTATTCCACCAACAAAATGTAGGGATATACTTTTTACCAAAGTTGGTGACAGGTGCAAATATTAGGAGCACATTTTCTATAAGTGAGGACATATATAAAATGGTTATTACGCATCCACAACTTGAGGCATAATGGGTAAAAGTAGAGAAATAAAATCTTGACATGGGGATTGCAAAACCAAACTAGACATGCCTAAAGCACGTGCAACTGCTCGTGGCTATGAGCATGACCCTACATGTCCATTGCGTATCGCATGCGTGATACGTGCCTAGTGCGACCATGCGTAGCATACTTGGTGCGCATCAGGCATGGCAAGTGCATCACATGTTGTGCATAAAGGACGCGCGCATTAATGCGCAAAGCCCCACTACGTGGCGTCACCACAAAATGCCACCTGGCATTTAAATTTATATCTTTTATATTTAATCTTTAATTTTTTTAAATTTTATTTAATTTCATAGTTAAAATAGTAATTATTAATTTAAGTTAATGAATAATTAATATTGAATTAACTATTTTTTATTAACATTATAAAATAATTAGAAATTAATACATTAATTTTTTTTCTAAAAGCATTGAGATTTATTTGTTTATAAATTTTATGGCTAAAAAATATACTTACATACATTTAAATTTTTTATTTATGTAAATTTTAATTTATTTATATGCGGAATTGTTATTTACTATAGTAATTGTTTGTTATTAATTAGTTTTAATTTATTTAATTATTTGCTCATGCACTAATAATGTTTTTTAGGAAGCAAAACGTGTCTAGGTCATATCTAATTCTACAAAATGAATTCTACCACTATCAATCGTTACTTACTTCAAGATGTGAGCATTAGAATCCATCAAGAAAAAGTTGATGCCTAGGTAGATAGAATTATTAAAGTTCACGTGTTATGACATTTAATGTAATTAAAATTTAATTTTAAATTATAACATTTAACACAATTGAAATCTAAATTGGAATTAGAATTATAACATTTTACGTAATTGAAATTGAAATTAGAATTAGAACATTTAATAAAATTGAAATTGGATTTGGAATTTGAATTATAATATTTAACATAAATGAATTTTAAATTGGATTCGAAATAATTACAATATTTAACGTAATTAAAATTAAAATTTGAAGTTTGAATTATAACATTTAATGTAATTGAAATCAAAATTAGAATTATAATTATAACATTTAATGTAATTAAAATTTGAATTATAACATTTTACATAATTGAAATTAAATTTAAATCTTGAATTACAATTATAACATTTTACATAATTTAAAATTATAGCACTTAATATAATTGAAATCGAAATTAAATTTAGAATTATAACATCTAACATAATTAAATTTGAAATTGAAATGAATTAAAATTATAACATTTAACATAATTGAAATTAAAATTACAACTGAAATTATAACATTTAACATAATTGAAATTAAAATTAAAATTGTATTTAAAATTATAACATTTTAACATAAATGAAATAGAAATTAGATTTCTAATTAGAAATATATAATATAATTAAAATTAAAATTGCTATTAAAATTATAATATTTAATGTAATTAAAATGTGTAATAGCTTTACCTTTATATATTTCAGCAACAAAATGTGGCATGTCACAACACATATACGTAATATTTTTTTAATAATAACTGACAACGCTCTAAATATGTATAAGTATGGATATTCTAGATGTTTGTTAATAAAAATTGTAAATAATAGAAATACGTAGTATATATTAAATAAGATACAACATACATGATGTTGTATGTAACTTATTTTTTATTTTCTGTAAAATATTTAAAAGCCATATTTATATAAGAGACTCATAAAATAGTATCCCCTATCTTATGTAACACTTTTGAGTGATAACCAACAAAATGTAAAGTATGTAGAAGTAGGGATATCGTAGACTATTGTTAGTTAAAACTATAAATAATGAGAACACATGATACATTAAGTGAGATATAACATATATAATGTTGTATGTAATTAATTGTTTTTTAAATATATAAAAAAAGCCCATGCTTATATAGGAGATTCATAAAATAACATCCCCCTATATTATATAACTTTTTAGAATGATAACTGATAACGAGCTAATTAGTATGTATAAGTAAGAATATCTTAAACTTTTGTTGGTGAAAACTGTAAATAGTGAGAATACGTAGTAGATTAAATGGGATGCAATATACATAAAGTTATGGATATATTTTTTTTATTCAATGGGAACATATAATATATTCAGTAGGAATATGTTATATATTAAATGAGAATACGTAGTATATTAAATGGAAATAGTTAGTATGTTAAATGAGAATATGTAGTATATTCAATGAGAACACGTAGTATATTAAGAGAGAACATTTAGTATATTAAGTGAGAACACTTAGTATGTTAAGTGAGAATATATAGTATGTTAAGTAGGAATATATAATATATTAAATAGGAATATTTAATATGTTAAGTGAGAACATATAATATATTAAGTGGGAACACGTAATATATTGAGTCGAAATATTTAGTATATTAAGTTGGAACACATAGTATATTAAGTGGGAATATTTAATATGTTACGTGAAAATATGCAGTATATTAAGTAGGAATACTTAGTATGTTGAGTGGAAACATTTAGTATATTAAGTAGGGAACATATTACATACTAAATATTCTCACTTAATATACTACATGTTCTTACTTAACATATTACATACTAAATATTCCCACTTAATATACTACATGTTCTTACTTAACATTTAGTATATTAAGTAGGGAACATATTACATACTAAATATTCCCACTTAATATACTACATGTTCTTACTTAACATTTAGTATATTAAGTAGGGAACATATTACATACTAAATATTCCCACTTAATATACTACATTTTCTTACTTAACATATTAAATATTCTCACTTAATATACTGTGTATTCTCACTTAACATACTAAATGTTCCCATTTAATATACTACATGTTCTTACTTAATATACTAAATATTTTCACTTAATACTACATGTTTCCACTTAATATACTACATATTTCCATTTAACATACTACGTGTTCTCACTTAATATATTAAATGTTCCCACTTAATATATTTCATGTTTCCACTTAATATATTATGTGTTCCCACTTAACATACTAAATATTTTTATTTAATATACTACGTATTTCTACTTAATATACTGCGTATTCTCACTTAATATACTATATGTTCCCACATTAATAAACTAAATGTTTTCATTTAATATATTATATGTTCTCACTTGATATACTAAAATTTTCTACTTAACATACAAAATGTTCTCATTTAATATATTACGTGTTCCCACTTAATATACTACATATTTTTACTTAATATACTAAGTGTTCCCACTTAATATACTAAATGTTCCCACTTAATATACTAAATATTTCCATTTTAAATTTAAGTCACATGTTATAATTCCAATTCTAATTCCAATTTCAATTTCAATTACAGTAAATGTTATAATTCTAATTCCAATTCAAATTTCAATTTAAATTACATTAATTTCAATAATTTTAATTCTAATTCTAATTTTGTTAAATGTTATAATTTCAATTCTAATTTAAATTTTAATTACTTTAAATGTTATAATTTTAATTCTTATTTAAATTTTAATTACGCTAATTGTTATAATTTCAATTTCAATTCTAATTTCGATTTTAATTACATTAAATATTATAATTTCAAATCCAATTGCAATTTCAATTACACGAAATGTTATAATTTCAAATTTAATTATGTTAAATATTATAATTTAATTTAATTTTAATTACATTAAATGAGGTGGTGAAGGGCAGTGGCAGTATATTTATATATTACTAGCTAATTAAGATGATTTATTTATACAAATATTCAATTATTTATAAGTAGGGATATACTCACAATTCAGTTAATGAAACATGTAAATATTAAGAACATTGTCTGAAGAAGTGGGAACATACATCAAACGGTCATTGCATACCCACAACTTAATACATAATTAGTGAAAGTGGAGAAATAAAATCTTGACATGAGAATGCAACTCCAAACTTAAGGAATCCAAACAATAATGTATAATATCTTTACCTTCACATATTCCAAGTAACAAAAGGTGGGGATATACTTACACGGGAGTTAATGACAAGTGTAAATTATTACACGGTAAAACGTAATATAATTGAAATTGAAATTATAAAATTTAATATTTAAAGTAATTAAAATTAAAATTAGAATTAAAATTAGAATATTTAATATAATGATGTTGAAATTAGATTTGCAATTGGAGTTATTTAACGTATTTGAAATTAAAATTGGAATTAAAATTATAACATTTAACAAAAATAAATTTTAAATTGAAATTAAAATTATAACATTTAATGTAACTGAAATTGAAATCATAACATTTAATGTAATTGAAATTGAATTTAAAATATGAAATGAAATTATAACATTTAACGTAATTGAAATTATAATTAGAATAATAACATTTAATGTAATTGAAACCGAAATTGAAATTGGAATTATAACATTTAATGTAATTGAAATTGAAATTAAAACTATAACGTTTAATGTAATTAAAATTGAAATTGGAGTTGTAATTATAATATTTAACCTAATTGAAATTAGATTTCAAATTATAATATTTAACATAATTGAAATTAAATTTAAAATTAGGATTGGAATTATAACATTTAACGTAATTGAAATTAAAATTAAATTTAGAATTATAATATTTAATGTAATTGAAATCGAAATTAGAATTAGAATTATAATATTTAACGTAATTAAAATTAAAATTAGAATAGAAATTATAACATTTAATGTAATTAAAATTTGAATTGGAATTAAAATTATAACATTTAACATAATTGAAGTTGAAATTATAATATTTAATGTAATTTAAATTGAAATTTGAATTAAAATTTAAATTATAACATTTACAGTAATTTAAATTAAAATTAAAATTAGATTTGAAGTTATAATATTTAATGTAATTGAAACTTAAATTAAAATTATAACATTTAACGTGATTGAAATTGAAATTAGAATTATAAAATATAATTAATTTAAATTGAAATTAAAAAAATAAAATTATAACATTCAAAGAAATTGATATTGAATTTAATATTTGAATTAAAATTATAAGATTTTTAAATTTTGAAATTAAAATTGAAATTGAAATTACAATATTTAACGTATTTAAAATTGAGATTAAAATTATAACATTTAATTAATTTAAAGTAAAATTGGAATTGAAATTATTGCACTTTACATAAATGAAATTGAAATTAGAATTATAACATTTAACATATTTGAAATCAAAATTTAAATTGAAATTATAATATTGAACGTAATTGAAATTGGAATTATAAAATTTAACATAATTGAAATTGAAAATAGAATTAGACTTATAACATTTAACGTAATTGAAATTAAAATTAGAATTTGAATTATATCATTTAACATAATTGAAATTGAAACTAAAATTGGAATTCTAACATTTAATATTATTAAAATTGGAATTGGAATTGAAATTATAACATTTAATATAATTAGAATTGAATTTAAATTTGGAATTAGAATTATGACATTTAACGTAATTGAAATTAAAATTAAAATTAAAACATTTAACATAATTAAAATCGAAATTAGAATTAAAATTATAACATTTAACATGATTGAAATTGTAAATGAAAATAGAATTATAAAATTTAACGTAATTGAATTTGAAATTAGAATCTGAATTATAACATTTAACTTAATTAAAATTGATATTGAAATTAGAATTATAACATTTAATATGATTGAAATTAGAATTAAAATTATAATATTTAACATAATTGGAATTGAATTTAAGTTTAGAATTGAAATTATGGCATTTAACGTAATTAAAATTAAAATTAGGTTTAAAATAATTATAGCATTAAACATAATTGAAATTAAAATTAAAATTAGAATTATAATATTTAACATAATTAAAATTAAAATTAGAATTAGAATTATAATATTTAACCTAATTAAAATTGAAATTGTAATTAGAATTATAACACTTAATTTAATTGAAACTGAAATTATAACATTTAAAGTTATTAAAATTGAAATTAGAATTAAAATAATAATATTTAACGTAAATGAAATTGAATTTAAGTTTAGTATTAGAATTATACTATTTTAAGTAATTAAAATTAAAATTAGAATTATAACATTTAATGTAATTAAAATCAACATTGAAATTGAAATTATAACATTTAACGTAATTGAAATTGAATTTAGATTTGAAATAATAATATTTAACATAATTAAAATTAAAATTAAAACTAAAATTATAACATTTAACGTAATTGAAATTGAAATTAAAATTCAATTTTGAGTAATAACATTTTAACATAAATGAAATTGAATTTCCAATTGAAATTATATGACGCAAAAAAATTGAAATTGTTATTGGAATTATAACATTTAACGTAATTGAAATTGAAATTGAAATTTGATTTTAAATTATAACATTTCACATATCTGATATTTAAATTAGGTTGGAAACTATATTATTTAACGAGATTGAAATTGAAATTTGATTTTGAATTATAATATTTAACATAATTAAAATTAAAATTAAAATTAAAATTAAAATTGAATTTTGAATTATACCATTTAAGAAATTAAAATTGACATTAAAATGGGATTTTAAATTATAATATTTATTGTATTTTAAATTAAAATTAGATAATATTTAACGTAACTCAAATTAAAATTAAAGTTGAAATTATGTTATTTAAAGTACTTCAAATTGAAATTGAACTATGATTTAAAATTATAACATTAAATATTATTATAATTATAATTATAATTAGATTTCCAATTATAACATATAACATAAGTTAAATCAAAATTTGAATTGGATTTATAATATTTAATGTAATTGCAATTAAAATTTTACTTAATTGTAACATTTAACATAATTAAAATTAAATTAAATTTTGAATTTTAAAATTGAACTTAATTAATAATAAAATTAGAATTATATCATTTTACATAAATAAAATTAAAATTAAAATTTAAATTGTAATTATAACATTTAACGTAATTAAAATTAAAATTAGAATTGGAATTAAATCTTTTAATGTAATTGAATTATAAATTTAAATTAGAATTATAATATTTAACGTTATTAAAATAAAAATTCAAATTGAAATTATAATATTCACAAATTAGTTTCAACTCTTTCAATTATACAATTTATCTGACAAATTCAAAGTTAATTAAAATTAATACATATAAAATTATACAGTTTAAAATTAACATATATATGATCACACAGGTGATGATTATATAATTCTCAAAAATATATATTTTTCTACGATATATTTATTATTATAAGGATAATTAATTTATTTTAATAGGACTAACTTAAAGTTTTTCAAATAACAAATTTTAATTGTAAATTCGAATTTTAATAAAATTAAACTTTTAAATAAAAGGATTAATTTATTAATTATAAATAAGCTTTATTATTATTTAAATTTATAACAAATAAAGGGACTTTTTTGTTAAATGCCATTATTAACAGTTTAGAACCGGTAAAAATGGGTTAACCCCCTCCATTAGCTGCCATTTATCAGCCAATAGAAGGGATATGCTGATGCCATCCAGTTGTTTGGTACCGTCGGATGTACTAAAAGTGCTGCCTTATTGGTTTATTAAATACGAATTGAGAAAGGTAACTAATAATTATATGGGACTGTCAGTTGATTGAATTAAATTTCTGAAAAAGAATAATAAAAGAGCTAAATCTTTAATGAGGTTTTCTTGAGTTTGTTTGGCTATTATGAAAATTACATGCATATGCTGCAAACTGAGAAGGAACAAAAAGACAAAATCAAATGTTTATTAATTGAATATTGAATAGGCAAGAGGAGTGATTACAAGGTTTGATTCTAAATTACCATAAACAACAGAATCATTTAATTTTTAGTTTGGTTGGAGCGAAAAATTTCCTTTATAGTTGCAATAATTTTTGCTTCGCTTGTAATTTGTAACTTTGATGGGTTCTCTAGGGTAAATTCTTGTAACTTCAACATTTTCTACTCAACTAAACAGGGGTTCAGAGAAGATAAAAAACAAAAGAAATAAATAAGTAAAATAACCCTATAATTAGAAACTATTTATAGGTGAATTCTTCTACCCTTATTAAGGAAGGGGGAGTTCTACCCTCATAGAGGAAAAATTTTACAACTTCACAAGAAGAATATCTATCCTTACGTAAGAGAAAAAATACAACAAAACACTCGCATATAAGGGGACTACAACAAAACTTAGGTGTAAAAGGAAAGATACAAAAATACCCTTACATTTAATACAATTTTATACTAAAAAATCCATAATCTAACCAAAATCACAAGTAAATTTGCTAAAATTGAGAAATGCCAATAAATGGGAGCTAGCAGTGGTCGAAAATAGGTGGTAGCGGCCCAATCTACAGGAGGTAGGGGTAAGCAATGGGTGGTGGTGGTTCCAATCTGGCAAGGATTGCAGGATCTCGGCCAAGACTAGCTAGAATCGTCGAAAGACTCTATAGACTCGGATGGTATTTCGAGGAGCAGCCGCTCGGAGAAGGCCAAGAAGGTTGGTGGCGGTTGATGGCACAACGGCTTTAGTAGCTTTCGAAACGGTGGTTATCGGTCGAGGGAGGAAAACTATTGTTATTGGTTGCTGATGACACTGTCAAAAAAAGACAAAAAAGCTAAATGAAAAATTAAAAAAAAAAACAACAACAAAAAGCTAAAACTATAAAGACAACAAGAAAGAAAGGAGAAGGAGATCATATGTTGAAAATGAAGGCAGGGGGGAAGAAGTTTCATTTGCCGGAGAGGGGTCTATGGCCTCCTCTCTAGCGAAGGGAGAAAAAAATGGTGCGGCAACTACTTTTGTTTGGGAGAAACATTTAGAGAAAATGTTAGGGTTTTTTCTTTCCTTCCAAGAAATATCTGATGCAATATTTTTAGATCTTAAAATTAAGCGCAAGTATACGCTATCGTAACAATTAATAAAGGGACTTGTAAAGTCGGATGTCGAACCCATATGAATAATTTTTATTTTCTACCAAGTAATAAAATTATATATTTCTTATAATTATTCAGAAAAATTGAATCTTAATTTTGCAATAAATTTAAGTAAGATAAAAGTGTAGAAAATAAATGATACAACTCAAATAAAATAAGAAGGTATCAATATATAGAAAGCTTAGGGTTAATTACTATCCTTCAATATGTTTTCTAAAAATTAATCCTCTTAATATTTATATCTCTCAATTCTTATTATTGGTTAAGATACTAATGTGAATACAAGTCTCTTCCAAGGTCATGCAAGTATATCCTAATTTACCAAATACCTATATTTCTATGATATTTGTAATAAATTAAAATTCATTAAGAAAAAGTTTTATTGACCATACATGCCTATTACGTATATTCTTATCCTAATTTGAAACTTGCATATGCAACATTGAATATTACTTTACAATCATGTATCAAATTATTTAGGTCTAAATACAATGATGCCTCTTCCGAGTTTATCAAAATATTACCAACTCAATCACAATATTGATTAGATATAATGAAGTATTAAGAATAAATAATTTGAATAATGAAAAATTGAGTTCAAATAAATATTAAAAAGATCAAACAATTAGCCTCACATATTAAGTTCAGAAATAACTCTAGAAAATTATCTTCTTCAATGTGTTGTGGCTTTAAGAGTCATAAGTTGTGTGTTCTTTTAAGTCTGAAATAAGAGGCATTTAATAGGTATTGATTGGAGTATTTGAGTTATACTTTTTTTATTGTGGCATGGGTACTGTTCACCATGGGAGCGAACATCTTTGGGCGCTGGGGCGAAGGTATTGTAGCAAATTACTATTCATAGACACTGTAGCAATGTTACTGTAGCATTATGTTTTTCTTAGATTTTCATCCCTAATTGTTCCATTGACTCCAAACCTATAAAATAATAATAAACATATAAAAAAAGCCTTATATTCTTATTAAAATGAGCAATTAATCAAAGTTATGAAAGTGAAAATAATAGATATAATTTACGCTTATCAATATCTATTCTTAAGTGTTTTGAAAAGATAAGGGTGGGTGGAATTTCTGTTCCTATCTCGACCCGTCCCAAAATTTTGGGTCAGGTCGAAAACAAATATATATTTGAAACCCATTCGGGACAGAAAATTATGTCTTGAACGGGTTAGATCGGATCGGGTTTGAAACAACGCTAACCCCCCAAAACACACGCAGCACTACAGACCCATTTCTCTCTCTCACAGCACCGACTAGTGTCAAACTGCCCAACCAGGCCAACTTGCCGTTGGTCAACTATCCGCCTCTAACCTAAAGCTGTCACGTCGTCAACATGAAGCTAAGTTGCCATTCCACATACTATGTTGCCGCTGTTATCGACTGTTAGCCATTGCCCAACCCACCAATGTTCATCTGATTATTGCAAGTATGTATTACATTTATATTATTTGCATGCTTATTTGTTGCAAGTATTTTCTTTTAAGTTGTGAACTTATGATGATAAATTGGCAATTCATCTTCTATGAAATAGAAATAACATTTAATAGCATTTAAGAAATAGAAAAATCTTAAATTTCATAGTTAAATTCTTCAATTCTTCTTAATTACAATGTCTAATTTGGAATGTCAAATTTAGGAGTACTATCCCAATGTCCTCTTTCAAATCCTTAATATAATTTATATATGTAATTTGGAAATGTCTAATCCGTAATTTTGTCTTAATATTGAAAATAGTTATTATTGATGATATTTTTTTTTCTTTTAATTAGTGATAATGGTATATATTTATAATTTATATATGTAAAGAAAATGAAAGATAAAAATATTTATATTTTAAATTAAAAATAAATAGTGAAAGAAAGTTTAGATATATGTATTATCAAGTTATAAATCATTATTTTTTAATTACTTATAGTTTATTTGAATTCATTTGTTTGGAGATGATGAACTCAGATTCAAGTTCAGCAGGTTATAATACTGTAGACTTACATTCTCAGTCAAATTCTAAGGATGAGAATGAGGGGGATGAAAGTAACCAAGAAAAAGTTTCCTTTCTACCACGCCCTAATGGAAAAAAAAGAGAAAGTCTATTCCACAAACATCGGCACAAAGATAAAAAGTACGGTTGCATTTAAAAAAAAAAATTAAAACGATAAAAGACAAAGTAAAGTACAATCATTGTGGTAAGTTGGTTGGTTTTCATTCAATAAGTCATGGAACTAATGGTATATCAAAGCATTTACCGAGATGTCTCGAGTATAAGAAGAAGGTGATTGATGAGTAGCAAGAGATTTTTGATGAAAAACTTACTGAGAAGAGGGAGAGGGTAGTAATAATGTATCCAAAAGATAGAGTCAAGCATCATGTCAACAACAACTAGTTAAAATGGTTGTGGTGGATGAGTTACCTTTTTGTTTATTAGAGAATGCTAGGTTTTGCTATTATAACAGCGTGACAGTTCTTAGATTTGATGTCCTATCCTATAAAACCATAACAAGAGATATATTTGAATTGTTTGGCTTGGAGAAAAGCTTGTTGAAGAGTTTAATTAATGGTCAATGAGTGAGCTTAACCATTGAGATTTGGACTTTCATTCATAATCATAGTTATATGGTTGTCACAGCTCATTTCATAGATAGTCATTGGCATTTGCAAAGAAAGATTTTGAGTTTTTCTCTTGTTTCAAATAACAAAGGAGAAACGACCAGGAAGTAGTTAGAGAATTGTTTGTTGGATTAGGGTATTAAGAAAGAATTCCGTGTAACAGTTAATAATGCAAGTGCCAACGATGTTGCCATATCTTATCTGAGGAAGAGATTTAAAAGTTGGAGAGATGATTCATTGGTTTTGAATTGGAAATGCATGCATGTGCGATGTTGTGCCCACATTTTAAACTTGATTATGACAGATGAGTTGAAGGATTTAAATGAGAGTGTGGTTTCTATAGACAATGCAATTATATATGTTAGATCTTTCGGATTGTACTTACAAGCCTTTAAGTATTATGTATAAAGGTAGAAAATTGAGTACAAGAGAAGTGTGGTGTTAGATGTGCCAACTAGGTAGAATTTCACATACTTAATGCTGATGACTGCATTGAAATTTCAAAAGGCTTTTGATATAATGGCAAAAGATGATTGTCTATATAAGAGTTAGTTTTTAAAGGCGAAAAATGAAAAGAGAAGACAAGGGCCACCGGTCAGCCTGGATTGCGAGAATGTTGAGTATTTTGTGTCATTTTTGCAATCTTTTGATAAAGTGACATTAAAATTCAGTGCTTCATTAAGTGTGACCTTTACAGACTGCTTTAATAAGATTTGCATGATACATTCTAGCTTAATTTGCTTATAACTTTTGGCCAAATTGGGGTTAAGGAAATGAGAGCAACTTTTTCTCTCAGCGAACTGAAGCAAAGACAACAAAAATGAACTTTTCACTTTTGTTACGTAATGGCCAAATGACTTCACCAAATTGTAATAATTATAATTGCTTCACAAAATGGCTGAATTCAACAACACTAGTCTTTTCTCACTTTTAGCCAAAATGAAGAACAAAATCCTTTTTATTTCTTGAGAAATGACAGGATGAAGATTCTACACAATTGTAACAATTACAATTGCTTCTTTTCTCTCTTCTGTTCAATTTTTTAGGAGCATTAAATGAATTTTATATAATCTCAATTTGCAAACACTTTGCCCTTTTTATTTGTTTACTTCACTATGTTAAAAGTCTAACTTTTAGTCTTTTTCTTTTGGCCAAAATTGCCTCTTATAGAAAACATTTTTAACTTGTTCCTTTTTATACATTTCATTCGGCCAAAGACAAAGCAAAAGAAATTCAATTGCAATTGCTTTTCTATTCCACCTCATGCTTACAAGGACATATATCCTTTAAGTAATCAAGTGGTGGGAATTCATTTAAATGGTGGTCGTAGCTATCAAAGTCTCACAATTGCAAAATTTATACTTTAACTTTTTCAATGACACAAATCCTTTATATGAGAATTGGTGGAAAATACCTTTTCCATTTGTCAAATTTGCAAGGCATTTGCATGCCTTTGCTTGAAAAAACAATAACAAACAGTGGCAATTTACTTTGGTAACTTAACAATTGTCAAATACCAATTGGTTAAGTATAATTTTTAATCAATTAATTTAATAGGTTTAACACTTAAACCTTGACACGTGCATTTTTTGAGAGATACTGAAATAATTCATGCTTTCTAAAATTTTCCCAAATTTTTTAAGAGATACTAAAACAAACGGGTGTAGGACTTTCTAAGTTCACACATGTCTATCTTACAGAACTCTTCTAAAGTCTGTAAATGATGTCATCCATACACGTTACGGATATTACAAAATAGTATGTTGAACCATACAAGTTGAGGTTAATACATATTCGTATAGTCCTTCCATCATTTATATCCTGGAAGAGCAGATATATATCTAATCACCGTCAAGTCTCTATATGCTCAACTGTAAACTTATCTCCATATTCATATTTTGTTAAATAATATCCACAAATACTTTTATGATATTGTTTATCCCATGAAAAAATCTTTCCTGAATTTTATGCTTGTGGCCATAAGACTTCCTGAAATATTGAAGCATCAGGATATACAACTCACCTATATCAACTGACGGATCCTATATCCACAGACACTGAACTCCATATCTATCGGACCATATCTAACAACACTAGTGATCAGATCATTAAAGGTCTCTGACATATGTGGAACTTAAGTATAGTGGATCACTCATAAGCCCATTGTGGTGTTTAAGTCAAAAGACCACGAATACTACTAAACTCAAGAGGACCCTTAATTGACGGCTTTATGAGATGTCTATTAGAGGTCCTCATTGAATACCCGTATACTTATATAAGCTTCTACTAAGCTCATAATCTGCTAAGATTAACTATTTGAACTATCCAAATATAGACATATGCTGATCTATGTATGATAAGATTTTCACAAACAGACCTGCATCAGTGAAGCATAAAGTTTGAGAACATACTTGTATAATGACATTTTCTAGCACTACTTGTAACTTCTTGCAACTATGTCATTGCTAATATATCCTCAGGTTTTTGTCCCATTTCAGACAAAGCTCTAACTCTTTAGATTTCACTAGCTAACTTTTAGCAGTGTTAACTCTTAGTAATTATAACTCTTAGTATAGCTAACTCTTTGCCTTAGTCTAAAGGAGTTTAGACTAGATCTGAACTTTTTCAGATCATACAATGTCTGAAATATTTCAAGCATCTTACCATATAATATTTAATATTAATGATTTTATTTGAAATATTTATTTTAGAATATTAACTAATTAATATTCATACAATATTAGAATGACACGTAAGTACTATTTCCAACAAACTCACACTTGCTCTAGTGTCAATCTTGATGATATCTAATACTATTGTCTCCATATATTTCTCAAACACGTTAGGAGTTAAGGCCTGAGTGAGTTTGCTACATTATTTATGGAATAGCCAAGAATTTTTTAATTATGTGGTATTTAGAGTTCACATGATCAGAATACTGGTGCACCTTATAACTTATTAGGTTGAACAATTCCTCTGTTATTATTACATTTAGTGGGACAGGATCCACTGAGATTGAAACTATTCTAAGCTTTGCAACTTACTTGAATATCCATAGAACTTATTTTATGAGCTTCTTAAGTAATAATATATTCTGCCTTTAAGGTAGAATCAGTTGTGGGTATCTAAATTGCACTATTAACTAATTGCAGTACTATTGAGAAGAAATACAAACTAAATATAGACTTTTTATCATCTGGACTATACTGAAAGTCTAAGTTTGTGTATACTTTCATATGTAAGTAACTTTCTCCATGATTTAAAAACTTATCCTTTATACCTCACAGGTATTTCAGATATATTCCACGACCATTTAATGGTCATTTCCTAGATTATACCGATACCGGCTCATAACACTTACAACGTTGCAAATCCAGGTCTCATACATAACATGACGTACATCAAACTACCTTTAGTTGATGTACATGGTATGTTAGTCATTCTAACATTTTCATCTTTATACCAAGGACATTTTCTCTTAGTAAGATGATTACCATGTCTGAAAGGTACTTTACCTGTTTCATAGTTATTAAAGTTGTACCTTTCCAAAACTTACTCTATCAACGATGATTGGGATAATTTTATCAGTCTCCTAACTCTATCTCTATATCACTTTACAGCTAGTACATATATAAAGCCTTTCCTAAGTCATTAATAGAGACGTTCTTACTTAAATAACTCTTATTTGACTGATTTGTAACATATCACCGTCGTTTTGATATTGAGTATGTCTCTCACATAGAGAATTAGAAAGAAAATTAAGCTCCCACTGCCATTTCTAAAACACTTGCTTTCTTTTCGTTCTTGATGAAACAAATATTTCAGCGTCAGGAGAATTGCTTAAGTCAACATGGACTTCTTCAGTTTGTACATCAAATTAGAAGTCAGGCTGAATGTAAAACCTTCAGGCTGTTCCATGCATATTTCTTAGTCGAGATATAATTCTAAAATGCCATTTTTACATCTATTTACCACACCTCAAAATCTTAATATGCTACAATAGCCAATAAAATTTGAATTGACTTAAGCATGGTTATTGGTGAAAAATATTTTCTCATAACTAATCTCAGGTCTCTGAGTGTAACATTTTTATTATCAATCGAGTTTTAAAGGTCCCTACCTTTTAGGCCCAGGCATCCACTGTGTAAACTTATTTACAACAAATAGGAACTATTCCTATAGGAAGCACAACCAAGTCCCAAACTTGTTTGTCGTGCATAGAGTCAATTTCGGATTTCATGACATTCTATCATATTCTTGAATCGATGTTTGATGTGATATTTCTATATCTTAAAATTGAGTGCAAGTATACACTATCGTATGCAAGTAATATAAGGATAAAAGAGTCGGATGTCGAACCTACAGGAATAATTTCTTCTTTTTGACCAAGTATTAAAATTTTATTTTTCTAGTAATTATTCAGAAAAAATCAAAATCTATGAATGACTTTGAAAAATATAAAAGCAATGACACAATTTAAAGAGATTTAAAAGATAGTAATATAGAGAAAACCTAGGGTTAATACCATCCCTCAATATGCTTTTCACTAATTAATATTTTAATATTTAACTCCCTTAGTTCTTATTATTAATTAAGATACGAATGTATTTACAAGCCTCTCTCTAGGTCATGCATGTATTCCTTAATTTACCAAATTCTTATATTCCTATAGTACTTGTAATAAATTAAGATTCATTAAGAACAAGTATTATTGATCATACATGCTAATTAGGTATATTCCTATCTTAATTCAAAACTTACATATGTAACATTGAATATTTCTCCACAATCATGCATCAAATTACCTAGGTCTAAATATAATGTTTCTTCTTCCGAGTTTATCAAAATATTACCAAGTCATTCATCATATATTGGCCAAATATATTGAATCATTAAGAATAAATAATTTGAATAATAAAGAACTAAGTTTATTAAATATTAAAAAGATATGGTAATTACGCACATATATTGACTTCAAGTATTAACCTTAGAAAGAAAATTTAGTTTATGGCTATAAGAGAATAATGACAAAAATAATAAAAAAATATGATATACTCAATAGCAAACTAATATAGACGTCGAATTGCTCTTGATTACGCTGCCTAAGGAACTTTTACTGCTGAAGAACGCTTTAATTTTCTCTTTATGACTGCTTCAATTATGCTCCAATTGTTCTCTAAGACTTGTGTTATGTGTCTTGTGTCTTCTTGGATGATCTTTGAAGGTTAAGGATGAGTGGCGTTTTATAGGGATTGATTTGAGCTTGAAAATCACAATTCTAAAGCTTGGACGCTACCATGATGTCGCTGGGGCACTATGTGCAAAAGGCTATATTGTGGGAGTAGTAGGAATCTGCTGCTGGGGCGATAGACTATCGTTGGAGCGGTGGAAGGCCAGTGCTAGAGTGATGAACTGCGATTTAAACAGGTCAATTTTTTTATTTTCTTATTTTGATCATTGTTCTAGCATTGAGCGAAATTTATGTAGCGCTAGGGCGACAAGTGCATATTTTAAAAAGTTTGCATTTCAGATCCTTATAATAACCAATAATGCACATAAATAGTCATTTATTCTTATAAAATAATAAAATATCAAGATAAAAATATGAGAAAATAAATGACAAATATACCTTTATTAATGTCTAACATCTTTTTTTTTATAAGTCAAGGATCCTTTTCTTCGACTAAGAAAATACCAGAGGAACCTTCAGGTATCAAGCATATCTAATAGGTGGCTTTCGATATCCTTTTTGATTTCTAAGGAGAATATGTTAAAGGTATTTTACTTGATTGAGTTAAAGTTCCAAAAGTGAACAATAGTTTTTAGAGCACAATTTATAGATTTTTTAGAAGATCGGTAAAGCTTAATAGCAATCAAACCATATCTAATAAAGTTCAATTCCTTCTCTCCAAAACACCTTTGTGTTGAGGAGTACCTAGAGGTCTACATTTAGTGATAATTTCATTTTCCTTTAAATAATCTATGAATTTACTATTCATATATAAATTGCCTTGATCTGATCAAAGGCATTAAATATACATAAGAATTTGTTTCTTTACTTCTAGTAGGAATTCTTTAAACAATTCAAAAGTTTCCAACCTGTGTTTGTCAGAAACACATATCTGTATTGTGACGAATCACGATAAAGATAATGAAGTATTGAAATTTAACTCGTGGTAGTATGATTCCTTGGACCATATACATCACTATATACCAGATTTGATAAACTAGTGGCTGGTATCCAATACTTACATAAGTATTTGGTCATTTTTCCTTGCATGTAAGATTTATAAATTGGCCAAGGTTTTATAGTCAAATCAAATATCTGCCTATTCTTAACCAGCCGAAATAGACGCCTCACGTCTACATGATATCATCTCATGTCCTACAATTCATTATTATTCAAAGTTCCCAAACCATTACTTATTCTATCCACTTAAACATTTTATGTTGTATTTAAGATATAACGGCTATTCATTAACTGACACTCAGTTAGCAAAATATTATCTTTATCATATATACATGAGGAATTATTCTTAATGTATTCATGATAACCCTCTATGTCTACTATAGGGATCGATATAATTCGCCTAATAATGTTTGGCACAAAATAACAATTATACAATATTATGCTTCTACTAGAATTGAGAAGTGACTTAAAAGTTCTAACGACTAAAACATTTAGAAAATCTCCATTTCTTATGCAAAGCTGAACTTCTCATTACATAGCTTTCTAGCATTCCTCAAATCATGCAACATCTTGCAAATATAAGAATGATAGGTGATATCTTATACCCTTACATATTTAGCATCATATGCTAATGAAATGTGTATGATTGGTAAATAGATATCTACGTGGCCTATCTTTCCTAAGGTAAGGTACATTAGATAGTAACATTTACTATTTTAAACCTCACTAGTGTGGAAACACTTTTCATTGTGATTATTCTCTATTTATGATTTGAATATATCAAATAAATTTTAGACAAGTTATGATACTACTTGCACATCTCATATGCACATGCTCATACTAAAGATTACAAGATATCAAGATGAGAATATATGATTTGACTCTCAAATCGATCTTAATCTATTTTTAATAAATTTTCACTTCTTCTAAAGAGATATTATAAGAAATACCTCTTTATTATCGTTTGATCAATAATATATCCAAGTTTTTTCGAATCTAAGACTATTCTCAGATTCATAAGCAAGTCAAAATATTTTTCGGTACCCTATATTTGGTATGCCTAGATCAAGTATAGTAATGACTTGTTCATATTGATATTATCTCTATAAGATTCAGTAGAAGATATATAGCGGAACATTTCTAATCATTAATTAATAATGCTTTAGATCACAGGTATAACTTTTAAATATTTTTTAATCTAAAGATGTCCTTCCACTACTTTACATAATCCTTTAAATCTTTTAAAGAGAAAAATGATATTTTAAATTTTTTAAATTGTATAGCGGAAAGTGGACCCCATTGGTATTTTACTCTAGCTTCACGTTTTAGTAATATTGGCCTTTGTAAACCCAAAAGGTAGACAACTCTTATTAATTGCATCTTTTACAACTCTTACTTTTGATCCCAAATACACTTTATCCTTACGCTTTAGCAATATTGGGTACATGTATTCCAAATAAACTTGCCAATGATTAAATATAAGTTAGTGATATTACCCTGACGCTTTAGTAATATTGGATAATACTTTCGCTTATATTTCCTTTATCTCATGTTTAACCAATATAGTTCAGATCACACCGACTAGTCCCTTACGCTTTAGTAATATTGAGAAAGATTGAGATGACCTGTTTAACACAATATTAGCAAGACGGACCAACGTGTAGCAATATTTCATAATGAAATACTATTCAATATGATTAAGAGAGATTTTAGTACTCATGTCCCCATCTCATGAGGATGTGATTCTCAATCACGCATTTATTTTATAAATACAACTAACCCTACCAATAGGGCTCTCATTGTGGTTACCAGCATAAACAAATGAGCTACAATTTAGAATGTAATTTATTACAATTATAAATTGCTAAAAATAAACATCACATACATTTTTAAACAATTTTTTTTAAAAATGTCAGAGTGAACAGGTGAGCAGAATCGCAGTGTTAGATACCAATGTTGTAGCGTTGGAGGCCCAGCTCGTAGTGCTATGGTGCCAGTCTTTTAGCGCTGCAGCGCTTGAGGCCCGCCCCCAACACTGTGACATTGACCTATTAGTGCTACAGTGCCAACTTACAGTCTTCGAATTTTTGCACTTTCAATACTTCATAGGCATCATTGACAGCCCTAGAATCATTTTAATGACATCAACATTACTCCATTTAAGCCATACAACACACAAATATGTGCTATGATACTATTTTGTAAGTGTGCTGTGCGTAGGGTGCAAATGTGTACAATATAATTTTTTTAATTTAATTTATTTCATGTCTCACATACAATTTAATATAGGGGAAATAAAATCTAATTTTCTATTACAATAAACACATACTAAATTTAAATATCATTACACTAGTAAAATTAGAAATTATCCTTGAAGATAATTTAGGACATTTTTTATTACCGAAATTCACCCTGAAGTGATCACGCGAGCAATACTAATCCGCAACTCCAGTGGAATTGCCGAGTCTAAAATAATAGCTTTACAATTAAATTTCAGCAGGAACTTTTCAAGCCACACTTGCTTGTAACTTTTGACCAAATTGAACTTAAGGAAATGAGAGCAACTTTTGCTCAAATTTCGCTCGGCGAACTAAAGAAAAGACAACAAAAATGAACTTTTCTCTTTTGTCATGAATGTCCAAATGACTTCACCAAAATGTAATAATTACAATTGCTTCACAAAATGAACTTTTCTCTCAGCGAATTCAACAACATGAGTCTCTTCTGACTTTCGACCAAAATGAAGAACAAAAATCCTTTTGTATTTCTTGATAAATGGCCGAATGAAGATTCTACACAATTGTAACAATTACAATTCTTCTTTTCTCTATTTTGTTCAATTTTCCGGGAGCACTAAATGAATTTTATATATTCTCAATTTGCCAACAGTTTGCTCTTTTTATTTGTTTACTTTACTATGTTAGTTTTCTTTCGGCCAAAATTGCTTCTCATAGAAAACATTTTTAACTTGTTCCCTTTTATACATTTCATTCGGCCAAATACAAAGCAAAAGCAATTCAATTGCAATTGCTTTTCCATTCCACCTTATGCTTACAAGGACATATGTTCTTTAAGTAATCAAGTGGTGGGAATTCATTTAAGTGGTGGCCGTAGCTATCAAAATCTCACAATTGCAAAATTTATACTTTCACTTTTCCAATGACACGTCCTTCACATGAGAATTGGCGTCAAATGCCTTTGCCATTAGTCAAATTTCATGGCATTTACATTCCTTTGCCTGAAAAAAAAAATGGTGAAAATTTCCTTTGGTAACTTAATACTTGTCAAATGCCAATTGGTTAACAATAATTATTAATCAATTAATTTATTAAGTTTAATACTTAAACTTTGAACTTTGACACGTGTTTTTTGAGAGATACTAAAACAATTCATGCTTTTCAAAATTTTTTTAAATTGTCTAAGAGACACTAAAACAAACGGGTGAGAGACTCTCTAAATTTACACCCATTTATCTTATAGAGCTTTTTTAAAGTCTATAAACAATGTCCTTGCACACGTTATGAATTTTACAAGATAGTACGTTGAACTATACAAGTTAAGCTTAATACATATTCGTATAATCCTTCCGTCATTTATATCCTGGTAAAGCAGAGACATATTTAACTACCATCAAGTCTCCATATTATGAGACTCTCTAAATTCACATTCATTTGTCTTACGAAACTCTTCTATAAGTCTTTAAACGATGCCCTACACATACGTTATGAATGTTACAAGATGGTACTTTGAACCATATACGTTGAGATTAATATATATTCCTATAGTTCTTCCGTTATTTATATTCTAGAAGAGTGGAGACATAGATAAACACTGTCAAGTCTCTATATGGTCAACCATGAACTTATCTCCAAATTCACATTTTGTTAAATAATTTTTGCAAATACTTTTGTGATATTGTTTATCCTACAAAAAATTATTTTTCGGGTTTTATGCTTATGGCCACAAGACTTTTTGAAATACAATCTTGGAGCTTCAGGAAATACAAGTCACCTATATGAGCTGTCGAATTTCATATCCATACACACTGAACTCTATAAGCATCGAACCATGACCAGTAACACCTAGTGGTCAGACCATGAAAAGCCTTTGATATGTGTGGAACCTAAGTATGGTGGATGACTCATAAGCCCACTATGATGCTCAGGTCAAAAGACTACGAATACTACTCAACTCAAGAGGACCCTCAATTGATGGTTATATGAGATGTCTATTGGAGGTTCTCATTGAATCTGTTCGGTACCTGTTGTGTGTTTTCTATAACACAAATTAGCGCAAGTGCACGTTGTCGCAACAAGTAATATATGATGAGAAAAGTGTCGATCCCATAGAGAATGATTTATCTTTTCTAGTTTAAGTACTGAAATGGTGTCTTTCTACTATTATCCAGAAAATGATTTAATGTATGATGATTAAACTACTCAAGTAAAAGAACAACTTAATTATGCTAAGTGATAAACTAAATTACCAACAAATTATATTCAATATGAGAAATCCTAGGATTACAAACTATCCCCTATTATGCAAATAAATTCAGCAGAATCTCTTTTAGGTCTATTGGTACTCAACTTGATATATTGAACAAAACACTCAACACATCACAAGCCTCTTTTGCAGGTCAAGTGAATCTATTCCATCCAATCAAATATCTATATGTCTATGATAAATAAATTGAACAAAATTCATTAAGCACAAGTTTTATGAGCCATACATGCCTTATGAGTATATGTCTATCTCATATGAAACTCAAGTGTACTACATTATGATCATGCATCAATATGCTTAAGACTAAATACATAAATGCCTTTGTCAAGTTTATTTAAGCATTTCTAGATCAATTTAACTACTAGCCAAGTAATCAAATAGCATTAAGCACAAGCACAATGAATATATCAAAAGCTGAATTAATACCATAAAAGAGAGAGCTAAAATCCATCACATAATGAGTTCAAGGATGTAATCCTAGATTAATGAAATTAGCTCATCATTAAACTACACAATCTTGAAGCTAATTCCATCAATACATGTAAACTAAACATCTTACAACAAGTAAAGAATCAAAGAAAAGAAGACATCCCTATCAAATGTCTTTAAAGTTGAAGCTTGCTTTCCTCCTCTTTGATTTCTCCAAACTTAGAAGTTAGGTGTTTCTTTGTATTTTTAGCTGCTGTCCCAACTAGAGTCCTCTCTCAAAATGTAAGTTTTGAGCAAATATATAGGTAAGAGCACGGAATTAGGGCGCACTTAGGGTTGCTTTTGGGTTTCCTGATTTTCAGCAACCTGTCAACTTTTGCTGCCCAGGTCTCGGCGCCGCGGCACTGCGATTCAATGCCGCGGCGCCCACTTTCTGCAATTGGCGCCGCGGCGCTGAAATCCAGTGCTGCGGCGCTGCACTGTAGCAAACAGTGGTACTGTAGCAACAGTGCCACTGTAGCAACAGTGCCTCCATTCGTATTTTTATCTCTAATGCTCCCATTTGCGTCCGTTTTCCGGTATTTTTGCTCCGATAATGCTTCAACCTATAAAAAAACATTAATATGCATAAATAGCCCAATTATTGAGATAATTTGAACAAATATCAAGTTAGGAAGATAAAATAGTTTATACAATTACGCCTTATCAGTACCCAGTCCTCATTGAATACCGATATGCCTATCTAAATGGTCTAAATGATTAATCTTAATAGACCATGAACTTAGTGAAAGCTATAGACATACACTGATCTATGTATGATATAGTTTTCATTGAGAGACCTACATCAGTAAAGATAGATAAAAAACATAAAGTTTGAGAATATATTTACACTGACATTTCCTAACACTAGTTACAACTATGTCATTGCTAATATATCCATAGGTCTTTGTCTAATTTTAGACAAGGCTCTAACTCTTTAGATTTTGCTGACTCATATAACTTACTAACTCTTAGCAATTATAACTCTCAATATTGCTAACTCTTAGCCTTGGTCTAAACTCATTTAGACCAGATCTGAACTCCTTTAGATCATACAATATTTGAAATATTACAAGCATGTTACCATATATTATTTAATATTAATAATTTTATTCGAAATGTTTATTGTATAATATTAAATAATTAATCTTCATACAATTATCGAATGGCACGTTGATTGTTGTTTTAGTAGGTAAGCACAAGCGCACGTTATCGTATCAAGTAATATCAGATTTTAAGTTTAAGTATCGATCTCACAGAGACTATATGATCTAATTCTATCAAACAATTACTAAAATTTTACCTACTTTATTTTTTATCCTAAAATCTAAAAATCAATTGATTAACCTAAATCTCAACCTAATAGCAAATCAACGAAGAACTAAATTCACCAAAAGATAATAATCTAGGGTATAGACTCATCCCCTGATATTTCATATGATTCATTAATTTTTTAGTTAATCACTTAATACGGATTGATTGGTTTAGACACTAATCTCATCATAAGTCTTCGTCGATGGTCAAGTGACTATATTACACATTTTAACAATCACCCACATGTCTATGATAATCAAATCATATTGTAATTCATTAAGATCAAGTCTAAATCATACCATACATGCCATCCGGGTATATGTCTATCCTATATGGAAGTTATAGTTGTTATCCTATAATCATGAATTCTTTTGTGTAATGAAAGCATTAAAATCAAGATAGAATGAATCAATTTGAATGTATTAAGTTCATAAACTAAAACAGTCAATTCAACTACATATTAGGTTCAATAATCTAACCCTAGAAATAAAAACTTAGGTTATGGTAAAATAAAGAGTTCTAGAGTTTATCAAGAATAACATTATGAAAATCATAGCAAGCTACAAATATTAAGAATTGAGATAAAATTAATTTTTTTGCAGTATTCAATATTGTAATCTTCTTGATCCTAAAAAAATTGCTCTTTTTCTCTTTTCTTCTCTTCCATCTTAATTCTTGAATTAGGCGTTTTGATCTTTAATTTATAAGTTTACTATTCATAACTACTGTTCACACATGCTGTTCATCATATTACTATTTATACAGCGCGATACTGTAGTAATCTACTATAGTAGGGTACTGTAGTAGTTTTGTGTTTGTAGCTTAATTTTATTATATTTTTATTATTATTTACTCATTGACTCCAAACCTACAAGATAACAACAAAGCACATAAAAAATTAAATAATCTTAATTTAAACAAATAAATATTAAGCTTAAAAAATGAGAATATTAAACCTAATTAACCCTTATCACACGTAAGTAATATTTTCAACAGTATACTATATTTTGTATTGCTTTCTAGGATGTTATTGCTATGTTGTGTTGTGATTGGTTGTGATTATTACTATTTGTTGGAGACTTGAAGTTAGTTTAATGGTTAGACGGTGGAATCAAAGATTTGAAATTATATTAAAGTGTTACAGGCAGATTATTATAATTTAAGGGAACATCTAAAAATTAGGAGAGGTTTTGTTAATTTTTTTTTTAAAGCATATAAACACAGTTGAACCCAAAGTCGAAATAGGATTTACAATTATAAAATTTAACATAATTAGATTTGGAATGAATCAATTTAAAAATTAATTAAATTATAATATTTAATGTAATTAAATTTTAAATTACAACATTTAACGTAATTCAAATCAATAAAATTTAACGTAATTAAAATCAAAACAAGATTTTAAATTATAATATTTAACATATTTCAACTCGAAATTGCATTTGGAATTACAACATTTATTGTAATTAGATTTGGAACGAATCGATTTCAAAATTAATCAAATTATAACATTTAACGTAATTCAAACCGATAATATTTAACGTAATTGCAATCGAAATAGAATTTTAAATTATAATATTTAATGTATTTCAAGTTGAAATTGGATTTAGAATTACAACTTTTAATGTAATTAGATTTGGAATGAATCAATTTCAAAATTAATCAAATTATAACATTTAACGTAATTAAATTTCAAATAATAACATTTAACGTAATTTAAATCGATAATATTTAACATAATTAAAATCGAAATAGGATTTCGAATTATAATATTTAATGTACTTCAAGTCAAAATTAGATTTGAAATTATAACATTTAACATAATTAGATTTGGAACGATCACTTTCAAAATTAATCAAATTATAACATTTAGCGTAATACAAATTGATAATATTTAACGTAATTAAAATTGAAATAGGATTTCAAATTATAATATTTAATGTATTTCAAGTCAAAATTAGATTTAAAATTACAACATTTAACGTAATTAAATTTGAAACGAATCGCTTTCAAAATTAATCAAATTATAACATTTAACTTAATTGACTTTCAAATTATAACATTTAACGTAATTCAATTCGATAATATTTAGGATAATTGAAATCAAAATAAGATTTTAAATTATAATATTTAACGTATTTTAACTCGAAAGTAAATTTAGAACTACAATATGTAACGTAATTGAATTTGGAACAAATCGATTTTAAAAATTAATTAAATTATAATATTTAACATAATTTTAAATCTAAATTAAATTTAGAATAATAATATTTAACGTAATTAAATTTGAAATAATAATATTTAACATAATTGAAATTGAAATAAAATTTAAATTTTTTTTATTTTTTAAAAAAATAATTTAAAAATCCCAACCTAATTTGTCCTTAAAACAAAATTACACCATTTTAATTTTAAAAAATTAAAAAATTTTTAACTTTATTTTTTTTGTCCCAACTCAAAAAGTGTCTGAGCGAGGCACTTTTGCCATTATGAATGGGTTTAGAAATAATTTAAAAAATTTTAAACTCAATCCGAACCGAAATTACTCACCAAAATGAAAAGGCGACTTTATGAGCCAACCTAGGACCTAGCGAGGGGCGATCTTGTTTCTGTTGCTCTTTTTCTCTTTTACAACTACACAAAAATAACCAAATTTAAAATAATTTTTATTTATAATAATCAATGTTGTAAATTAAATATATTTTTAATTTATAAATTAATTTTTATTAATTTTATTTTGTTATTCTCTTTACTCCTTTTAAATTTATTATTTAATGATTTTCTTATAAATTATAAATTTTAAACTTTTGTTTATTATTTTTTAAAAGTAAATGATTTAATTTAAATCTAATAAATTTAAATCTATTTATGTTAGAGAATAGCTTATCACGGGGAACCACATCATTTATTATTTTTTAAAAGTAAAGAATTTAATTTAAATCTAATAAATTTAAATTTAAAATTTTCTATTTTAAGAAATAGATGGTGATTTTCAAACATAATCCGCATCATTTCTGTACACTCATTTTCATACTAAACATAAACATGAGATTGACTTGGGATTCAACATTTTCTTGCCAAACTAAACAAATCCAATATTTGTAATCTTATGATTATAAGTATTACTAGTCTTTCCACGAAAAATATATAATCTACAAGTCTTTCCAAATTTGGATTGAAAAACAAAAAGAAAATTGTTTTATCTTTAAAATTCGCAAATTAGATATCCAAATTTCCATGTTAATATTGGTAATCTTGAAAAGTTTATCAACGGAACGGAAGTATCTTCAACTTTTCTTAAGCATTAATATATGTTTAAGTTCTTATTCTTAACCTGTTCCTAGTCTTTTATCTTATTTTTTAAAGCACTTTTTTCTTAATGTGTTTGAAAAGATGTATCTCTGGGAATTCTGTGAAAGATCCTCAAATATTTGTAATGGTGTGTTATTAATTTTAACGTGTTTTAGAAATGTTTAACGACAGAGTCCGTTTAAAATATGACTATATTATTGATAGAGATGTGATAATATCGTGCTGCTGCCACTTCCCGTTGCTGCTTTTGTAGCAGCTATAGTTCTCTCAAAATAAGTGAAAGCACGTAAAAAAGAATAGAATTATTGTTTAATGCCGGGACAATTTATTTTTCCACAATAAAAATATGAGATTTAGGGCTCCTTTTTTCTCTCAAAAGAATAGTTCATAAATATAAATGAGGAGGAAGAAGCATCCTCGAATACAAAGAGTTCAATTTAGATAGGCATTTTGTCAAATTAAATAGTTTTAGTCTTTAATTTGAGAATAAGATGTGCCAATTTATGTGCAACTCGATTAAATAAGTGATGAGCGATGAGCATAGATAAACGAACAATAAGAGAATAATGAAGAAATTAAAATAATGTCTTGGGGAACCAAGCCCAGTTTCGAGATAGAAGGAGAGCGATTATTGATGTCTCGAATAATGCTATCAGCATCAGAGACCACTTCAATAGAAGAGATGCCCAACATTTGTGCTAGGCAAAGACCGCGTAGCAAGGCCAAGGCTTCAAAAATATCCACGGAAGGCTGTGCATAAATAGGCATAGATGAGGAGGCCAAGACAGCCCCAAAATGGTCGCGTAGCACCACTCCTAGGCCAGTTTTAAAGTGTTTTGAAGATAAGCATGCATCAGTATTTAGTTTAATGAAACCTAGCATAGGGGCTTGCTATAATTTGTTTTGTGACATTGGGGTACCAGTAGTGAAGACGTGGTTAGTCATTGATTCATTCCTGTAGCATTTCGCCCAACTCAACATGTCCGACATCTCAAACCTTTTGTGTTCCGAATTAAATTGGTTTCTAATAAACCAAAGTCTCCAAAAAAGTATTAGCAGAGTCTCAAACTCTTTAGAAGATAAGTAGGCCACACAATCAATAAAAAGATCTATCATGGGAGTATTATGAGAAATACCAAAGCCATGTATGAAAGAGCAAGACTGGCATAGTTTCTTCAAGGCATCACAAAACCATAATGCATGAATGGAGTTTTCAGCTCCTCTACCGCAGCGGCTACAAGTATCATCAACAGATACATGATGTCTTATAAGGCTGGAAAAAGTAAGGATCCAACCATGTGACAGTCTCCAGACAAAATGCTTGATCTTCGGGGGAAGCTGCAACATTCATATATGCTTCCACCAGTTGAGGGAAAAAATATTGCCATTAAAAGATGATGCGTGATTCAGAGCAAGAGAGAGCCAATAACCACTCTTAACAGAAAATTGACCATGTTTGTCGAAGTGTCACATAACTGAGTCACTAAGGTGGGACCAAGAAGGCAAGTGTGGAATACTTAGGATAAGTTTATATTCTTCATCTGAGAAAGAATTTCGTATAAGCTCATGGTTCTAGGAACTTGACGGAAGAAGTAGATAAGCCACCAAGGAGTGTTCAGACAGAATATGTGGAAATAAAGGTTTAAAGGATAGGGGGTGAGGGAGCCATTGGTCATGGTAGACCGAGACAGATGATCCATCACCGATGCGCCAACGAAGCCCCTTAACAAGCAGGTTGCATCCCCAAAGGATGCTTTTCTAGACTGCAGAATCAGAGTGTTTAGGGTATGCTTGCAAGAATGAAAAGTTGGGGAAGTAAATACTTTGTAGTGTCCTTGCCACAAAAGAGTTTAGGTGAGAAATCACACGCCAACCTTGTTTAGCCAAAATTGCTTGATTAAAGGAGTGCAAATCCCTAAACCCAAGGCCACCATGCTTTTTGTGTCGACATAGCATTTCCCAGGAGCACCAGTGAACTTTTCTTTTTTTCTCGTCACCACCCGAAAAGAATCTAGCACAAAATTTATGGATTTTCTTAATAAGACTCTTAAGAAGCCGGAACAGATTCATAACGTAAGTTGGAATTGCTTGGATCACATCTTTAATAAGTACCTCTCGACCATCAATAGAGAAAAGATGCCTCTTCTAACCCCTCAATTTATTCCACACCCTTTCTTTAATGGCACCAAAAAGATTCTGCTTATTCTTACTGGAGACACAAAGGAGACCCAAATATTTATTATGATGTGGAACCTGGGTGACACCAAGGTGATGAGATATATGAGTAGTGGACACCCTCGAAATACATTTACCAAAGCATACGACCGATTTCTGGTAATTGATTAGTTGGCCAGAAGCAATCTCATAAGTTTGCAGAATCTTCATAATCGAATTGTAATCATCCAAGGTTGCCTTAGTGATAATTAGGTTATCATCAATAAACAAGAAGTGAGAAATGACTGGGCCCAACCTACCATATTTCAAACCATGTAAAGCATCACGTTGCTCAGCTGAATTGAGAGGGGCAAAAAGACTTTCAGCACAAAGTAGGAATAAGTACGGGGATAATTGATCACCTTGACAGAGACATCGAGAAGGAGATATATTGCCCCGTTCCCCGTGCCAAGCCGTTTACAACAACCGAGTAGGATACTGAAGATATACAACGATAGATCTTTTCACACCAGCTTTTAGGGAAGCCTAACCTACGCATCATAGCCGTAAGAAAAGGCCACTCAACATAGTCATATGCCTTAGACATATCCAGTTTCAGGGCTAGATAATTCTTACCAGAGAATTTATTTCTTTTAATAGCATGGAGACATTCAAAGCCAATTATTGCAGTATTAGTTATTAGTCGTCCTGGGATGAAGGTGGCTTAAGAGTCTGAAATCACCTAATTTATCACAGATCATAATCTGTTAGCCAGTGCTTTTTCAATGATCTTGTACAAGACATTACAAAGGCTGATGGGACGAAAGTCTGAGCAAAGCTTGAGCTCAATGATTTTATGGATTAGAGTGATGAGGGTTTCATTGGCCATCCCAATATCATCGCCATTATTAAGGAACCTGAAGCACATACTACAGATAAAAGGGCCAATGATGTCCCAAATTTTTTGATAAAACAAGGTAGACATACCATCTTTTCTAAAGGCTTTTGTAGGGTTCATCTGATGAACAGTAGTATAGATTTCCTCAGTACAGAAAGGGGCGACTAACCACTTACGGTGATGCGTAGAGAGATGTCACTCCACACAAGAAACAACAGCATCGATCACTAACACAGAAGGCCTAAAAGAAGTAAAGATGTCAGAAAAGTACTCATCAAAATATCGTACAATTTGATCGGCATCAGTATGCCAAGTTCTATTACTCCCAAAAATTCCCGCAATATTGTTTTCCCTTTTGCGACCAGAGGCTCTAAAATGGAAGAATCATGAATTGCTGTCTCTGACCTTGAACCATAATACCCTCGACCGTTGTGTCCAGTACATCTCTTCTTTATAAAGCAGGGTGTCCAAGGATTTTTGGATCTTATTAATCTCCTGCCAAGTTTACTTATCTACTTGCTGGTTTAGAACCCCTAAGAGATGCTTTTTCTTCTTTATCTCATAATTCAATCTCCGAAAATGAGTTAGATTCCACTTTTTAAGCTGGGTCTCAATACGTTGTAGGTTTCTACAAACTCCATTAAGCGAAGTTGAATTACTGGATCAACCCTTTGAGATTAGCTGTCTGTACTCCTTATCATCAACCCAAGCCTCTTCGAAATGGAACTTGCCGCAGGGAAACTGAGATGAAATTTCACTAGTTGTCGTTCCCTACCCCCCATAAACTAACAGCAGAGGGTGGTGATTAGAGCCTAAAAAATTCAGATGATGTACAAAGGTATTAGAGAAAAGGTGGTGCCAAGAGAAGGAACAAAGCATGCGGTCAAGTTTTTTTTGAATAAAAGAATTGGAGTTGTGTCCGTTGCACTAGGTAAAGGGGAGCCTTTGAAGTGGACCCCTATTAAGTTACTTTGATAGTGTTTTTTTAAGAGCCAACACCTTTTCCAACTAAACAATAAAATAAAAAATAAAAAATCTTATAAGGGTGTTTAATAAAAAAGGAGTTAAAAAAAATACTTCTGTAATTATTCTTTTTTCAAATAAAAAGTATTGTATATCATTGATGGTACATCACTGATATTATATTAGAGGACTATTGATATTATCATTAAAAGATTACTAGGATATAATAATACACTTACACATTAACATATGTCTGAACTCATACTCTTACAATGAAGAGGAATAAACTATACCTCTATTGGGAAAATAGGCTCCAACACAAGAGAACTCAACCTGTTTAAAGAAAGGAGATACGACCCTCACAAAAAGGGACAAAATACCTCTATAGAAATGGGAAAATTATTTATCTAGATTAATTGGTCTATACAAAAATACCGCCACATGACTTATGACTTCTGCCAACATTTTTAAAGATTAGCCAATTCAAGTCCTCAACCAACCATCAACATCAAATAATAGCACAAAATAACAATTAAAATAGGTAAATATCCAAGCTTGGATCACTAGAAAAAAGTAAATTGGAGGCTGTTGGATAGCCAAGGATTGATAGGTCGCCGAACTTTGCTTTCTCGAGGTGGCAACGGAGTTGCTTTACACAAGTGGTAATGGAGAAATATAAAAACAACTGGGAGATTCTATTCCACTAAATCCAAGGCCGACCAGCATTTGATGAAGGGTAGTGGTCAAGTGGTAATGGTTGTTTGCTCAGTGATGGCTAGCATTGGCAGTGGACTTTAGATGCTTACCAGAAGAGAGTACGAGTGACATAGGTCAAAATCTACCATTCAGCTGAGATGGATTTAGCCACCCTAGAGATACAAGTAAAAAGTAGAAAAATCAAAGAAAAAGAAAAACTACAAAAAAACCAAACGTTTGTCCACTAGAGAGACGAATGAAAGTCTCTCTCTCAGGTATAAATGGCGAGAAGAGGTAGGGTTTTTTTGGAGAGGATTTGGGGAGTTGGTAGCTAGGGATTTTCAGAGAAGCTGTTCTTTTGTAATTTAAAAGCACCGTAATTTTTTTTTTTTTATAAACATAATAAATCCATTGTCTCATAAAACACGTATAATATTTTTTTTCCAAATAGTACATGTTTTCGTTTGGGATTCTAGTCCAAAGCCCTATTTCTCCTAAGGGTTACCTTTGAATATCATAGGCTCCTCAACCATGACTAGGATCATCATAAGGAGTATTAAAGTAGGTTATCACCTACTGCCTTTGGAGGCCTTAGAATTATATAAGGAGATGACATTAGGGCACGATGAAAACTTTCAGACCTTAGAACATCTATACTAAACGAGGAGTGCTTGGTAACCAGTATTGGCTAAACAAGGTCGTTGAGCATTGCCAATAAGATCGAATACTTATTTGAACTCATTTTTTACTGACCTTGGACTAGAATTAGAACTAGTAAGCAACCTTGAAGACTTGAATTACCTGTAATTCAGAGATCATCAAAATCCTAAGATTTCTATACACAAATTCTCCTATATTACTAGAACATGTATTGTATAAAAAAAGAGACAACTTTCCCTCATCTTGTAATGATTCAACTATCATCATTGCTTATAAATAAAGAACTAACTAATGAGAAGGGAGATTTTTTCCTAGACCTTAAGAGGCATCAAAATAGGAGGCGACCTCTCTCTGACTCTTAAAACGCTTTTTAACTTTTTATGGAAGGGAAGGGATTTCCCCAACACCTTCTCTAAAAAAATCACAATATCCAACGACTCCACCATGGCTCTTGAAAGAACTATGAAGGTTTTTAAGTTTAAAATGTAATTTATTTTATAACTTATGATTTGTAGAGGCTACACCTCCCTATACCCTATTCTAAGAATATTTTTTTATAGTATATCAGAAGTAGGTTAAAGCTTGGTAAAGTAGATATAGGCTTTTTGAAGCTAAACCACTATAATTCCTTTGTTTCATGTATATATTTGTGCATGTTTTTTTTTATTGTTCAATTAAATATGGTGTATTAATGGCTCATATGCATCACCTATGATGCTTTATATGTCCAAAAAAGGCTTAAACATTGTTTCCTTCCAAAAAAATACAAATTTAACTCATTGGCTTGAGATTGCCTAAAATTTGGGGTTACTAGTTTGGTATTGTCTATGAGAAACAAACAAAATGCCATGAATCAAAGACAAAATGGCAACTACTGAGGCACTCTGTCACGCCCCAGACCTAAAAGATCCGATACATGATATCACTTACATTCATTGAATAATATTTAAACATTCATTTCAATTTCTTTCAGAATTATAACAATTGAATTATGACTGGGATAGTTAGTAAACCGGAGATACGCAGAGTTTTCTCAGAGATTAACACTCTACTATGTCACCAGTAGCAACTTTGTTACCGGAAGCCCAGAATATATTCATTGCAAATTCTTACTTAAAATCAACCAATAACCACACTTGGTGAAACTTAAATCAAATCCAACCACACACAATAAAATAATACATAAGTATTTATTCAATAGGGACAAATCAAATATCTTATCCCACGTGTCCCTAAATTAAACACTCAGCAACCTAGCAACTTAGGGAACCCAAGGAACAGCAGAAGCCTTGCTAAATCTACTAAGCACACATGTACCTTTTTTACCTGAAATCACCATAAACTATAATGAGTATAAAACTCAGTAAGCATACTAGTTTTTCATATATCAAATATATATATATATATATATATATGTACACAATGCATATGTATGATATGCTGTGATAAATCAAAATTATAATCTTATCAAATCACATGTCATGTAAGCGCTTACACATTTTTTCAAAACATATAATAGGAATACCATCACTCAACTACTACTTAGTAGGACTTACGTATCATATATCACATAATGAGCCAAATGTCACTCGTAGGTGACATACCTTATGAGAGGAATAGTACAAGTGAGATTTTTAAATTACATATATATAATGCTCATGCCCAAAGGTAAAAGACAAACCCTTACCCCGATCATCAGTGAGTCCTCTCACATGCACCAATACGCCACCACACGAATGTGATGACTCACTCTTCCTTTAGGTACCAATAGGATCCTCCCTATATATGAAACACACAACATATACCAATCCCGAAGGAAAGGCCACACATAAAGGCTCCACAAATCACATAAAATGCCTACTAAGTTAACAGCGAGTTCAACCATCCTCAAGACAAAATGTTTCTCATGGACATGTTACACTTCAAAAGCTCTCTGTTAAACACATTTCACTTTGAAAGTTCACTTTCAAAAAACACATTTCACTTTGAAAGCTCATTTTCAAAAAACACATATATGTCATGTATGTCCATGCTCACATTCATAAACACATGTCTTCATATTTCATATCAAAATATACATTGACATAACATAAACATATTCCTAACCACATTTACAAAATCATACATAACGATTTCTATGTTTATTGTGATTTCGGTAAAAAGTCTAGTATACTTACCTCTTAATACTTTCAGCTACAAAGCTTAAATCTCCTTAACCTACCAATGGAGATTAATCCTTTCATGAGCCTCAAAATTCATACAAAATACTTTAAATAGCTTACAAAATTACACATATTACACTTATCACATCGAATTGATCTAATTACTTAGTTCTCAAAACCTGTCATTCTGATCACTTACACTTAATAAAATTTTCTAATACATCAAATGATGTCCAATTACTCCAAAATCAGAATATAGCTTTCTTCACTCATATCTATTTCTTATATATGAATATTATATCATAATTACTACACAATCCATTTCATAAACACCATCAAATCCAAACTATTATCCTGACAGGATAAAGATATTTACTGAACAGTATTCAATCTCCCAATTTTATAAAATTATATAATAACTCAAAAATTATAAACTACCACAGAATTACTCTTGACACATATATCAATCCATGATAAATATTTCACTTCAAAATCACTGCCAAAAGTATTTTAAACTATTTTATTCTATAGTCTTAAAAATCTGTTAATCAAATACTGTAATAAGCTGACACTTTTTAGGAAATCATAACAATTCAACCACATTGATATAAATTCTTAATTTTGAGTATATCATATTAGACATATAAAATTATCATATTCTATAAATTCGTAATTTTTGAAGATCATTAAGCAGATAAAAAATTATTTGTCACTGTATCATACTGTTAACACAGGAAATTTCCAGAATTTCAGGGTCATTTTGGTAAATTCACTACAAATTCAATTCTGGAATTTTCAATCGATTCAAAGTCTCAAATGATTTTAAACATGTTTAATTGCATATACACAAAATTTAAAATCAGAATCGAATCACATCAATTTATAAAATTCCTAGGTCAGGTGACTATCAAGTAGAAATTCTGCAATTCATCATGATTTATCAAGCTAGCTACATAGATCATCATCAATTCTCACAATATCTTACAAAATACATGTCAAATACTCAATTATACATATTTTTAGAAATTAAAACTTAAAGGAATTAACTAATTTAACACCAAGAAACTAAGAAATGCTTATAATATACATTTTAAAGCTTAAATTTCAACTTTCTTCTCTTTCTCACCCCTTTCTTTCTCTCTTTTCTCACTCTAAAAGAGATAGCTCGACCAAAATGAGTGAATTAGGGTTTCAAAAGTGTATTTTTATACTAAGAGGCTAATTTTTGATATTTATAAATTTACCCCCAAAACTTTTAAAATATTATAATTTGGTCCCTAAAATAAATCTAAAGTCTTGCAAATAAACCCAATACTAATAAAATGTCCTTAACCTATACAAACACTACTAATAACAATACATAAATCAAATATCATTCACATACAAATAAAATATAAATATTATACAAGTACACATATTTATTCTTTCTAATTATGGATAAGTGGCTACTACACACCCATAAAAGGAAGTCCCAAGAATTGAGGAAAGGTCGTAAACACCCAAATGAGCCCCAGCCCCGATCAAAATAAATGTTATCTTGAAATACTCAAATCTTTTATTTCTTATAGCTGTGATAATTACTTATAAGCACTCAAATTCTTTTAGATGAGAACATATAATAATAAATAACTCATTTATCAAGAACATTGGTATGATTACCTGGAAGGAGTTATTAAAAACCTGAGCTGAGGGGTTGTAGGGTAAAGGCCCTTATGACCCTCTTAGTTAATTAAAAAGATGAATCAAGGGATACGGGGCAAAAGCCCATACATTTCTCTTGATTGATTAAAGATCTAAGATGAAGGAATACGGTTGACAAAAAAGCTGAGTTAAGGAGATACGGGGCAAAGAACTTTATGACCCATTTGATTGGTTAAAGAGCTGAGCCAAGGACATATAGGGCAAAGAACCCTACAACCCCCTATTGGTTGAAGATATAAGCTGAGAGAATATAGGGGCAAGTCCTCTACAATCCCCTTAGTCAATTGAAGAACCGACTCAAATAGGGTCAGAAGCCTTTATGCCCCCCTCCAACATGATTTGAGCTTCTTTAGCAGTTTTTGACAACAAAGAACCCCTTACTCTGCATCTGTAATAGTTCAGTTTGGCTATTTAATCCATTGCAAAAAAAAAAAAAATTGGAACCAATCTTAGTATCCATGTTGAGGGCATTTCTGAATAAAGTCCTTGAACCGTTCCCTAAGCTTCATAGAAAGGCTCAAAGTCGATTTGCCAAAATTGAGCAATTTCTCCATAAAGTTGAGTAGTCTTTGATGGTGAAAAGAACTTGGTAAGGAAATTTTATGCTAACTCTTCGTATGTTGTTATACTCCCCGGTTGCACGAATTAGAGCCAACCTCTCACTTTGTCCCTAAGAGAGAAAGGCAACAAATAGCCAAATGACATCCTCAAGAACTTGATTCATCTTGATAGTGTTGTATATCTCTAAAAATATGGCAAGATGCACATTAAGATCATCATTTGGCAATACCTTATATTGTTTGTTACACCTACTAATGAGAGCTAAGTTCAACTAGAAAATATTGGCATTAATTCCCTAACGTCGGATCCCTGAATAGTTTTCATTAACCATGGGCTTGAAACAATGTTGTAAGGCCCGTGGTTGGTGGTTTTTTCCATCAATTACTATAACTTGAGTTTGATTTACCCTTTTCTCTCCTAAGCCTCCATACAGTGCACTCTACTACTGGATCAAAAGGTAAAAGCTCCAAACTACGAGCTCTTTGCATACACCTTCAAAACACTTACACTAACTAAAATTCAGCGAGAACTAAAGAAAAATAAATGTTTAAATCAAAATCAGATTGCTTAACCATAATATTAGTAACAACTCCAAAACTACAATCCTTAGTATGGTGCTAAAAACTTGTTCTCGAAACTAAACACATTCGAATATAAATTAATGCTAAATACTATGGTGATAACAACCTAATTTATCTAGGCTGAGTTTAATTTTATATTGATTAATGATAATAAAGATGCTTAAACTAATAATTTAATAAATTAAGGAGGTGAGAAATCTATGGTAAATGGTTATAGGGTCTTGATTTAACTCTACCTTTCCAATATTCTTTATGTTTTAATGATTAACAACTACTCTTGTGAATTCATTAACCAAGGGGTTCATTATTAATCTCATTACCTCTCCCAAGTGTCAATGAGACTTTATGCATATATGATAAACGCATTTTATATATGATATTATACCCTTCTTAATTTGATAATTGCTTATTTTGAATGTGAATTTATGTGCATTAATTTTATTTTGTAGGTTTCAAGCTAATGGAGCTATTTGGAGTGAATATTCAAAGAAAACAAGCAAAAAAATCCAAAATGCTACAGTACTGCGCCCAGGAGCTAGAAAATGGTGCCCAAGCGCCAGAAAACCCAAGTTTTGGTGCCCAGGCGCCAAAACGGGCTCCCATTGGCAGAATGCTCGGTGCCCAAGCACCAAAAAGTGGCACCCAGGCGCCATCACCTGTTTTAGTACCATTTTTGTTTTGCCCTAATTTGAAACCTATAAATACTACCCTTTAGCCACTTCTCAAAACATTAAAAAAGGGGACCACGAAATAAAGAGAGAAACTTTGGTTTTTAGTGTGGGAAATACCATTGAAGCTTGGATTAAGGACGATTATTGAAGATTGAAGACTCCAAGGGCTTCTTAAACTAGTTCCTTCTTCTCTCTTTACTTCATTTACACTTATTTATAGTTTATAATTATACTTTGTGTTGATTTGAACATGAGTACTTTTATGAACATTTGGATGGACGTAATTGAATATTTCACTATGGATTGCTAGATTATATGTTCTAGGGCTTGATAGAACTCTATTTAATTCTATATATTGAGTTATTTTGTGATAAATGACTATTTGATGTTTATTCATTTATGGCTTTTATGTGCTTAATGCTTCTAATTGCGTTGGGAAATGGATTTGATGAATTAAACATTTAGGTTATGTGCTTGAGAAATTTTAATCCATATGTTGGTTGTAAAAGGCATGGCTTTGAGTTTGTTGAGTTGGGATACTAATGAACTTAGGGTAGTAACATAAGAGTAGCTTAATGCGTGTATGTATAACGGGTTATATAGGGATATCAACTTATTTGTATATGCATAGAGTCTTATTCGGCACTCGGGAGAGGGAATGAGATTATTCTTAAGCCCTTGATTAATGAATGTATTAGATTAGTTATTTAATTAAAAATGATAAAGAGCATAGAAACAATGGAGGAAAATCAAGTCCCTACAACCTTATTGCCATAGAACTCTCATATCCTAAATATATCGGTTTATTTAGTTTAAAGCATTTTTAATTCTATAATTCAACTTATCCGTTAAATTAGCTTAGATAAAGTTAGGTTGTCAATACCGTGGTAATTAGCATTAATTTAGGATACCAATCCTTGTGGGAACGATACTTATCATCACTTTATTACTTACTCACTACCCGTGCACTTGCAGTTACAATTTGCATATGTATAATTGATAAAGTGTAGGGAGCCTACCCAACACTTTGGGTCTACCAGGGTATACCGAGGGGGAGGCGCTGGTGCCCCAACACACCCCGCATCTCATGCACGACCTCCCAAGGATTCAAACCCGGGATCTTCCCCTTACATTGCCTTAGGGACTCGTCCTTGTACCCATCAGCATGGCTAGCCTGATGGGTACAAGGACGAGTCACTAAGGCAATGTAAGGGGAAGGTCACGAATTTGAATCCTTGGGAGGTCGTGCATAAGATGCGGGGTGTGTTAGGGCACCAGCGCCTCCCCTGGCCTTTTTGATAGATTGTGAGGAGCTTACCTAACACCTTGGGTCCACTAGGTATGCCGAGGGGGAGGCGTTGGTGCCCCAACACACCCCGTATCTCATGCACGACCTCTCCAGTGCTCGAACTCAGGATCTCATCGACTTATGCCTTACGAGTTCGAGACCGGTACCCATTCGACAAGCCAGTTTTGTATGAATATTTGATATCTATACAGAGCATATTTTGTTATATTGCTAATTACCTTTTAATTATATGGTTTAATGCTTGTTACACTATAGATTTTGTTTTATCTGAAAGAGTTTAGATACGGTCTAAAGGAGTTTAGACTGGTGCTAAGAAATAACAAATATTCCAAGAGTTGGAACATTGTTTGTAATGGGACAAAGACCTCAGAATATGTTAATAATCATATAGTTGCAAGAGTTGCAATAGGTCGCTAGAATATGTCATTATACAAGTATGTTCTCAAATAAATAGTTCCTGATCTATTTCTACTAACGCAGGTCTGTTAGTAAATCTATTAATTACATAGATCAGTGTATGTCTATATCTGTAGGGTACAGTTGGTTGTTCTTAACTGACCAGGATCTTGGAGATTGTATAGGTATACAGGTATTCAGTTAGGACTGAGGACTGAGTACTGAGTACTGAACAGACTCATGAGGACCCCAATAGACATCCTATGTTGTTGTCAATGGAAGGTCCTCTTGAATTGAGTAGTATACGTGGTCCTCTGACCTGAGTACCATGGTGGGTTTATGAGTGATCCACCATGCTTTAGTTCCACGCATTTCAGAGACTTTTCATGGTCTGACCGCTGGGTGTTGCTGGGTATGGTCCGATGCTCATAGAGTTCGGTGCGTGCAGATATGGGATCCATCAGCTTTCATTGGGAGTGATATATCTAGATGCTCCAAGATAGTATCTCAGGAAAATCTTATGGCCGTAAGCAGTTAACCCGAAAAGGTGTTTCCATAGGTTAAACAATATGGAAAAGAGTTTTTCTCATATTGTTCAATTGAGATACCATTCTGGAGATAGGTTGTGGATGAGCATATGGAGATTTGATGGTGTAGATCTATGTCCCCGCACATCCAAGATATATTTGATTGAAGGACTATACGTATGCATTGTAACCTCAACTTGTATGGTTCAACACGTTGATTTGTATATACGTGACGTGTGTGTAGGGCATGGCTCACGGACTTATGGAATAGTTTCATTTAACGAATCGGGCATGGACCTAGGGAGTCCTGCGATATGGAGTGTACTCGTTGTTCACTGGGGCAAATTACTGGATTAAATTTTTTAATCCAGTAATATCCAACGTAACCACAAAAATGTGTGCATGTGTGTATTTAAATGTTAAATACAACAATTAGTTAATAATTGTTATTCACTAATTATAAAGTGATACGTGACGCATTGTGGACCATCGGTTGAGTTTACCCAAATGTGAAATTTGGTAGGACCCACTAAAGAGTATACTTGGTTATTTATGAGGGGTAAAATAATTATTTCACTTTTTAATTATTTAAATGTTAAATAATCAAATATCTCTAATATTATATATTATTTTATAATATTTTATTTATAATAATATAATATATATAATGCATGATAGTTGTCATGCATTATATATATAATATTATTATTTTCTTTATTTATTTGCTAATAAAGTATGTTTTATTTATATTATATTGTAATAATAATATTTTATTGATAAGAGATATATATGTGTGAATTGTAAACAGAAATGGTGAGGGGAAATGAATTGAAACAAAAGGAAAAGAAAAGAAAAAAAAGGTTATTTTCTTTACCATTTCCCGTTTCATGCTCTCGGGGGAATAAGAAGCAATTGTTGCTTCTATTTCATTTTCTTCATTGTGAGAGACAAGAGCAAGCTTTGAACCGGCCATTTGGATTAAGAGTTAATCCTACGTTGGGTAAGTTGATAACTAGAACTGACAACAAGAACACCTCTATGCGGACTCCGGGATAAAACGTGTAAAACGTTACACGTACTGGTAATTTCTCAATTTTATCATTTATATATTAATTTGATTAACATATGTTTAGTGTGTTAATTGTATATTTTATAATTCTGCTGTGTTAAAATATGTATTAGATACGTATTTTTCAATTAACACACTACCACACGCATACACCTGTACACAGTAGATCCCCTATAATAATTTCACGAACAATATATATACAAGTTGATATCTCTATCTAACTTGTCTATCTACACATTAATTAAGCAACCCTTAAAATGATTACCCAAGTTTTATTACTTTCCAACTCAATAAAAGTTAAGGTCCTGCTTTTCAAGTCCAATAAATGGGTTAATCATTTCTAAGCATACAACTCATAAGCCTAGATCATTTAATGAATTTTTCAATCAAATTAGAAGTAATAGATCCAGAAAAGCACAAATGAAAAATGCAAGAAATAGTAATTAATCAATTAAAAATATTCAAACATAGTACATGGTAAAGCTACATCAAGTACTTAGAACAAGTATTTTAGCCAACTATATTTAAGCACAAAATCATAAAAATCTAGAAATTTACAAGAGTAATCATGTTTAAAGCAACAAAAGTTACAAACGTAAACTCTAAATCAAAATAAACAAGTAAGGGAAAAGAGAAAACTAATGGATATGTCTCTTTAAGGGCTTCAATCTTTAAAATTCTTCAAGAATCTAGCCTCTAAAGTGCTCTTTCTCTTTCTCTAAAATCCTTTATTTCTCTCTGTAATTTCATGCTCCAACCTCTTCTTAGATAAGGTCTTTAGTTCTCTTTCTATAGGTCCTAAAGTTAGGAAAAAAATGGGCTTTTTTGTATTCATTGGCGTCATGGTGCTGCAACGCCAAGTTTTTGCCTAAATTGGCACCACGGCTTGGTCACTGTTTATAAATAGTACCCAGGACTAATACTATTCATTGTTACTGTTTATCCCCCGACCTAGGCATCACTTTTTGGCACCATTCATGGGCATTGTAGCAATAGGTACTGTAGCAAATATTGTTTATAGTACTATAGTATTTCATAATAGCAATCTATTATAGTATTTTTTTTAAATATTTTTGCTTTGTTTTCTTTGGATTTTCATCATAAATAGCTTAATTAACTTTGAACTTATAAATTGACATCAACACACATAAAAGGTCATATATTCATGCTCAAAATAAGCAAACATCAAATTATAAGAGATATAATATGATGTATAAAATGCGCTTATCAACCATTTTGATCGCTTGAATATACAAGCTAAGAGGATATTTTCAAAAGGCCTTACGACCCCCTCAATTTATTGAAGATATGACTTAAGAGAATATAAGGAAAAATCCTTACAACCCCTCAATTTATTAAAGAAATAACTTGAGGGAATACAGGGCAAAGGTCTTACGACTTATTTGGTTGGCTGAAGAATCGAGTAAAGGGGATACAGAGCAAAGACTCTTATAATCTCTTTGATCGGTTAAAGCTATGGCCTGAGGGGATATAGGGTAAAGGCCCTTATGACCCCTTTAATTGATTGAAGATTCAAGCAAATGAGATATGGATTAAAGGACCTTACGATACTCTTGATTGACAAAAGAACTGAGTTAAGGAAATATGGGGAAAAGACCTCTACAATCCCTTTTATTGGTTGAGGATATGAGCAAATGTGCTATGAGGCCTAGACCCCTACAACCCTATTGATCGATTGAAGATCTAAATTGAGGGGATACATGGCAAAAGCTACTATGACCCCACAATCAGTAGAAGAGCAAGGTTAAGGGGATACAAGACAAATATCCCTATTGATAAGCATAAAATAGATATATACTTTTGCCTTATTTTAGCTTAGATTATTGTTATTTTTGAGTAATTGTAGTCTATTTATGCATACTTGTGTTGAAATTACAAGATAAGCATATGAATGGGCTAAAGGGAGAGAGAAAAAGAGACCAAATAGCAGAAAATTAGAGATGAAGTACAAAAAAAGAACAAACGCAGCTGCCTTAATGAAGAAAATGTGACAGTATTCATCCAGATAAGATGAATGCTGCGACATTGGAAGGCTACGCAGCTGCTTATTTAGTCAACACTCTAATGCCAGTTATGGAATGCTACAACGCCAGAATACCTCAACATTACTAAACTTCAATGTCACAGTGTTCGTATATGATAGCTTGCAATGCCCCTGCGTTATAAAGAAAAACATTGCGACGTTATGGTTATTTTCTGCACTATATAAAGTAACTCTTTTGGATTTTTATGAGAGAAATATTTTACCTTCATCTCAACATCTAGGAAGTATGTTTTAGGTTAAAAATCTTCCATTTAGACTGAAGAAAAGGACATTTCAAAATTTAAAAATCATTTAGAGAATGATCAACATCATCAAGAGAGGTAATAACTTGCAAAAAAAGCATTTAAACCAAGGCTTGGAAAGATTATCTGAACTTCATTTCTATGTTTATTAATCTAAACTTGGTTTCATTATGTTATATCTTGTAATTTATTTCTTGAACTTTATTATGTTGAGCTAGATTCTATTATCTAGGATTGTAGTATTGAATTTGCTTTGTGTTTGTAAATATTTCAACTTTGAATGCATTAACTTAGTTTTTATTCTTTTTGTTGGTTCTAAATGCTTATGTTTGATTTGGCCAACCTTATGTATGAACTTTGGCTTCGTTGCAATAAACTTAGAAAAGGCATTTCATTAAATAGCCTAGGATAAAGAGATGTATGATTGTAGAGTAGAATCTATAAGTTTTAATTAGGATAAGAATATTCCTAGTTGGCATAATTGGTTAAGAAAACTTGGACTTAATGAATCGCATTTAATCTCGGTATCGTAGGAGTATAGATATTGGATTGAGTAGGATATAATCGCTTGACCATTAGAAGAGACTTACGGCCAGCATAGTATTATGGCTAATAATAAACCAAGGGATTGTCATTCAAATCATATCCATAACAAACACAAGTTAAGGGATAACTAAACATCCTAGACATCACTTATTATTGAGCGTGTTGGAATTTGTAACTTGCTTAGTTAGTTATTAATTTGATAATTAATTTTATTTTCAATTAAATTGATTGTTCAGATAAAAATAACAGAATCAATTTTAGTACTTGAATTGAGTGAAGTGCTAGTCTTCATGGATTTGACATCCCTCACCCTTAATTAATTATTAGCGATAACATGCACTTGCGCTTAAGATAAACATTCATATTGTGCACAACACCTATGACCCCCTTGACCGGTTGAAGATCTAAGCCAATGTGATATGGGAAAAAGGCCTTTATAACTCATTCGATTGGTTAGAAGGCCAAGTCAAGGGAATACGAGGCAAAGGCCCTTACAATCCCCTTGATCAGTTGAGGATCCGAGCTAAGAGGATACAAGCCAAAGGTCTTTACTACCCTCTCGGTCAGTTGTAGAGCTAAACAAATACACAAAAATGCCCTAAAGGTCTTCTTGGCTTAATAACTTAGATGTTAAAAGATAGGGCAAGGCTTTGATATGTTTTTCAACTCATTACTTGAAGATCTTCTCGAAAAACTTAAATAATACTTCATTTTGAAGAGCCATAAAAGGTACAAGGGCAAAGCTATTATAAAACATGTTGACCAAAAATACTAAGAATTTCTCATCTATAAACCTTAAAAACCAAAGTTTAAGCTTATATTTTCTCTTGATTTAGAATCAATGCTCGAAGAAGTTGAAGTAAGTTGACATATAAGTTCATTAAAATATATCAAACATAGGACAAAGAATAGACAAGGCAACAAAATACACAAAATGGGCCAAGAAGACATTTTATTAAGTAAATGAAAAATTACAAGGTCAACTTAAAGTGGCTTCAACTTGAAGGGGTTCCTCATCTTTATCCTTCTTGACCTCTATATAGGCTGCTATTGCTTTAAGCTAGGCAAGGTCCAAGTTGGGATAATGAATTTTGAAGACTTGAACACATCTTTCAAAACCCATGTTCACCCTATTAACAAAGTGACCATTGGCCCTTACTAAGACATTTGCTTAAGTAGCTTCAACTTCCTTGATCAACTCTACACTCTTCTCAAAAGTAGTATTCTTCTCCTAAAGAGTACTGTTCAAAGCCTTAGATTCTATGACTGCCTTATTAAATTGGCAAAATTTTAATTAATCACTTTTACTTTAGCAGCCAAACTTTTATTCCTTTAGCTCTCCTTAAATTTTTTCTTTAGCTACCTTAGTTTCAACCTATTATAGCTTTCGCTTCTCTATGGCAGCACCAACAAGCTCATCATGGCCTTGAAAAAAAAAAAAGAAAGCTACCTAAAAGAAAAATAAATAGTTATGAATTAAATAAGTACAATTTGATTAAAATGAAGGAATCACAAATAAAAATTTACTTTAAGCAAGCACGTCATGTCGTGTGCTAAAGACTTAGAGGCAGCATATTTAGACAAGTCATAAGTTTGAGCAGTTAAGACTACCTACTTGACCACTTTCACCAAGGGCACGATGTGTTATACCTGTCTTGTTTCACAACAGGGACATTGATAAGGGTTCATTAAGTCTAATATTTTCATCTTCCAAATTTAATATTTATTCATAGAAATTAAGATTATTTGACTTTTGATGTATTTTATTATTATTTTTGTAGGTTTGGAGTCAGTAGAGTAAAAAAGGTCGAAACTCTAATGAAAATAAGCCAAAAATATCAAATTACTACAGTACCTACTACAGTAACTAGCCACAGTAATTCGCTATAGTGATCTGCTACAGTACTAGTGCCTCAGCTTCCAGAGATGAGTGTCGTGGCACCAAAAATAGTATCTTAGCGCCGCAATGCCCAAGATTCAGTGTCACGGCGTGCGTGGCGGTAAACAGTAACACATGAACCAAGATCAAGATTCAAGCTTCAAGTCAAAGAAAATGGAGAAGCACATCAAGGAGTCACTTTGATTAGTTTTTCTTATCTTTCTTTATCATTATGTTCTTATTGATCTTTATGAATTAGTTTGATACTTTTGATTTTGTGATGTGCTAAATTATTTATCTAGGATTAGACTATGTGAACCTAGTATGAATTTGGATTGTGTTAAATTTTAGTTTATGAACTTGATATATTCAATTGATTCATTCTATCTTGTGTTTAATGCTTTCATTATACCTGATCAATATTTTGAATGATTCAAGAACTATGATGAACTCGATAGAGGGATTCATATGTTTAGCATAAGATAGTTTGATGTATTATCATAGGATAACAACTATGAGTTTTATCTAGGATAGACATATACCTAGGTGGCATGTATGGTATAATTTAGACTTGATCTTAATGAATTACATTTTGATTTGATTACCATAAACATATAGGTAATTGTTAAAATGCGTAATATAGTTACTTGACCATCGATAGAGGATTGTGATGAGATTAGTGTCTAAGCCAATCAATTGGTATTAAGGGATTAACTAAGTGGTTAATGAGTCCAATGAAATACTAGGGGACAAGTCAAAACCCTAGATTATCTTTATTTGTGAATTCTATCATTTACTTTTGTTCAATTTAATTGATAGAATAGATTAGTTAAATAAATTTCAGATTTTAGTTTTCTGAATAAAAGTTAAGTAGGTACAATAGATTTATAGAATTAGATCGTATAGTCTCTATGAGATCGATACTTGGACTTAAAATCCTATATTACTTGATACATAGTGTGCTCTTGCGCTTAGCTAGTATAGCATCAATCAGACATCAAATAGTTTTAAAGTCGAGCACCTTAATACTCGAGAGAAAGAAGCTCCTTGATAGGTCTACCTTGTTTTCGAGATTGGTTGACCTACTATTTCTCATTCTAATAAGCTCAGGTTTCAAGGTCCAAATTATCGTTGTAACAAAAAGAACTAAGTTACAATTTATTTTACAAAGCATTTATAAAATATGGGACACGAACACTATAAAAATATTAATAAAAGTAATAAAAAGGGACTTGATCTAAAGAAAATATTAGGATAATGCATACGACCGAGCACTCCTAAATACTCTTGGCCCATTCTCCACCAATAAAAAACCATAAATATTTGTAATCATGGTTACTTTAAGGCAAGTTTTGTATAAGGGAGAACTTCTTCTCACCATTATGAGTAGAGAAGTCGTGGAACCCTTTTTGCTTATCAATGTTTTCCATACACTAGTATAATTGTTGAAACTCAGGGAAGGTGGGCTCACTATACCCAGCCTTAATCCACATCACTCTCAAACCTATTAGTATCCTTCATGCATTTAAACATAGCTGACATGATGTCAAGTTCAAATGCATGAGCATATAGATATAGTAAGGCTAAAGTGGTAGCCTCAACCCTATATAAAAAAATGCATGAGGATTTTTGGGCTAATGTACTCTCACAAGTGGAATATCTTTTCAACTGATATGACCCTTCAAATTTCACTTCTTAGCCATTTAATTGGCACAAATAGTCTAAGATTCAACCATGTCATCAGTAATATGAAGGGACACAACTATTCCTTTAACTACTTGTCAACGAATATCTCTCGAAGGGTCACCTAAAATTAAATAAAACCTTTTGGGTGCCAACTTCAAAAGTCATATTTTCACCAGTGGTGTAATTTGGAACTATGTAAGCACTTATTACCAAAGGCTTGATAACTAAAAATTGAAGGGTATTTTTAGACTAAGAACTATTATAAAGTTTTTATTATCAACATATTAATACTAAAAATTGAGGGACCCTTATTCCCTCATAAGATTTCAGCTTAAAGCCAATTTCTTCCAAGGGTTCAAATCGAACTATAAGCCATGAATGTCTTGAGATCCTTGGCCATGACTAAGCCTATCATAAGGAGTATTATAGAAGGATATAACCCACTTTCTTGGGGCACGATCTAAAATTTCAAGCCTTCAATCTTCAATACTAAATGAGGTATCCTTAGTAACCACCAGTGGCCAAACAAGCTCATCTGAGTACTCTCAACAGGACTGAGTACTTCTCTTTCCTAAGTTGGTGAGAACTCTTGTTTAAACTCATTTGTTACTAACCCATAACCAGAACTAGAACCATGATGCCACATTAAAGACATACATTGTCTTTAATTTTTAGATTAGGATCCGAAGATTCCTAGAAATAAATCATTCTACAATCCTAGAATGTGTCTTAGATAGGAAAGGAGAGTGCTTGCCCTAGTCTTACAAGGACTCAACTATCATTAATTCCTATAAATAAAGAACTAAATGATAAGAAAAGGGAATTTTTTTCCTAGTCTCTTAAAGGCATCAAGGTGAGAGGTGACTTCTTTTTGGCTCTAGAAACTCTTGTCAACCTTTTAGGAATGGAAGGGATTTTACCCAACATTATTTCTTTGAAGATCCTCTTAGAAAATTAGAATCATCTAATAGTTCACCATGACTCTCGAAAGACCCTGGAAGGTTCTTGTAATTAAAAAGTAATATGTTTTTGTAACTTATGATTTGTAGAGGCTACACCTCTCTGTACCCCATTGTAAAAATATTATTTAATAGTGCATCAGAAATGGGCTAAGGGTCGATAAAGTGGATGTAGGCTTTGATGAAGCTGAACCATTATAATTTCTCTGTTTCATGTATATTTGTGTTCATGTTTCATTATTGTTCAATTAAATATGGCATATTAAGAACTCTCACGCATTACCCATCATGCGTTGAATGTCAAAAAAATAGGTCAAAACATTGTTTTCTTTATAATATACAATTTCGTCTAGCTGGCTTGGGATTGCCTAAACTTTGAGGTTAACAACACTTAAATCTAAAAGAAATAATATTATTTTAAAATTTATTAAAATAATTAATTAATTTTATTAAAAAATTAGAAAATTACTTTTAAAAGTTTTGCCCCCTTAAACCATGATCTTGAGAACCCAAAAGTAGATCTAATAGACTTGGAATTTAACACTAAGGCTTAATTGCCTATAACCAGAACCTAAGAGGGTTGGCCTTTTTGAAACTTGACTTGACCTAGAGAACCAAAGATTTAATTTAACAGACATGAAACCCGTTGTAAGGCCCCAAACTAAAGGGAACTTTATCCTTTTGAACCTCAATAAACCTTAAGAACCTTGATAGACCTCAAGAACCTAAAACTTGATCTCCTAAACTTCCGAATTGATGGTAATACTTGACCACTCTATAAACCTTGCCCCTTATAAACCCCAACTAATATTAAGAATATAAGTTTTAAGCTCCTAAGCTTATGACACAATGATATGACCAATCCCCCATCATTGAGACCTAAAAGGCTAGGCGAATGTCTAGTGCCTAAGAATTCCTTATTCTCCTTCCTTTCCATCATTGTCTACACTTTTTTTGCCTAAAAGGTTGACCTTGCAATTCTAGAGTTCACCTTGAAGTGATCATGTGAGCAATTCTAGTTTGCAACTACGGTGGGATTGTCAGATCTAGAATAGTAGTTTTACAAACAAATTTCAGTAGGAAATTTTCAAGCAACACTTGCTTGTAACTTTTGGCCAAATTGGACTTAAGAAAATTAGAGCAACTTTTGCTCAATTTTCTCTCGGCGAACTGAAGCAAAGACAACAAAAATAAACTTTCTCTTTTGTTATATAATGGCCAAATGACTTCACCAAATTGTACTAATTACAATTGCTTCACAAATGGCCGAACTAAGTCTTTAAGGTGTAACAATTACAATTGCTTCTCAAATGGCCGAATTTACCAACATGAGTCTCTTCTCACTTTCGGCCAAAATGAAGAACAAAAGTCTTTTTGTATTTCTTGAGAAATGGATGAATGAAGATTTTACATAATTATAACAGATTCAATTTCTTCTTTTCTCTCTTTTGTTCAATTTTTTGAGAGCACTAAATGAATTTTATATAATCTTAATTTGCAAACACTTTGCTCTTTATATTTGTTTACTTCACTATGTTAAAAAGACAAACTCTTAGTCTTTTTCTTTCGGCCAAAATTGCCTCTTGTAGAAAACATTTTTAACTTGTTGCCTTTTATACATTTTATTCGGCCAAAGAGAAAGCAAAAGAAAAAACAATTCAATTGCAATTACTTTTTCTATTCCACTTTATGCTTACAAGGACATATGTCCTTTAAACAATCAAGTGGTGGCAATAAATTTGAGTGGTGGCCATAGCTATCAAATTCTTACAATTGTAAAATTTATACTTTGACTTTTCTAATGACAAGTATCATTTATTTAAGAATTCGTAACAAATGGCTTTGCCATTTATCAAAATTTCAAAGCATTTTCATGCCTTTGCTTCACAAAAAAAAAAAAAAACAACGGTGGCAATTTCCTTTGGTAACTTAACACTTGTCAAGTACTAATTGGTTAACAACAATTGTTAATTAATAAATTTAAGAGGTTTAACAATTTCTTGACACGTGTGTTTTTCGAGAGATATTGAAACAATTCCTACTTTTTGAAAATTTTCAAAATCGAACTATTCGACCCGGTGCGCTACCCCAATGCTCAACGAGTACACTTTATATTGTAAGACTCCTTAAGTTCACACACATTTATCTTATGGAACTCTTCTATAAGTCAATAAATGATGTCTCACACACACATATTACAGATATTACAAGATAATGCGTTAAACCATGTAAGTTGATGTCATAACATATTTGTATAATCCCTCCGTCACCTATATCTTGGAAGAGCAAAGATAGAAATCACCACCGTCAAATCTCCATGTGCTTATTTATAAACCTATCTCCAGATTAGTACCTCGATAAACAATATCTGTAAACACTTTTACGATATTGCTTAACCCTACGAAATCATTTTTTTTCTTCAGATTTATGCTTGTGGCCTTAAGACTTCCTGAAATACAATCTTGAAACATCAAGATATACAACTCATCGATATGAACTTGCGGATCTTACATCCATACATACCGAACTCAATGAGCAACAGACTGTACCCAACGACACCTAATAGTCAGACTATGAAAGGTCTTTGAAATATGTGAAACCTTAGTATGATGGATCACTCATAAGGCTACCAGTGCTGAGGTTAAAGGACTACGAATACTACTCAACTCTAGAGGACCTTCTATTGACAACTTTGTTAGATGTCTATTGGAGGTCCTCATTGAGTTTGGTTAGTACTCAATCCTTACTGAATACCCATATGCCTATATAAGATTCCACTAAGCTCATTATTTGCTAAGATTAACCATTTGAACCATCTAGATATAGACATATACTGATCTATATATGATATGGTTTCCATCGACAGACCTGTATCAGTGAAGAAAGATCAAGAACATAAAGTTTGAGAACATACTTGCACAATGATGTTTCTTATTACTACTTGCAATTTCTTGCAACTATGTCATTGCTAATATATCTCTAAGTTGTTTTCCCATTTCAGACAATGTTTTAGCTCTTTAGATTTTACTGACTCTTATAACCTGCTAGTTCTTAGCAGTGTTAACTCTTAGCAATTATAACTTTCAGCGTTACTAACTTTTAGCCCTAGTCTAAACTTTTTTAGACCAGATCTAAACTCCTTCAAATCATACAAAGTGTGAAATGTTATAGGCATCTTACCATAAATTATTCAATATTAACTATTTTGTTCAAAATGTTTATTGTATAATATTAAAAAATTAATGTTCATACAATATTTAAATGGCATGTAAGCACCATTTCTAACACTTTGACCTGTGCGCCACAATGGACTTATAAGTTATCCACCATACTTTGGTTCCGCGGATGTCAGAGACCTTTCATGGTCTGACCACTGCGTGTCGCTAGGTATGGTCCGATGCTCATTAAGTCCGATGTGTGTAGATATGAAATTCATTAGCTCATAAGGGTGAATTGTATATTTTGATGCTCTAATATTATATTTCAGGACGTGGTCACAAGTATAAACTCGTGAAAAGAGTTTTTTGTAGGGTTAAACAATATCGTAAAAGTATTTGCGGATATTATTTATCGAGGTACAAATCTAGACATAAGTTTACGGATGAGTATATAAAGATTTAATGATGGTGATCTATGTCTTCACTCTTTCAGGATATAGGTGATAGAAGAATTATACAAATATGTTATAACCTCAACTTGTATAGTCTAATATGCTGATTTATAATATCCTTGATGTGTGTAGAGGGCATTATTTACAGACTCATAGAAGAGTTTTATTTGGCAAATTGAGTGTGGACCTAAGGAGTCTGACAATATGAAGTGTACTTATGCACTAAGGCTGCAAACCGAATTGAATAATTCAATTCAATAAATTCTAATAAATCAGATGTTTAATTCAAGATCTCTCAGGATGTGCACTGGTCAAGACTTAAATGTTAAGTACATCAATTAGTTACCAATAATTGTTAACCAATGGGATGATGACAATTGACACATTATATACCATTCATTGTTTGACTTTAAAATTACCAAAATGACCTTACTTGTTAGACAAAGAAAGCTATTAGTTTATTCATAAAAGTGTTTTAGAATAAACTAGTAATACACTAGTTTATACTAGAGTGGGGCCAATTTTGTTAACTTTGAAATCGAGAGAAAATTGTTGCTTATAAAAACAATTCAATTGGCTAATGGAAAAGTGGGTTCGGCCAATTCAAGAAAAATTGGGCACGTCTTAAATTGATAATTTTGTTGACTTTGAAATTAAGGAAAAAAATTGTTGCTTATAAAAGTAATTCAATTGGCTCGTGGAAAAGTGGGATTCGGCTAATTCAAGCAAAAATGGGCACATATCTTAAATTGTTTAATTTTATTAAACAATTAAAATACATAAAAGAAAGGCTAAAGCATTTGGAGACATGCTTGGTGGGCCTTATGTTGGCAAATTAAGAGGGAAAAATATGCATAAAATAAAAAAGTGTTTTTATTTTAGTGATGGATCTGGTTTGACAAAGTGAGAAAAATGGGAAACAGAGAATTGTTTTCATCAAGTGGCAAAGTATTGCGAATAGTTCTTCTTCTTCTTCTTATAATAGGGGCCGACCATGCTAAAGGAAAACGGGAAGAGTTCGTCTTTTCAAGCCAAGAAAATGAGAAGGAATTTTTTTTTTGGGTGAATTGGGCAAGAGTTATTCTAACAATAAAGACTATTCCAATTTCTTTGAAACAAAAATAAAAGGGTTAAAGTGTTTAATTATGAAATAAATAAAATTAATTAAAGAGTTTAACTAATAATTCCAAACTTAAAGAGCTTAAGCAATGGTAAAATAGTTAACCAAGTTTGGTGTTTAAGAGTTAAAACCCCAATATTGAAAATTGGAGCTGCTATTTTAGCGTTCCAAGTCTACTCCAGTTGGGTCTTAGAATTGCCAGCGGTGCGCTTTGCAGTGGATTTCGATCCTGGAATTTCTAAAGGCTTATAAGATGATTCTCAACCTTAATTTCATTAAAGTAACGAAAGACTTAAAATTTAAATGTGTTTGTTGTATTAACAAATTAGATTTCTGGTTCCGTTGCACTAATATGTATATATGACACACATATTGCATTGTCATTAACATGTTGCACATACACGCACCCTAAAAAATTTGCACACTTTTCACTATTATTTGTACTAGATCAATTCAACATCATTCATTCACAATTGAATAATCAACAACACAATCCTACTTGTCTTTATAAATACTATTCACACACTAACACCTTCTTTCTCATATAAACACTAACTTTAAGTGTCAGTATTTTTTTCTAACAAGATGACGATGTACTCTTATTATTCTAAGGAGTATGCAAGGACAATGAGATAATTACGTGGAGGTTTCACATTGTAGAGCATTAGTGTGGTCATTTGTGGGAATCTAAAGAATTTGCCCACATAAAAACAACCACTTACAAAAAAAGAAAATCTTAAAAAATAGAAAAAATTGTAAAGAAGAAGAAAATTGTTGAAACCTTAGCCACCACTAAGAGCCTCCATCCAATGTCATAGGCTGCCACACTAGTCACTATTTACAGTCGATCAATACTCCAATCAACTTAGAAATGGCTAACCAACTAGCCTCACTTTAGACTATCGCCAGAATTACTAGAAATGAACTAAAAAGCCGCACATGCGACTGCCCTTCAAACCCGCTATTGTAACCATCTTTGTTGTCAATGAAGACTACCATCTGAATAAAGAAACCACTGCAGACAAGACCTCGGTCAAAGTCTCACTACACCAATAATTGAAACTATCGCCCGAGTTTAAGAAAAAAATGGAAAAGTGCCACCACTTCAAGTCATTCACATCGTGGCCACTACAATTAGTAACCACCACCATACCAGTCTCCGTCCCCATTGTTTACGCTCAAAATATAACGCAGCTATCGCAGTATAGATTGAGGTGTCGATCCCACGAGGAAGCTCTTGGCAAAATAGGTTAGTGAAGTAAAATATTAAAGCAGTAGCAAAGGGTTAATTGATTTAAACGGATGAGATAGAATTGTCTATGAATTGAGGAAAATGTCTTATAATGATTTAAGCAAGACTTTGAGAATCACAATTATGCTTTATAAATCTACTCTATACTTTGATTCGATATTTATAACTCAACTGAAAGTTTCACATCCCAAACAATCAATCGGAAGGTATGTAATATATAGCACATTTGATAACACATGTATTTGATTTAGTTAAACTCTTTGCAAGCATTAACACACATCATGTTATTTATACAAGTTATCTAAGATCGACAATATATCATTTTGACAATATTGCAGTAAAAGATTAACTTGAATATCAAACATTTATTGCCCTTACATGTTATCCAAGATCGACAATATATCAAATTGACAATACTGCAGTAAAAGATTAACATATAAAACAATATAACCAGTAACAATTATAAATCAACATGAATCACATAAGAAAAGCATGACTGAACATATATGAGACATGAGAATTATAACCTCTGGATTATAGAAAATAAAATAGATAAGAGTTTAATCAAAACCAAACTTACAACATTTATAGCTCTTGACACCGAATCAAAGCATGGAAGTAGATTTACTACACATAAAAGTTCATCTCATAGCCTTGCTAGGAACTCTAGCCTAAATTACAATACATGTTAATGAGAATAAAAGAAGAGAGAAATTATCTATTTATTAAAAACGTCCTAAGTGTCTCCTTATATAGGCAATGAATGGACATATGTCATGGATGACATCAATCTTCAATAATTTTAAGCCAATAACTCGTGTATCCATTTGCAGCACGTTTTTGATAATGTAAATGATCAATTCATCTTCTGCAGCCGACATGAAGGTTGTAGCATTTTGACTCTTCTTTCCATAGGCACTGATTTCATGCAAATTGAATGAGTATCCAATGATATATGAGCAAAATTCCAAAGATACATCAGAATTCGGCCAACAACCATTTTACCCACTTGCAATGCAATTTGGTCCATGATAACGACTGATTTGGACTTTACCATAAGCATACGAGTTGTTGATAGTTAAGTCAGCAATTCACAGCTTCAAGAATTATACCAATTGAATACGTATTTTGTGAGATACGGTCTAAATACGTGAATTGGGTCAAGCTGGGTAAGAGTTGTAGTCCGATTCTGTTGTATCTCAATTTTTGGCCCATAACATATTGGATTTTGCTTTTCCACTATTCTTCAAATTTGTGTAAGATTGAGTCATGTTGCACCAGGTTCAAGAATTCCTTCATTTCAATTTCTACATTGAGAGTTATGTCTAGTTTACCTAAACCTGTCCAAATAACATTCATTAATCACAATTTAAGGAGAACACTTTATTTCAAGCTAAAAATACAGAAAATACTAAAATTAGTGACATTAAATGGTGATTGAATCTCCTAACAACATGCATTTTCATGTGTTCATCACAGCCCCCAACCAGCTTATTGCTAGTCTCTAGCAATTCAAGCGTAAATAGAATATGCAAAACTACCTAAGCACTTCAATTAAAACGTCAGTTCGAGATCACTGTTGCTATCATGGTTTTTTCAATTACAACTTCCATAATTTGTGTGTGTGTGAACTAAGCCATAACCATCTAACCACAAACCATAATAGATATAGCCTTGAGAATTTCTCCAAGTAAAAGCCTCAACTCCATATCCTCACAGGTATATGACTGTTTAAAAGGTTAGGACTTCTCTTATGGAGTTGGAAAACAGTTAAGCACTCAAGAAAAAGTCAATTTTAAGGACAGACATATAAATTAACATTGATCCGAAGATAGGAAAATTATTTGTTTAAAAATCAATTATTCATATCATACGCCAACTTTAGAACTTTAATTGGCTTGTGAGAATAATAAAATTATAACTTGGTGAGAAAACTATTTTACAAGGTATTTGTCTTCTAAAATTGAATGAAGACTTTATTAAACTGAATTGCTTTTTTTTTTTTTTTCTTCTTGTTTTTGGTACTTTTGTGTTTTTATTTTTATTTTTTTGTATTTTTGAAGAATACAAGGAAGCATTACAAAGGTTTCTCACCAAATTATATTATGCACAAATGTAACCAACTTATCCCTTAATTCAAATAATATCATTCTAAACAAAAATTAACCAATTCAAAGGATCAATGAAGGTTCATAAGCTGGTTTCTCAACCTTTCCACTTACTCACAAAAGATATGTGAGATTAGAAAAATATATACTTAAACATGGGAATTCTCTTGGCTATATAAATTGAATCATCCATCTTACCACAAGGCTTAGCATTGTGCTCAAAAATATTTTGGAAGTCATTCTTTAGTAACCTAGATAGAAACAGTGACTCAACCTAAACAATTCTGAAATCATAGTTAGGCAGAAAAGCAAATTCCTTTATACAAGAATTACCAAGACTACAAGCAGTAAACGACAATGCATGAAATATAAAACAAAATAACAAAAAGTTATTTAAAATGCATTTCAAAAGTTAGTACTAAAACTCCTTACTCTGCCATTCTAATTTGACCTAGAATGCATCTCAAGAGTTCAAGAATGAACTCTTTACTCTGCCATTTTAATCAAATGTCAGACCACAATTTTTTTTTTTTTTTTTACAAAATGCAACGCATGTTTACTATCCTCCCCCCAAACCAGATGAAACATTGTCCTCAATGTTTAAATAGAAAGAGATAAAGTATAGGAGACATTACCTGAAACGCCAGTTATTTGAAAGAAACAAACCTGAGAGACACTTAAGCAAATATAAACTAAAATGATGGTACTGATAAATAAATAAATAAAAAGAAAAATTTACAAACGAAGTGTCAGATCCAATTTTCGCTTGTTAAGGCCCACTGACCAATCGATTCGAGTTATTGCTGGGTCAGGTTCATAGGTAACTGCCTGTAATTTGTTAATCAATTCATCCGCCTCAGTAGCAGAAACCAGGATCTGGCGCGCCGAATGTGAAATAAAATTCTGTTCCACAGCTTGATCAAGAAAACAAAGTAAGCAATCAAAATAGTTATTAACATTCAACAAACCTATGGGTTTTCGGTGGATATTCAGTTGGGCCCAAGAGACAATTTGAAAAATTTCTTCCAAGGTACCGAAACCACCTGGTAAAGCAATAAAAGCGTCTGCATTGCAAAGCATTCTGGCTATACGTTCATGCATGGATGAGACTCGTAATTCTTCCCCTATTGTTTTCCCGGTCAGGTTTCCCACGGCCAAAGCTGTAAGAATAATACCTAAAACTTGACTTCCTCCTAAATGTGCAGCTGTTGACACACACCCCATTAGCCCAAGGCTACCTCCTCCATAAATCAAATGAATTTTTCTTGCAGCTAATGTTTTTCCTATATTGTTTGCTGCTTCTACGAACACTTTACTCTCCTCAGGACTAGATCCACAAAATACACATATATTTCGAAATTTTTGAACTTGGGTTTCCTCCATATCTACTCTCACCTTTATCTCAATATATGAAAATGAAGAAACTGAGGTGCTATATTTATAGAGTGCCAAATGATAACAATGATTATGGTAACCCGATAGTTTGTCAAAAGAGAGTTAAAAATAAAACACAAAAATTTAAACATAATGACCCACATGCATTATTGAACAAAAAGATTTGAATTTAAGACATCTACATGAGTAGCCCTACTATTCATAAAATAAAGTTTGAAATTAAAACACATGTATTTACAAGTAGTTGTGATTGTGGCTCACATCTTCCTCTGGTTTTACGTCCAGTAACGGCTTAAACGCCCTCTATGGGTCGGGGATAGGCTTCCCATCCAATTTTCTTATAAATTGGCAAACAGGGTCTTTTAGAGTCAGATTCCCGAGACTATACCGTTGATGTTCATTTTTGAATTTGTTCCATAAATCGAGAAGTTCACATTGCACGAGCCCACAGGGATGCGTCTCAAGAGTCAATAGGATATCATCCAAAGACTCCTTACTCAGTCCATCCTTAATGAACTGAATTTTGTCTTCTCGATTTCTAGATACGAATCCTAAAGAACGACAACTCCAATTACAATTCCATCGAGCACATTTATGACAGACTTGTAACCCTTTTGCTCGTCGCCTTTTGGCATAGGAGCTTCTTCCAAGACCAGGCATATGAGAAACAAAATCATTTTCAAACTCACCAGACAACCGAACCTTGGCTTCAATTAACCAACGAAGGTCCACAGGGATATTACCCAACATCAATAGCCTTAGTCTTTCACACCGTGCTTTGTAAATCTTAAGTAGAGCATTTTGAGGAAATGAAGGAAAACGTTTTTTAAGGTTGGCAAGAATGCGATCCATTTTGAAAGAAAGAAAAGAGATGAATGCACAGTTTGAGGGACAGTTTTTAGGGAACTGAGAAACCGACTTTAATAGTCACGGAGTACCGTATCCGCCACTTGACCGGGAAATAAAATCACACTGAAGAAAAAATAAAAAGAAGAAAATAAAGTAAAATAAAATGTGCAGGAAAATAAAAGCAAAAATGGAAAGTCAAAAGATAAAATATAGACAAAATATAAAATATGGTACAGATAGATTGAACCTGATCAATCACGATAGACAGGATCCACAAGAGGGATCTCGCCTAGGTACATAGAGTCGTTTACCTTTTCCACGTAGCTTTTTAGCCGCTGTCCATTCACTTTGAAAGTCCGTCCATCAGTGGGGTCTTCTATTTCAACAGCACCATTAGGAAAAACATGTCTTACCATAAATGGACCAGTCCATCGAGATCTCAACTTTCCAGGGTGTAAATGCAATCGAGAATCATAAAGATAGACCCGTTGATTTGGCTCAAAGTGTTTCCTTGAGATCTGTTTATCATGAGCTACTTTCATTTTAGCTTTGTAAATTTTGGAGTTGTCATATGCGTCATTTCGTAGCTCTTCTATTTCTGACAATTGTAACTTTCTCTGGAGACCTGCAGCATTCAAATCAAAGTTAAGGGCTTTGACAGCCCAATAAGCTTTATGTTCTAGCTCAACAGGTAAATGACAAGCTTTCCCATAACCAAGCCGGTATGGGGACATTCCTAAGATGGTTTTGTATGCAGTACGATATGCCTATAATGCATCAGAAAGGCGTAGGGACCAATCTTTGCGATTCGGGTTAACCGTCTTTTCCAAAATCTGTTTAACCTCTCTATTTGCTAGCTCGGCTTGTCCATTTGTCTGTGGATGGTATGCAGTGGAAACTTTGTGAAGAACACCATACCTGCGCATCAAAGCTTCAAAAGAACGATTACAAAAATATGTTCCTTGGTCACTAATGATGACACGTGGCGTACTGTACCTAGATAACACATTTTCTTTTAAGAATTTTACCACAATTGTATTATCATTAGTACGACAAGCTACAGCCTCCACCCATTTTGATACATAGTCAACAGCTAAAAGGATGTAAAGATAGCCAAAAGATGAAGGAAATGGACCCATAAAATTAATACCTCAACAGTCAAATATCTCGATAACAAGAATAGGGTTAAGAGGCATCATATTTCTTCGAGATAAAGCACCTAACTTTTGACATCTTTCACAGGAACGACAAAAATTATTAGTGTCTTTGAACAAAGTGGGCCAATAAAGACTACACTGTAAAATTTTCACAGCTGTCTTCTTCATAGAAAAATGGCCACCGCAAGCAGCACTATGGCAAAAATTTAAGACAGTAGAAACTTCACTTTCAGGAATGCAACGTCTCATGATTTGGTCAGGACAGTATTTGAAAAGATATGGATCATCCCAATAAAAGTTACGTACCTCAACCAAGAACTTACGCTTATCTTGTGCACTCCAGTCAGATGGAAGTTCACCACAAACCAAATAATTTACGATATGTGCATACCAAGGTATTTGGCTTATAGCAAAAAGATGTTCATCTGGAAAATCATCTCGAATGGGTGGCAAATCAGTAGAGTCAGTGAACTTAAGGCGGGATAGATAATCAGCAACAACATTTTCAACGTCTTTCTTATCTTTGATGGTTATATCAAATTCCTGCAAAAGAAGAATCCACCTAATTAAACGGGCTTTAGCATCCTTCTTAGAAAGAAGGTACTTAAGGGCTGCGTGGTCAGTAAAAATAACAATAGGTGAACCAATCAAATAAGAACGAAATTTATCTAAGGCAAAAACAACAGCTAATAGTTCTTTTTCAGTAGTAGTGTAATTCATTTGAGCATCATTCAAAGTCCTACTAGCATAATAAACAACAAAGGGTTTTCCCTCCCTCCGTTGCCCAAGAACTGCTCCTACAGCATAATTACTTGCATCACACATAATTTCATATGGGAGGTTCCAATCCGGTGATTGCATGATAGGAGCGGTTGTGAGTTTGGCAATGAGTGTTCGGAATGCCTCCTCACACTCTTGTGTCCATGTAAATTCTGCATCTTTTAGCAAAAGGTTACACAATGGTCTAGATATGGCAGAAAAATTTTGTATAAACCTTCTGTAAAAGCCAGCGTGTCCAAGAAAGGATCGGACATCTTTTACCGTTTTAGGTGTAGGTAATTTAGAGATTAATTCAATTTTTGCCTTGTCAACCTCTATCCCTCTTTCAGATACAATGTGCCCTAAAACGATTCCTGAAGATACCATGAAATGACATTTCTCCTAATTTAGCACAAGTCCTTTTTCTTCACACCTACTCAAAACAGATTTCAAGTTAAGTAGGCATAAATCAAAAGAATTACCAAAAACAGTCAAATCATCCATAAAGACTTCCATGCATTTTTCAACCATATCAGAGAAAATACTCAACATGCAACGCTGGAAAGTAGCTGGTGCATTACATAATCCAAATGGCATTCTACGAAAAGTATAAGTACCAAAAGGGCATGTAAAAGTAGTTTTTTCTTGATCTTCTATAGCTATCTCAATCTGGTAATACCCTGAATACCCATCAAGAAAGCAATAAAAAGGATGTCCAGCTACACGTTCTAAAATTTGGTCGATAAAAGGCAATGGAAAATAGTCTTTCCTAGTGGCTGTGTTTAACTTTCTATAATCAATACACATTCTCCAACCACTTACTACCCTAGTTGGAACAGGTATCCCATTCTCATTTTCAACAACAGTAACCCCAGATATCTTAGGAACTACTTGAGTTGGACTTACCCATTGACTATCAGAAATTGGGTAGATTATACTCGCATCTAATAGTTTCAAGACCTCTTTTTTCACTACTTCTTTCATTGTTGGGTTAAGTCTTCTTTGTGGGTCTCTACGAGGTTGGGAACCTTCCTCTAAATGAATTCTATGGGAGCATATCAATGGAGAAATACCTTTAATATCAACTATGGTCCAACCTAGTGCAGACTTATGTTCTTTTAACAATTTTATCAATTTTTTCTCTTGTTCAGCACTAAGTTCAGAAGAAATGATGATAGGAAAGGTATCACCTGGTCCCAAGAATGCATGTTTCAAACCTTTGGGCAGTGGAGAAAGCTCAACTTGTGGTGTCTCAAGGTTTGATGGTTTCGGTCTCTCCTTCTCTCGTGGCAACTCTTCAAAGTGTGGCTGCCAAAATCGAGTCCGTTTATCCTGTGAGTCAAAAATACTAAACACGTCAGTTGTTACATCAGGATAATACAATTCTTCAAAATTAAAATTGAGAAGGTTTTTCGAAGAATCATAGCCATGATTTTTATAAGCTTCCTCTGCTACAAGTGTGTCTATCATATATGAATGATAGCACTCGTCTTCTTCTCGTGGTTGTTTGCCAATGTTGAAAATGTTCACCTCAAGAGTCATATTCCCAAAATATAATTTCATTAGACCATTTCTGCAATTAATAAGAGCGTTAGTAGTGGCTAGAAAAGGTCTCCCTAAAATAAGAGGGATTTTTGACTCCATGTTAACAACAGAATGAGTATCTAAAACAAGAAAATCAACAGGATAGTAAAATTTGTCAATTTGCAACAAAACATCTTCTACTATTCCCCGTGGTTTCTTGATTGATCGGTCAGCTAATTGTAGGACTACAGATGTTGGTTTAATCTCACCAAGTCCCATCTGCAAGTAAATAGAATAAGGCATTAAATTTACACTTGCTCCTAAGTCCAATAAAGCTTGACCAAACTCATGTGTCCCAATTTGGCAGGAGATTGTGGGACATCCTGGGTCTTTATACTTGGGTGGTGTCTTTTGTTCAATCACTGCACTTACCTGTTCTGCCAAAAATGCAGTTTTCTTCACATGGTGTTTTCTTTTGATAGTGCATAAATCCTTGATGACTTTGGCATAAGTTGGAACCTGTTTAATCAAATGTAACAAGGGAAGATTAATTTTAACTTGTTTCAAATGTTCCAAAATCTCACCTTGAATTTCTGAATTTTTTCCAACCGGTCGAAGAGCTTGAGGAAAAGGCACTGGGATTGAAAACTTACTTTCGGGCTCTTTTTCCATTTTGGCCTCTTTTTCAAGGGGGGCATCTTTACTACTCGTAGATGTGTTAATTTCAGGAGTAGGCTCACTTACAATCTTACCACTTCGAGTAGTAATGGCATTGACTTCTTTGAGATTTTGAACATCAGAAGTAGAAGCTTGTGCCATGAATTGTCCTTTTGGATTGGATTGAGGTTGAGATGGAAACTTACCTCGCTCTTGTACAGTTAAAGCACTGGTCAACTTTGTGATTTGAATCTTGATTTCTTTGTTTTCGTCCACCACCTGTGCAAGAATTGTTTCAAATTTTTGATTAGTCTTACTTTGTGCCTCCATAAATGCTTGTAATGTATCCTCTAAAGAACTCCTAGTTGGTCGTGCATTATATTGAGGTGCAACATAAGACTTGGGTGCTTGTTGTTCTTGTTTCCATTGGTTGTTGGCTTGTTGGTCAGATTTCCAACTAAAATTTGGGTGGTTTCTCCAGCTAGGATTATATGTTTCAGAGTAGGGTGAATAAGGCTTCTTGTACATCCCTAGGGCATTACATTGTTCCTCATATATCCCTCTCATCTCACTATACGTGGGGCAATCCTGAGCTAAGTGTTCCGCTCCTTCACAGACAAAACAGACATCGTGTGACTCAACTTTAGCAACCGTGTGGGTGACCCTTCTATCTTTGGTTTTCAAGGCCTCTAACTCCCTAGTTAAGACCTCTAATTGGGCTTTGAGGTTATCCTCTTCCCTAAGATGGAAAACTCCATTGGGTCGTGATCTATTTGTGCTTTCAGTAATGCTAGGTCCAGTCCATGTATGGGCTTTTTCGGCTAAGTCATTAAGGAATTCTATGGCTTCCTCAGGATCTTTGTGAAGGAACTCCCCATTACACATCATCTCAACAAATTGGCGCTCTCTAATTGTGAGTCCCTCGTAGAAATAACTAACCAAGCGTCAATTTTCATACCCATGGTAAGGGCACAGATTTAGCAACTCTTTAAATCTTTCCCATGCTTGATATAAGGTTTCACTGTCTTTTTGGGAGAAGGAAGAAATTTGTCTTTTCAGGCCATTAGTTTTGTGTTGTGGGAAGTATTTATTAAAAAATGCTTGGGTCATTTTTGCCCAAGTTCCTATAGACCTCGGCCTCAAAGAGTATAGCCAACTCTTTGCTTTGTCTTTCAAAGAAAAAGGGAAAAATTTAAGTCTAACAGTGTCTATGGCTTCAGGTTGGCTATGGAAGGTGGCAATTACCTCTTCAAATTCCCTAACATGTACATAAGGATTTTCACTATCTAGACCATGAAAAGTGGGAAGAAGTTGTATCATTCCAGGTTTAAAATCCGAATGTGGTGTGTTAGGTGGAAATATAATGCATGATGGTGTGGCTGTGCGAGTAGGATGCAAGTAATCTTTTAGAGTTCTAACGGGGTTTTCTTCGTGTTGGCTCATTGTGTTAGAATTACAAGATGAACTAGAAGGTGAATTCTCTTCACTTACAAATTGTGGGAGTGGTTCTAGTTCTAGTTCTATTTCTCTCACAAATCTTCCTCGTTTGTCTCTAGGTCGATGCATACATCCTAATTTTTTTTTTTTTTTTTTTTAGGAAAGAAATGCTTAAGGAAAATTAAGAAGTGGAATAAACACAACAAGAAATAGAAATAAGTTAGGTGGTAAGACCAACCATGAAATATAAATACAATAACTAAACAAAAGACTATAAAGTACGAAAAAAAAATACAATAAATAAATAATAAAAAGAAAATACAATAAGTAAATAAATACAAGGTTAGGCGGTAGAACCGGCCATAAAAAGAAAATACAACATATTAACTAAAGAAAATAAATTGCAATAAATACGTAAAAGAAAATGAAAATAAAGTACAATAAAAAAAGTGCAATAAATAAATAGAGTACAATAAGAAATAAAGAAACTAAGTTAGGCGGTAGAACCAGCCACAAAATAAAAAGAAAATACAACAAATTAACTAAAGAAATAAAGTACAATAAATAAATAAAAGAAAGTGAAGTAAGTTAGGCGGTAAAACCAGCCATTAAAAAAAAGTGCAATAAATAAACTAAAGAAAATAAAGTGCGATAAATAGATAAAAGAAAATAAACTAATTAGGCGGTAAATCCAGCCATTAAGATAATATAAAATATAACAAATTAACTAAAGAAAACAAAATAAATTAGGTGGTAGAACCAACCATGAATAATAAATAAATTACAACAAAGGAAATAAAACTAAGATTTTACAAAGAAAAGAAAATGTACAAAGTTACCACTTTAGTATTTATAATCGCAACCAACTTTCGCTTAGTGTGCTTCCCCGGCAACGGCGCCAAATTTTTGTTTACGCTCAAAATATAACGCGGCTATCGCAGTATAGATTGAGGTGTCGATCCCACGAGGAAGCTCTTGGCAAAATAGGTTAGTGAAGTAAAATATTAAAGCAGTAGCAAAGGGTTAATTGATTTAAACGGATGAGATAGAATTGTCTATGAATTGAGGAAAATGTCTTATGATGATTTAAGCAAGGCTTTGAGAATCACAATTATGCTTTATAAATCTACTCTATACTTTGATTCGATATTTATAACTCAACTGAAAGTTTCACATCCCAAACAATCAATCGGAAGGTATGTAATATATAGCACATTTGATAACACATGTATTTGATTTAGTTAAACTCTTTGCAAGCATTAACACACATCATGTTATTTATACAAGTTATCTAAGATCGACAATATATCATTTTGACAATATTGCAGTAAAAGATTAACTTGAATATCAAACATTTATTGCCCTTACATGTTATCCAAGATCGACAATATATCAAATTGACAATACTGCAGTAAAAGATTAACATATAAAACAATATAACCAGTAACAATTATAAATCAATATGAATCACATAAGAAAAGCATGACTGAACATATATGAGACATGAGAATTATAACCTCTGGATTATAGAAAATAAAATAGATAAGAGTTTAATCAAAACCAAACTTACAACATTTATAGCTCTTGACACCGAATCAAAGCATGGAAGTAGATTTACTACACATAAAAGTTCATCTCTTAGCCTTGCTAGGAACTCTAGCCTAAATTACAATACATGTTAATGAGAATAAAAGAAGAGAGAAATTATCTATTTATTAAAAACGTCCTAAGTGTCTCCTTATATAGGCAATGAATGGACATATGTCATGGATGACATCAATCTTCAATAATTTTAAGCCAATAACTCGTGTATCCATTTGCAGCACATTTTTGATAATGTAAATGATCAATTCAGCTTCTGCAGCCGACATGAAAGTTGTAGCATTTTGACTCTTCTTTCCATAGGCACTTATGTCATGCAAATTGAATGAGTATCTAATGATATATGAGCAAAATTCCAAAGATACATCAGAATTCGGCCAACAACCATTTTACCCACTTGCAATGCGATTTGGTCCATGATAACGGCTGATTTGGACTTTACCATAAACATACGAGTTGTTGATAGTTAAGTCAGCAATTCACAGCTTCAAGAATTATACCAATTGAATACGTATTTTGTGAGATACGGTCTAAATACGTGAATTGGGTCAAGCTGGGTAAGAGTTGTAGTCCGATTCTGTTGTATCTCAATTTTTGGCCCATAACATATTGGATTTTGCTTTTCCACTATTCTTCAAATTTGTGTAAGATTGAGTCATGTTGCACCAGGTTCAAGAATTCCTTCATTTCGATTTCTACATTGAGAGTTATGTCTAGTTTACCTAAACCTGTCCAAATAACATTCATTAATCACAATTTAAGGAGAACACTTTATTTCAAGCTAAAAATACAGAAAATACTAAAATTAGTGACATTAAATGGTGATTAAATCTCCTAACAACATGCATTTTCATGTGTTCATCACCCATCAAACCTTGTTTAGTCGTCCTCATTGTCACTCATCCTCAAAAAGTCTATGAACTGCAAAAAATCTACAATCCTCATATCTTTTAATCTAATGCTAGTTCTAGCTAATGTAGCCTTCATCACCGTCTATAAAAACTCATCATCAAGCTCATACTTCACCTTGAAATTGATACGTCATAGGAACTTAAAAATGCCAACAAATACACAAGCCACCACTTTTGATTTGCCGCCATATGTCAGACTTCAACACATCATAGTCATCTTTGCCCTCTATATCATCGAAGCTTTCATATTCTAGCAATGCTAGTCAATGTATGGCCACCACCCACTAAAGATGTGAAACCCTGAACTTAAGGCCAAAGTAGCAATAAAAGCTTAAAACAAGTATTACTACATCAAATTGCCATCTAACAATTTTCAAATTTGGTAGACATTTTCTTTTTTATGAATAAACTGCAAAAAAGGCACAACTTTTCTTTTTCATGTTAAATTCATTTAAACCAGGCTAAAAATTACTTTCAAGTTTCAAAATAAGCATATGAATATATAAATGAATGTGTGATTACAAAAACTAATCTAAGCCCGCTTTCTAAAAAATTTGATACGGGTCTAGATTTAATGTTTTAACCAATTGTCTAGACATACTTTCTCAGAAACAAAATAACCAATACTAACCTAAGGATGCTTCCTAAAAAACATATAGTAGATATTTATCTAGATATGATAATTGTTAGAATTTGTGCTCATGTGTTATCCCAATTTTGTATAAATATTGTAATTTCATACTTTATGCAATAAATAAATATTTCATTAAATTTCTAATTAATTTTATTAAGTAAGATACTTGTAACATTTTGAACATTATATTAATCTGAAGGAGTTCAAATTAGGTCTAAAGAGTTAGAACCTTGTTTGAAATAGGACAAAGACTTGGGAATATACTAACAATGATATAGTTGCAAAGAGTTGCAAGCATTGCAAAGAAATGTCATTGTGTAAGTATATTCTTGAATTATAAGTTCCTGATCTATTTCCACTGACGTAGGGTCTATCGAGTGGAACCGATTAATATAGATCAGTGTATGTCTATATCTGGATTGTCTAGATGGTTAATCTTAGCAGACAATGAACTTAGTGAAAACTCGTATAGATATACAAGTATTCAGTGAGGACTGGATACTGAACAAGACTCAAAGAATACCTCCAATGGATATCCCATAAAATCGTTAATAGAGGGTCTTCTTAAGTTGAGTAGTATTCCTTGTCCCTTACCTTGAGCACGACTGTGCACTTGGTTTCACACATGTCTGAAACCTTTCATGGTCTAACCACTTGGTGTTGTTGTGTATAATTCAATGCATATGGAGTCTAGTGTGTGTAGATATGGGATCTGTCAACTCATATAAGTGAGTTAAATATCCAAATGTTATAAGGTTGTATTTCAAGAAGTTTTATGGCCATAAGAATTTAACCCGAGAAATAATTTCCTGTGGTATAAATAATATCGTAAAGGAGTTTGCGAATATTGTTTATTAGAATACAAATCGAGGAGATAAGTGTATGGTTGAGCAATAGGGGACTTGACGGTGTTGATCTATGTCTCCACTCTTTCAGGATATTAATGATGAAGGTATTGTACGAATATGGATTAACCTCAACTTGTATGCTTTAACTCGTCATTTTGTATTATCCATAACGTATGTGTGTAGGGAATCAGTTATGGACTTACAAAAATATTCCGTGAGACAAAATAGGTGTGAACTTAGGGAATCTCACTATATGAAGTGTACTTGTTGAGCATGTGGGTAGCGCACTAGATTGAATTGTTTGATTCGGGAAGCTTTCAAAAAATATTTATTTATTTCAGGGTCTCTCGGGAAGTAACTAAGGTATAAGTGTTAAACCTAAAATTGTGCCAATCGAGACTTGACACTTTTATCTACTTAATGTATGCCGTGCTAATAATTTGTATGTGTATTAAATTGGAGATTAATAGATATAGCTACCATTTAAATGAAAAAAATTATTGTTTTATTTAAATTAAATTAATTGGCTATTTATTTATTTTAGGATCTCTCTGGGAGTAGTTAAGATTTAAGTGTTAAACTTAGGATTATGTCAAGTGAGACTTGACATTTTTATCTACTAAGTGTATGCCTTAAACTGTACCAATAATATTTATGGGTACTAAATTAGACAATGATAAATAAAGCTATCAAAAGAAAGAAACAATTGTTGTTTCAATAATTCAATTCGGCCATTAACTATATCTAATCGATTCACTTGATGATAACAATATACATGCCATATGTTTTATGTTTATTAGATAAACAAAATCAAAAGATTGTGTGTTGAAATCTTATTTGCTCAAAAGAATCATTTTAAAACAAATGAAATGCAAAGCATAACGTGGCATTATTCTAAGGAATTAAACAAAGCAATGCCACAAATTTATTTTTAAATGATGCCATTGAAATAAACGAGTATGCATTGTTAATGATTATGTCATGCTTCACTAGGTGTCTAATAAGTTTCCTTTTATTGGTTAAAAGTGGTGGCATCTTTAACTATATATATACTTGTCAAAAGTTACTTTATTTGTAAGATGTAGGAAAAAAAAAAAGAGAAGGCAAGCAATAAAACTAAGAGATAAGAATTCATTTTGAATTCAAAATAGCTTTTGTAAGTTAAAAGCTAATAAATATAGAAGCTTAGTCTGAACGATAAATATTTGAAGCAAGAGTTGCTTCAGTATTCAAATATTTCAAAAAAGAAAGTTACTATTTTAACTTGTGGAAGCCCATCACGTCCCCAACTAAAATTGTTTAAAGCACGCTTCGAGAATGAGTCCCCTAATTTCATTAGTGTAATTAAATTATTTTAATATGTATTAATTTTGTTGTGTTGCATATGTGATGTGTTATTATTAAATTATTTAAAATGCACACATTCACCCATAGCATGGTGCACATGCACGCAACACCCAACAATAATATGACTGAAAATTTAAACTAGCTTCCTCGGACATAATCGATATTGGTTTAGACATGACGATTTAATTGATAAATCCATCAATCTTTCAAATGAATAATTAAATTTGGATAGGTGACTTCCATGGGGGACTTCTGTAGATACCAAAATTAACATAATTGGTACCGATCAATTACAGCACTTCACTTGTCCAAGAGCATAAAAGTTGAAGCATACTTTAAATCAATTTTGTACCTTTTTTAATCAAAATTTGAATTAAATTCATGCATGCATATTATGAAAAGAAATTGAACTCATATCCTATAAATATTAACTATTATTAAAGAATTAGGCATTCAAAATTTAGTATTCAGACACATTTACATTGATTATTCACATTCACATTGATCATTCATTCATTTAAATATATAACCAATACTACTATCATATTTGTCTTTATAAACACTCATTCACACACTAGTACCATCTTTTTTTATAAATACTAACTTGAACGTTAGAATATTTTTTCTTGTAGGAGGACGGTGTATTTTTGTTAATTAAAAGAGTATACAAGGACAAAAAAGTAATTAACGCAGAGGTTCTAAATTGGAAAACTTATCTAGATGTAACCGAGTTATAATATATAACATTTATCAAAGTTGTTGATAGGCAATTTACCCAGAAAAAAACATTATGATATAATTATAACTATATTTTAAATAAATTATTATCCATAAATATAAAAAATAAATTAAGGAAATCTTTATTTATTGAATATTAAATAAAAAGAATTGAACTATATATAAATAAATTAACCTATTTTAAAATGTTGAAATGCTAAATTAAATTACTCACAATAAATTCTATTTTATTTTGAAAACCTTTAGCTAGGAAGGAAACTTTTTTTTAATTATTATTTTAGTAATTATATTCTTTTTGTCACACAAATGATTAATATATCCTTAAAAATAAGATTATCTTTTTAATTAAATAAAAAATTAATAATATAATTAAAATTAAAATTATTATCAAAATGCAATATATACCAATCTCAAAGAGTGGCATTATTAATATATTATTTCAACTAAAAATTTATATTAGAGAAATAACAATATAATTAAAATTAAATCTGCCATGAAAATGTAATTTGTATCAACTTTACAGTGTTGATACCCCTAACCTGAACCTAGTAGCGTGCGCGAACTTACCGCTTCGGCCACACCGAAGTCCAAAAGTTCACAGATCACGAGCTCTCACGGCAATAATAACTGTGACGGAGATAAAGGGGCACGTGTCGTGTATTTACAGGTGATAATTAAAATAATCCAAGCAGTCAATGAAAATAAAAATCAAAGCAGGAAGTACGGAACAATTGCGTGTATTTTCAGTGTTAAAAGCGCGTCAAGCGTTTGTCGTATAGCCACACGGCGTTTGCTACATAATCACATTTTCGAGCTTAACTAACTTTCCACGTCTCTTTCCAAAAGACCAAAAAAAAAAAAAACACTTTGCACATTACTTGTAAATCAGGAAAATATTAATATTAAAAATTTAAATCCACGTGAACAATTTATTTACCAACATAGGCTCTCATAATTTTTTATTTATTTATAAATTTCTAACAAATAACAATTGGTTATCTTACTGGACAATTTACGTATCTTTTCTCTCAAACATAAAAAATTTAAATTATTTTTTACTCTTTTATTTATTTAATTAATTTTATGAATAACTAAGTGACTATCTTTAGAAGTTAGGAGTTAGGACATGAGAATATATTAACGACATAGTTATAAAGAATTGTAATATGAATTAAAAAATATTATTATGTAAGTATACGTTTATTAATGAATTCATTTCACATAGATCAATATATGTCTATATTTGTAAAGTACAGATGGTTATTCTCAGTTAACTATAATCTTAGAAATCGTAGAGGCATGCAAGTATTCAATTAGAATTGAATATTGAACAGACTTATATGGACCCTAATAAACATTCTATGAAGTCGTCAATGGTAAGTCCTCCCGAATTGAGTAGTATTCATGGTCCTTTAACCTGAGTGCCACGCTTGGCTTGTGAGTGATCTACTATACTTTAATTCCACGAATGTTATAGACCTTTTAGGGTCTGACCGCTACATGTCAATAGGTATAGTCCGATACTTATGGAGTCCAGTATGCATAGATATGATATTTATCAGTTCACATAGATGAATTGTATATTTTAATGCTCTGAAATTATATTTTAAAAAGTCTTGTAACCATAATCATATAACCTAAAAAAAATATTGTAGTGATAAACAATATCCCAAAGGAGTTTGCAGATATTATTTTTAGAAATACAAATTTGGAGATAAGTTCACGGTTAAGCACATGGAGATTTAACAATGCTGATCTATATCCCTGCTCTTTTAGGATATAGGTGACGGAAAGATTATACGTATACACTATAGCCTCAGCTTGTATGGTCTAATGCGCTGATTTGTAATATCCATTATGTGTGCATGAAGCATTAATCGTTGACTCATAGAATAATTCTGTTTGATGAATCAAGCATGAATCTAGGGAGTCTCGTAATATAAAGTGTACTCGTTGTCAACTGGAGTAATGTATTTGATTGAATGGTTCAATATAGTAATTTCTAAAAAATCTGAATATTTGTTTCAAGAACTATTAGGATGCGTATGTGCAAGACTTAAGTGTTAAATACATTAATTAGTTAACAGTTGTTGTTGATCAATTAAATATTGACACGTGATACATAATGAGTATCGGTTAAATTGACTTAAGTGTGTGGTATAGTGTGATCAACTTTGGGTCAAGTAAAGGCTTAAGGGTTATTTTATTTAATTAACTATTTAATTATTAAATAATTAAAAAATATATTTATTTAATTGTTAAATAAATAGTTAGCTTAACAATGATTAAGGGTTAACCATAAGGTTAAATTAATTAAATATTTAGTTTATTTAAATAGTTAAATAAAACCTAACCTAACTTAATTTAATTTAACCTAAGTTAATAAATAAATTAGGGTTAGGTTAACCAAATATCTAACAATGCTTAAGGATTAAGTATCCTGAACCAAACTAAAGTTAATTGTTGAGTTTGATTAAATTAGTTTAAATTAAATGCAAATTAAAGTAAAATGACACTGGAATTAAGTGTTAATTTTAAATCTGTTTAGCTTTTAAAAGGGTGAAATGAAACAAAAGTTTTAGTTGTTGTAGCTTTGGTGGATGGCAGAGTAAAAGAGAAAAAATTGTTTCTTTATTTTTTAAGTGTAAGTGTTACACTCTAACATCATCTTGTTCTTTCATTATCTAAGTTACCATTACAACAAGTATTGTTCATAAGTTCAAGAGTTGAACAAGAATAAAATGAACAAATAAATCCTTAATAAAGAGTTGTTCTTGGATTTGGTTTAAAGAGTTAAACCAGTGTTGAAAATCAATGTTGTTATTCTGAAAATTCAAGTTCATCTCGTTGAGTCCTAGAATTGTCAATGGGTTCATTATAGACGACATTTCGGCTTATACATTCCAAATATTTGTGAGGTGATTATTCTCAATCTTGATATTAATGCAATTAATATATTTTATTTTGTTCATTAGTATAATAAAAACAATTTATTGTGTTCATTGTTATAAGAAATTAGATTTTCAACTTTCGTTGCGCATGTTTTATGTATAAGATGTATAGATTATGTATATATATTATATGTGATGCGTATATTTGTATAATTGACACAAATTTCACATGTATATACCTGATTTTAATCAAAAAGGCAAATGATATCATAGCATTTTTGTGTGTTGATTAGGGTGTTTTTAAGTGTTGGGTATGTGTTTGTATAAGTTCTGAGGCTCTGGTGGTGAATTTTAAGTGTTGAAATGCTAAATTAGTGAAAAGAGCTGCTGGAACGCTATAACGTTCAAGTCTGGGACCACAGTGGTAGGGCCTTCCAAGCCCTAACACTGTAGCATTGGATGATGAATACCACAGCACTAAGGTTTTCGAGCCCCAGTGCTACATGTTCATGCTTGGTGCCGTAACGTTGGTAAGCTTGCGCTACAGCACTAGTGGTCTGGTGTCGAGGCGCTATAGGGCATTGCCTCTAGTACTGTAATGTTGATAGCCCAGTGCTGCGGCATTGACACAGTGCACTTAAAATATTTATTTTTTAAATTGTTTAAAATTAAATATGCATCTGGGGGTTTATAAGATGGAGTAATAAGAGTTATTAGTCTGCATTATAAAACGGGATCATTTTTATGTACTAGTAACCACAACGGAACCCTACTGGTGGGGGTTAGTTGTGTTTACTCAAAAATGAATGATGGATTGACAATCACCTCCTCATAAGATGAGACCTAGTATTCAAAAATCTCTCTTAATAAAATTAAATTGTATTACATTATGAGATAGTATTTTACAATGATTTGTCTTGTCAATATGGTGTTAAATAGGTACGTCAGTCTTTTTTTAATATTGCTACAACGTGAGAGAGTTGGTTGGTATGACTCAGACTATGCCGGTTAAACAAGAGATGAGTTAAAATATATGTGAACGTATTACCCAATTTGTGACAGTGTGAGGGTAATATCAGTAACATATATTTGATTATTGATAAGTTAATCTGAAATACACTTACATAATATTACTACAGCATAAGGATAACATTTAGGATTAATGTTAAGAGTTGCATGAGATGCAATTGACAAGAGTTGTCTACCTATTGGGTTTTCAAAGGCCAATATTGCTACAGCGTAAGGCTAGAGTAAAATATTAATAGAGTCCACTTCTGTATAGTTTAAAGAGTTTAAACTATTGTTATCTTGTTTGAGAGATTAAATGAATTATGTAAAGTAGTGAGAAGGCATATTTAGATAAAAAATATATAGTTATACCATGATTTAAAGCATTATTAATTAACGATTAAAAATGTTCTACTACACATCTCTTTATTTTGTCTTATAGAGATAAAATATTCATCTTATAGAGATAAAATACTTGTTTTATGGAGATAAGATAAGTACGAGCAATCCATTAGTACATTTAATATACACATTAACTATAGGGTATCGAGAAAGTTTAGACTTGCTTAAGAATCTATGAATAATTCTAAATTCAAAAAAGTCTGGATATATTATCGACTAAAAGATAATAAAAAATGTCCTTATGATAATATCTCTTTAGAAGAGGTGGACATTTATCAGAAATGGATTAAGAATGATTTGAGAGTCAAGTCATATATCATGACCTCAATATCTAATTATCTTTAGCATAAGCATGTGCATATAAGATGTGCAAGGAGCGTAGTGCTCCATTCGAAAAATTATTTGATATATCCAAACCATAAATAGAAAATAGTCACAATGAAAAGTGGTTCCTTTATGATAAAGTTTGAAATAGTAAGTGTTACTATTCAAGGCACCTTAACTTAGAATAGATAGATCCCTAAAATATCTGTTTAATCAAACATTGACATTTCATTAGCAAATGTTGCTAGAAGTACAAGGGTATGAGATACCGCATGTCCTTCTCATATCTGCAAGTTATTTCAAGATTTTAGGAATGCTACGAAGCTATGAAAAGAGAAGTACAACTTCACGTGGAAAATATAAATTTTCTAGACGTGATAGCTGTTAGGACCTTTTAGGTCACTTCTCTATTTTGACAATAGCATTAAGTTGTATAATTGATATATTGTGTCCAACATTATTAAACGAATCATATCACTCTCTATAGTAGGCAGAGAGGGTTATCATAAATACATTAAGAAAAGTTTCTTATGTTTATATGATAGCGATAATATTTTGCTAACTGAATGTTAGGTAATGAATGACCGTTATATCTTAAATACAATAGGAAATGTCTTAAATATCTAGGTGAAAAGAATAAATAATAGTCCTGGAACTTTGAATAATAATACATAGTGGCACATAAGATTAGGTCATGTAGTTGTGAGACGACTATCTTGTCTGGTTAAGAATGGTTAGATACTTGATCTAACTATAGAATCTTGGCTAGTTTATGAATTCTGAATTCAAGGAAAAATGACCAAATTCTTACGAAAGTATTGGATACCGAGTCACTGGTTTATTGGAACTGGTACATAGTGATGTATTTAGTCCAATGAATCATATTGTTATAGGTGATTTCGATACTTTATTGTCTATATCGTGATTTATCATGATGCAAACATGTGTTTCTAGCAAACACAGGTTAGAAAATTTTGAATTGTTCAAAAGGTTTCGACTAGAAAGTATAGAAATAGACCTTTTTTGTATATTGAATGCCTTAAATTAAATCAAGCCAATTTATACATAAGTAGCAAATTCATAAATTATTTAAAGGAGAATACAATTCTCGCTCAACATAGTCCTCTAGATATTCTTCATACCAAGGTATTTTAGAAATGAGGAATCGAACTCTATTAGATACGGTCCGATTGATATTGAGTTTCACTGATCTTTTAGTATATCTATGGGATTGTGCTATGAGAATTTACTACTCATTTATTGAACGTAGTTCCATTGAAACCTATTCCTTTTACTCTGTATGAGATATAGACTAAATAAAACTGAGTCTTAAGCATGTTAAGGCTTGGGGTTGTTCTGTTTGTATAAAAGTTATGCAACACGATGAACTTGCACCCAAAGGTACAAGTAGCGGTTTATAGGGTATCCCATACATTCAATGGGATACCAGTTCTATATACAGAACAATGAAGTATGTTCGTTGCCCATAAGAAATAATTTTGTATAGATCGTGGGGATTATAGAAGGATTGTACTTATTGAAGTCAATCTAAAAATATATGAACAGACTGTGGAATTTTAAGTTTAAATGAGTGAAATAATTTTAACACACTCTTTTTATAGGTTGTAAAGGATATCAAGGTCACTATTTAGGTATACTTGATACCTAAAGTTGCTTTTGGTATTTTCTTAGTTGAAGAAAATGATCATTTGACCTATGAAAATGCGATGTTTGACATCAATTCAGGAAAATGGCAAGATGCCATCAAGTCCAAAATTAACTCTACGCATGACAATTAAGTTAGGACTTGGTTGTGCTTCCCGTGGAAATTATTCATATTGTTTTGTAAAAGAGTTAAAAAATGTGAGCCCCACATAAAGGTAGGGACCTATAAGGCCCGACTGATGATGAAATGTTACACTTAGAGATTTAGGATTGGTAATGAGAAAATATTTTTCACCATGAATTATGTTAATGTCAATTCATATTTTGTTAGCTATTGCAGTATTTTAAGATTTTAAAGTCTAGTTGATGGATGTAAAGACGACATTCCAATATGTATATCTCGAGAATAGATATACATGGATTAGCCTAAATTTTTTACATTCAGCCAAACTTCTAATCTAGTGTACAAAATGAGAAAGTCTATTTGTGGACTTAAGTAGATTTCTTGAAGCTGGAATCTTTGTTTAGACGACGAAATCAGAAAGTCTAGTTTCATTAGAAATGAAGAGAAAGTATGTGTGTTTAGAAAGGGCAACGTGACCATACTTATCTTTCTAGTTCTCTACGTGGATGATATACTCAATGTCAGAAATAATGTTGGTATGTTACAAGTTAATTAGCTAAGAGTTATCTAAATAAGTGTTAGAATTTGTGCTTATGTGCCATCCCTGTTTGTATGAATATTTATTTTGTAATATTTATACAATGAATATTTTATTAAATTACTAATAACTTTTATTAAATGGTACTAAAGCTTGTAACACTATAGACATTGTATAATTTGAAGGAGTTCAGATTTGGTTTAAATGAGTTTAGACCAGTACTAAAAGTTAACAATGCTGAGAGTTATAAATGCTGAGAGTTAGCACTGTTAAGAGTTAGCAGGTTATAAGAGTTAGCAGGTTATAAGAGTCAGTGAGATCTAAAGAGTTAGAACCCTGTCTATAATGGGTCAAAGATCTGAGAGTCTACTTGTAATTACATAGCTTACAAAGAGTTGCAAAAGGTGTTAAGAAAAGTCATTATGTAAGTATATTCTCAAATATAGTGTTCCTGATTTATGTTCACCAATGTAGGTCTATTGGTGAATCACTATTATATAGATCAGTGTATGTCTATATCTGTATTATATAGATGATTGTTCTTAGCTAACCATTAGCTTAGTAGAAGCTCATATAGACATGTAGTTATTTAGTCAGGATTGGATTTTGAACAAACTCACGAGGACTTCAATAAATATCCTATGAATCCATTAAAGAGAGGTCCTCTTAAGTTGAGTAATATTTATGGTCCTTCGACCTGAGTTTCACGGTGGACTTATGGATGATCCACCATACTTTAGTTCTATATATATCAGAGACCTTTCATGGTCTGATCGCTATGTGTCGCTGGGTATGGTCCGATACTCATGGAGTTCGGTGTGCGTAGTATGGGATCCACCAGCTCACATAGGTGAGTTGTATATCCGATGCTCCGAGATTGTATCTTACAAGGTTTTATGGCCATAAGCAATGAACCCGAAAAAAGAGTTTCCTAGAAGGTTGAACAATATAGCAAAAGTGTTTCTGTATATTGTTCATTAAGATACAAATCTGGAGATAAGTTCATGGATGAGTTTGTGAGGATTTGACAGTGATGATCTATATCCCGCCCATCCAGGTTATAATGACGAATGGATTATACGAATATGTAATAACCTTAACATGTATAGTCTAATGCGCTGATTTGTCATATCTATGACTTGTGCATGGGGCATTGATCACGGACTTATAGAATAGTTCTATTTGACGAATCGGGCTTGGATCTAGAGAGTCCCAATATGATATGCACTCTTTGTGCACTTGGACAGCGTACCGTATTGAATAGTTCAATACAATAAAATCTAGCAATTTACTATGGTTATGTTAACTAAAGTATAAGGTTAAATGGTAGGATCCACTTTAAGTTAACTTGGTAACCTAGTAAAGACATAAATGTAATTTTACTTAATGATTATTTAATTATTAAATAATTAAAATAAATATTTATTTATTTAATGGTTAAATAAATAATTTAACTTAACTATAGTTAAAAGTTAACCATAGGATTAAGTTAAGTTAATCTTATTTAATAGTTAAGTAAAGGTTAATCTAACCATGGTTAAATTAGTTAACTAGGGTTAGATTATTTAAATATTTATTTAACCTAAGGGTTAAGTTAAACTAACCTAACTAAGGTTAAATATTAACTATGCTTAGGTTAAATTAAATGTAAATGCAAAATAAGTGAAATTAAATGTAATTAAATTCATTTGTACATATTTGCAAAATGAAATAAAATTTAAGGCTTAAGTTTTATTTTTTGCTAAGTGTTTGGCCAGCCATCAAAAGGAAAAAAAAGGAAAAATTGTTTTCTTAATTTTGAATTCAATTGTTGAATTCATAATTAAATTTGCTTTTCATTAGGCTTAAAACCAATTAAGCAAAAATACGAGTTTTATTTATTGATTAAGTGTCAATCAAAGGAAAATAAAAAACTTAAGTTTAATTTGTTAAATTTTTGCTGGATTAAAATATTGCCATTCTAGATAATCAATCCCACCATTGTTGATTACTAAAATTGATCAAAGTTTGCATTTCAGGTAGATTTCAAGAATTTTGATCCAAAGGTTTTAAAGGTTATTTCTCAACTTCGTTATTAATTTAATTAATATGTAATAATTATGTTTATTGTAAATTTTTATGCTTTTGCTGTGTATGTATATGTATGAGATATATATATTTTGTTGTTAAACACATATACCACATGCTTGTACCTTAAATAAATCAACACTCAACAATAAGACTTCTTCATAAAAGATTTAGGAGAGACTTCCTGTATACTAGGTATAAAACTTTATAGAGTTAAAGTTAGGAGGCAAATGAGACTCCCAATTTTCATACATAAACTAAGTTTTGGAAATGTACAATTTTATTGATTGTGAGACAGTTAGTACCCTTCAGATATGTCATTCATCATTCTAAGAGGAAGTGTTCTCAGGTAAAAGATGAAAGAGTTAGAGTGTCTAACTTATCGTATGCATCAGTTATGAGTAGCTTAATGCATGGCATGTTATGTACGAGTCTTAGATTTGAATGGTTGTAAGTATTACGAGTTAAAAGCGGTCTCATCCAGTTCACGACCATCAAATGGCCATGAATCATATCTGAAATGCCGGAGAGGTATAAAGGATACGTTTTTAAAATAATGGAGAAAGTTTCTTACAAATGAAGGGATGCACATATTCAGACTTCTTGTTTGATCCGAATAGTAAAAAGTTTACATTTAGTTGTATGTTTCTCTTTATTGACACCAAAGCTAGTTAGAAATGTGTAATTTAAATGTGTACAACTAATTTTGCAAAGGAAATATTATGGATATTGAAGATAATTGCAGAGCTTAGAATAGTTTCGAGCTCAATGGATCCTATCCTATTATAATACAACAATAAAGGATAATTGTTTAAGGCAAGAAGCTAAAAGGCACATTAGTATTGTGATAATATGAACTCTGAATACCACATATTTAGAAAAGTTCTTGACTACTGAAGATGTAATATCTATGATATATTCCATGGATAACCTAGCAGACCCACTCAGGCCTATCTCTTATGATGTTTAAGAAACTTGTGAAGTGTATTAGTATGAGATACTAGTACAATGACACTATAACAAATGGGAGTTTGTTGGAGTTAGTGCTCACGTTCCATTCTAATATTGTATGAATATTAAATTATTTAATATTTATACAATAAACATTTTGAGTATAATCGTTGGTATTAAATACGTGTATGGTACAATGCTTGTAATGTTATAAACATTATATGATTTGAAAGAGTTCAGATCTGGTCAATTTTCACTGTTGGTCTAGTGGTGAATCCCTTTCACATAGATTAATGTTTGTCTATATTTGCAGGGTATAGACGGTTATTCTTAGCTAGTCATGAGCTTAGAACTTGTATAGGCATGTAGGTATTTAGTCAAGACTGGATACTGAATAGACTCAAAAAGACCCCAATAGACATTCTATGAAGCCTTAAATGGTAAGTTCTCTTGAGTTAAGTAGTACTCGTGGTCCTTTGACCTGAGCACTATGGTGGTCTTGTGAGTGATTTACCATACTTTGATTATACGGATGTTAGAAACCTTTCATGCTCTGACCGCTACGTATTAATGGGTATGGTTCGATGCTCATAGAGTTCGGTGTGCATAAGTATGAGATCCGTTAGCTCACATAGATGAGTTGTATATCTTGATGCTTCAAGATTGTATTTTAGGAAAGCTTATGGCCAAAAGTATATAACCCTAGAAAAGAGTTTTCCATAGCGTTAAATAATATCATAAAGGAATGTGAGAATATTGTTTTTAGAAATACAATATGGAGATAAGTTTACAGTTGAGCATGTTGGGATTTAACGATGCTGATCTATATCCTCGCTTTTCCAAGATATAGGTGACGGAATGATTATACATATGCGCTATAACTTCAGCTTATATGGTCTAACGCACTGATTTGTAATATCTGTGACATGTGCGTGGGTCATCAATCATAAACTCATAGAACAGTTCTATTAGACGAATTGAGTGTAGATCTAGGGAGTCCCGTAATATGAAGTGTACTCATTATACACTTGGGCAACATACTGGATTGAATTGTTCAATTTAGTAATTTCTAATAAAATCAAATATTTGTTTCAAGAACCCTTGGGATTCGTGCATGTCAAGACTTAAGTGTTAAGTATATTAATTAATTAACAATTATTTTTGACCAATTAAATGAGCGTTCAATTAAATTGACTCAAGTGTATGGTATAATGAGACCCACTTTGCGTCAAGTAAAGGTTTAAGAGTAATTTCACTTAATTGATTATTTAATTTTTAAATAATCAAATTATATATTTATTTAATTATTAAATAAATAGTTAACTTAACTATGTTTAAAAGTTAACCACAAAATTAAGTTAATTAGATATTTAGTTTATTTAAATAGTTAAATAAAATCTAACGTAACTTACATTAATAAGTTAACTAGATTTAGGTTAGTTAAATATCTAATAATGGTTAAGGGTTAAGTATCCTAAATTTAACTAAAGTTAATTGTTGACTTTAGATAAATTAGTTTAAATTAAATGAAAAATAAATTAAAATGCCAATGGAATTAAATGTTAATTTCAAATGGGTTTAGCTTTAAAAAGGTCAAAAGCTTTAGTTATTGTAGCTTTGGTGGCCGATCATTTTGAGAGCAAAAGAGAAGAAATTGTTTCTTCATTTTTTAAGTGTTACACTCTAACATTTATCTTGTTCTTTGATTATCCAGCCACCATAACAAGTATTGTTTATAAGTTTAAGAGTTGAATAAAAATAAAATTAAAAAATAAATTTTTGATAAAGAGTTCATCTTGGATTTGGTTTAAAGAGTTAAATCAGTACTGAAAATTAACGTCGGTATTCTAACGACTCAAACCCACCGTGTTGAATTCTAAAATTGCCAACGAATTTATTTTGGGTGGTACTCTAACTTATACCATTACAAAAGTTTGCGAGGTGATTATTTTTAAATTTAATATTAATATAATTAATATATTTTATTTTGTTCATTAGTATAAATAAACAAAATTTATTTTATTTATTATTTTAAAAAATTAAATTTCAGCTCCTCTGTGCATGATTATGTATGAAAAATGCATAGATTGCATATATATATATATATATATATTTTATGTGATGCGTATATATGTACAATGAACACAAATATCGCATATATACACTATTTTAATTCACACTAGCATATGTATTCTGAAAACAACTTCAACACAAGAACCACAGGAACCTAACCCTAATTTTGAGTCACGGGAGAAAATAGCACTAACACAAACCTTTCCGCCATAAATAAAATAAAAATCCCTATTCACCCAAGTTTGCCATTCGTGAAAGACAGAAGACAACAAACCCGTGGCTTATGGGAGAACTGTAACTATTGCTTTTATCTCTTGAAGCCTAGGAACGCTAGTTCTAAAACAAAGCCTACTAGAGAACTTTTTTTATAAATCCTAACTTCTAATAACTTTAAAATCTTGTTAAAGAGCTCTTAAAGCCCAAAAGTGGTTAAAATTGTCAATCTAGCCCAACTTACTAGTAGGATTTGCAATTATTCCCAAAAATATAAATTTAATTTGTCAGTTCAGAACAATCCAAAATTTAAGATCAATAAAATAAAAACCAAGCTCATATAATTTTGTTTATAGATAAAACAAATTCGACCAATTTTGATACATTTAAAAGTTGGCAGTTCAATTTCGGATTGATTGATTTAAAACTGAATTGATTTGAACTAATTAACAGGTAACATAGAGATTTTTCATAGTTTATTTATGTAGTTGTCATGGAAAATTTAAATATTTGTCTATTATTTTACTATTTGCTATTAGTAGTACGAGAAAATAATAATAAAAATTAAAATATATAGATGAAAAAGAAAAAAGAGAGCATCCAATGACTTACGTTGAAACGAGAGGAGGCGGTGGTGGTGGGACCGGACTATTTAGCACCGTGTTTCATCGCTGTTAAATATAAGAAGTCCATACCTCTTTCCGGAATCCACCGCTTGAATTTAAGAGAAATTGTAATCTTGTCCAAAACAGGACTAGAATGGACTTCCTGATCAGCAAAGTCAAAATCTAACATTCTCTTACCAACAATATCCCCAATGGGTTCTTTTATCTACCATAGCCAATAATACTGAGTGAGTAATCTTCCTTTTACTGAACTTGAGAGGTGAAGTAGCTAATGCCAATTTGCTTGAAAACCTTCCAGGATTACAAAAAAAGCTTCTTCTATTACCTACGATTTTTTCGAGGACTAGGAACCAGTTGCAGATCTTTCTGATCAATCTTCGAGCCTTTGCTACGAGTTAGTCTTTTTTTCGGCTTTGTAGAGTTGAAATTAAAAGGTTCTTGGATGTTTATACCTTGCAACAATTCGTAAGTCTCTCCGAAAGCTTGCACTACCGAAAGGATAGAAGGCCTACTTGAAATTTTAGAAGCCAAAACATATATAATACCTGAGAAAGGGTTGACAGTTGCTAAGGGAACAATGGATTGAGGAATACTCGTTTGCTTATATTAGGGCTCAAACCCTTTTGAATACATGGCACAACTTTTTTAAGTGGCACCGATGCATAAAAGGCAGAGTCCTGAAGGTTACCTGTCAGGGTAGAATTTGGATTCTAGGCATTTGCTTCACATCTCTCAACACATCCACGACACCTGAGACTCATCATCAATCAACAGATCTTGGCCTTTGTTACGTGTTGAAGGCTAAATTGAGGGCATTGTCAGAGCCACGTCTACTTTTTTTTTTACCGTAGATTAATGGACCCCCAGTTTCAATAAGCACTCTATCAATCTGGACATGTCTCAGCTCTGAATAAGAACCATCCAAAGTCTTTTTACGGCTAGACTTAGAATAGGGTATTTCATGAGAGGAACGAGATGGTGTAGAATTGTGACCACTGGTGCCACGACCTGTTTTTGTTTCCGCCTATACAGGTTTAGCATCTGCTACATTCCAATGGCTATAGAGATGTCGATCACACTTCGAGGAGCTAAGTTGACGTTCAGGGCATTCTCTATCCGAGTGCCCAAAATTGCCACAAACAAAGCATAAATCCGGAAACCTCTCATACCGCAAAATTATAGTCATCACTTCCATCAATTCATCAAGGCCTATACGAACAATAGGGTTCAGAGGTCTTATTATATCAATACAAACCCTTACTTTAATATATTTACCCAAACAAAATCCGAATGCAGCATGATCAATTTCCTCCACAATCTCGAGTAATTCACCAATTTGTAAACCAGCCTTCTCATGTAAAAAGAAGAGTGGCAACCCATGTAATTATACTTAAAACAAAACCTTGTTAAATGAGAAATCTGAGAGAAGACCTAATCTTTTAGGGCACTTAACACAATCAAGTTATTTGCAAACATCCATGGGCCGCCTGCAAGTACTTATTAAAGATCATTGTTTTAGTTAAAAACAAAAACAATCTTACTTGAATCAAGCGCATCGATAGTTAAAGCATCCAGAGTTTGCCAAGCTGACTGAAGACTAGCAACAAAGGCATTGCGATGCATTGATCAAGAGCTCATAATTTTACCCACTAGAAAGTGAGAGACTCGTTTAATTACCTCTTGCCTTAGTGAAGAATCCAATTTAGAAACTGAAATGAAATTGTCTTGTAACTCGAGATTTGCATACTATTGTGCTAGTTGATCAAAATCAATCGATAAAGTTATGAAGATAGATCCTGAAAACAACTTCAACACAGAAACCACAGGAACCCTAACCCTCGTTCTGAGTCACAGGAGAAAATAGCACAACACAAACCTTTTCATCATAAATAAAAATGAAAACCCTTATTCACCCAAGCTTGCCATTCGTGAAATATAAAAGACAGCAAACCCATGGCCTATGGAAGAACTATAACTACTGCTTTTGTCTATTGATGCCTAAAATGCTAACAACCAAAACAAACTCTACCAAAGAACTTTTGGACAAATCCTGACTTCTATTAACTCCAAAAACTTGTCAAACAGCTCTTGAAGTCCAAAAGTATTTAAAGTTTTCTATCCAACCCAGCTCATTAATAGGATTTGCAATTCCTCCTAAAAATACATAAATAGTGTGATTTGTAACTATTACTAAAATACATAAATTTAATCTATTAGTTCAGAACGGCCCAAGGTCAATAAAATAAAAACCAAACTGATATAATTTTGATTATAGATAAATCAAATTCTACCATTTTTAATACATTTAGAAGGAGGCAGTTCAATTTCGGATTGATTGATTTTAACTGAATTGATTTGAACCAATTAACAGGTAACACACATATTTTTCATAGTTTATTTATGTTGTCAATTGTCACGGCAAATTCAATATATTTGTCTATTATTTTACAATTTGCTACTAGTGGTATATGAGAAAATAATAATAAAAATTAAAACATATAGATGAAAAAGAAAAAAGAGAGCATTCAATGACTCAAGTTGAAATGAAAGGAGGCAGTGGTGGTGGGATCGGACTATTTAGCACCGCGTTTCGTCACTATTAATATAAGTTGTCCATACAGCTAAGGGATCTGCCTCTCGTTCGCTCAAGCGAACTCAATTATCTCTTACCAATCGTTCGCTCAAGCGAACTCAATTATCTCTTACCAAATTATAGAACATATCGAAGTTTTATAGAATTCTTTCTCTATTGATAATTCTCACAACGAGGAGGTCCTCGGGATTCTAGAATCTGTGGTTAAGAGACATCATTTAGAAGTTAAATTTGGTCTCTTTATCAAGATCATGACAAGGAAACATTATCCTCGGGATTCTGGAATCTGTGATTAAGAGATATCGTTTAGAAGCCAAATTTGGTCTCTTTATCAAGATTATGACAAGGAAACATTATCAACGAGAAGCTCTCCAAAATATAATGCGAAGCCTGTGGCGACCTACAGGAGAATTGAAATTTCAATGGTTAGGCGGTGACATTTTCCTGTGCGAGTTCTCATTGGAGGATGATTGAAAAAAGGTACTACAGACTGAACATTGAAATTTCAACAAATTTCTAATCGCTATAGAACCAGCCGAGGACGCAGACTCGACTATTAATCCTACATTTGGATGCGTCTCCTTTTGGATCTAAGTTTACAATGTCCCAATAATTCATATGAATGTAGAGACGGGCGAATGAATCGGTAATAAAATTAAAAAGTTTATAGATGTAGATGCCGACGATTCAGGATCATGCATAGGGAAGTTTATGCGCATTCGAGTTAAATTATATCTTGATCAACTAGTACGGAAAGGCATATTCCTTAAACTTGGCTCAAATGAAACCTTAATATGGCTAGACTTTAAGTATGAAAAGCTTCCAGAATTCTGCACTCTCTGCGGCTTCCTAGATTACGGCTACAGAAAGTGCTTAGAAACATACCCAATTGTCTTTAAAAAACTAAAAAACCACCGCTACTCAGAGAACATCTGAGCGGGTGGAAATTTCAAAGCCTATAAAACATCTACACCAAGGGACACCCCTAATAGTACCCATGACAGAAGTAATGGAGGCAACAACCGAGAGGTGGAAGATGGGACTAATAGACTAGAACATTTTAGGAACCATCTGTCTGCTGGTAACAGTGGCGCCTACGGAGTGGCTGTCGACAGCAAACCCTCTCCGGCGAGTGCAGTTTCAAAGAGGAGTGACAGGGGGACAGTAAAGGATTCTAGCCATGATGGCATGCCAGTAAATGCATATCCAGCTACTGAGATGTACACGACAGGGAATAAACCAGAAAGCACAAGGAAATGGGTCACCACCATTGCTGGGGATTCAGTTGCAACACATGATACGCGCCCAAGAACTCTTGAAATCACCACCACAGATGAATGTGAAGACATTACCGTTAAGACAAGTGGAAGAAGCCAAGATCACACTGCACAGGATCCGTGGCAGCATGTGCTAGGCACTAGACCAGAACATTCTGCCGAAGCATATGTTGTTGATCCCCAAAAAAGAATTCATGGCATGAAACTAGTGGAACTAGAGCACCAGGCACATGAAGCACACCAAATGCAGCAGAAGACAGGTGAACATAGGCAATGTGCTGGGTGGAGCTTGATGAATGGATTATCGGGCATGGTTGCCCCAAGCACTAACGAGAAACCAAGACACGATGCAGAGCTTAAAATTGATGCCCATGAATTTAAACTCCAAAAGAGAAATACGGCTCAGAAAATGCAACATCAGCCACGTGAAGATCACCAAATGCAGCAGCAGACAAGTGAGCAGGTGCAATGCGCTGGGCAAAGCTGGATGAATGGACCATTACACCGAGCCGCTGCACCATGCAATGGGAGGAACCCGATTCTTTATGCCTCTAAGCTGTTGGCTGGGGAAAGACACCATCACCACCAACCTTCAGATTGCCAAAAGAATGGTGAAGGCACGCTGTGCAGGCCTCCCATGCCATCAGCTCTTTTAAATATTCCAAAGGTCATCCAGTCACTCGACAACGGCATCACCAAGGAAAGTGTCCTATATGCAATAGCAACCCATCTTCAGCCTGCAACGAACAATCAACTACATGCTGCCTCAAAAGCCAAGCCAATGGTCGGCTACTCTAAAAATATTAAAAAGTGTTCAAAGGAACGTGCGGATGTTTATGGGATCCAAGACATTGGTGAACCCGTGCCTAGACAAGGCTCTGAACATATGCCTATACAAGGTTCTGTCATAGGGTACTGTTAGGTGAATGCGCGCTAACCTAACATTGAAAGCTCCTCTGACCAACCCACTTTCCATGAACCAGTCAACAACATTTTGGACTCCCTATGAAGATCCTCTAGACAGAAGCAACGTAGGCAGACACAAATCTCTGGGTACAAGATTACCTAAAGAAAACACAATCCTAATAGCCACAAGTCACACTTTGCTCATGAGGAAAAACAATTGAAGTCTAAGCAAAAAGAACAAAACGATGACACGGAACTCTCTAATCCACACAAGAGGCGACTACTTGGTAAAACTGGGGTTGTGAACCCATCAAAAACACACAACCACCATCCCTTAGAAGATGATGACAACACGGTACAACATGTTCTGGGTCTGCAAACTCCAGAGGTGGACCCAAATAACTATGATCTCCTTCCAAATTTCCCATCAGCGACTCTTGCTATTATGCAGGATTTCCGATCCCAATTAAACTCCTAAGCTGGAGTGTGCGAGGGCTGGGCAACCCTTGCATATTCCACATCTTGCAATCTCTAATGCAGGACCACTAGCCAGAGATTGAAAGATCTTAGAGTGAAACTTGGATTGGTAGGAAAGTTGTAGAAAGAGTCAGACGCAGTGGTGGCCTAGCACTGTTATGGATGGATAAGGTAGACATATCCCTCATATCCTACACTCGTTTTTATATTAATGTCTCTATTTCAGGATCGGGGAAAAATTGGCATTTTACAGGCTTTTATGGCCACCTTGAATCATCTCAGTGTGTCCATTCTTGGAAACTCTTACGACGCCTATGTTCCCTGTCTACTCTCTCGTGGGTGTGGGGGGGACTTCAATGAGATCCTCCAAATCCCTGAAAAGGATGGTGGCCTGCCTCCTCCTTCCTACCTTATGCAGAACTTCAAAAATGCTATTGACAACTGTGGCCTAGCAGATATCAAATTTATTGGCCCTCTCTTCACGTGGTGTAATGGACGTGATCCTAGTTTTTTTATCTAGGAAAGACTAGATTGAATGCTCTGCTCCTTCTCTTGGCATTTCCTATTCTCTAATGCCTCCGTGCAACACCTGAACTTTTGGGGCTTCGACCACCGACCGCTCCTGCTATCTATTGGCGAGACTGGTATACCAGTTGAAAGGGGCCCACCACAACACCCCGGCAGTAGATTTCATTTTGAGGAAGCATAGGCTGATGAAAAGGACTGCAGGAAAATTATCTCAGAATGATGGACCCAAAATCTTTGCTCCCTCAACTCAGTTTACGGTAATCTTTTACTCATTGGGTCCTAGCTCAAAAGGTGGAATATGGCACACTTCCATAGACTGAAAGCTGAGATCAAAGATAAAAACAAATTCTGGGGGCATTAAACTAGCAGACGGGCGCCCAAACCTGACTGGATATTACTAAGATCCAGAAATCTTTGGATGCATTGTTGTACAAAGAAGAGACTTATTGAAGACAACGTTCGAAGGTGTAATGGCTAAAAGTAGGCTATAAAAACTCACACTTCATTCATTTTAAAGCATCTGGTTGGAGAAAGAAAAACTCCATCTTTAGGATTGCTAATAGAGATGGAGTCTGGTGTACAGACATGACACGAACTACAAAGACTTTTCTGAAATACTTTTCTGATATCTTTACCTCCTTTAATCCCTCGAGGACTAAAATTGATCGGGTCGTCTCTGGTGTGGAGCTGAGATTATCTATACAGAATCTTCAATGGCTGAACACCTCATTTCACGTTGATGAGATCCGCAAGGTAGTTTTTCAAATGCACCATACAAAAGCTCCAGGTAAGGATGGTATGCCAGCCTTATTCTACCAAAACTTCTGGGATGTTGTTGGTTCTGATATCTGTTGCGTATGCCTGGGTTTTCTTAATAATGGAGAAGATCTCAGAATGATTAATGACACCCTTATCACCCTTATTCCTAAAGTCGGTGAGCCTAAAGTTTGCACAGATTTTCGCCCAATAAGCCTCTACAATATACTGTTAAAATTATCGCAAAGGCTATGGCCAACAGACTATGTTATGTTATGAAGGATGTGATTTCTAATTCCCATAGTGCTTTCATCCCAGGGCGCCTAATCATTGACAATGTCTTGTCTTGAGGTGGTTCATGTCCCCTACTATAACAAATACTTGGGACTCCCTTGTATCACCAGTAAAAACAAACAGAATCTATTTGCTGCGGTAAAAGATAAAGTGTGGAACAAACTGAAGGGTTGAAAGAGAAATCCTTTTTCAGTAGGGGGCTGGGAGATCCTTTTTAAAGAAGTCATCTAAGCCATTCCAACCTATATTATGAACTTGTTTAGACTCCCTAAGAGCCTTATCAAGGAAATCCACAGGCTCTGTGCCAGATTCTTCTGGGGAGGATATGAGAGTTCTAGGAAATTACACTGGTGTTCCTGGGATGTACTATGCCATCATAAGAAGGATAGTGGTTTGGGATTCAAAGACCTGGCTTCTTTCAACCAAACCATCCTCGCTAAGCAAGGATGAAGATTATTCGCTTCCCCAAACTCTCTGGTGGCCAAAACCCTTCGAAGCATTTACTTCCCTGGCTCATCTTTCTTACAGGTACACTATAAACAATCAGATTCCCAGGTTTAAAAAAGTATTCTATGCGGCAAAGACCTGCTTAAAAAAAAAGCTTTACTAGCGTATTGGCAATGGAGCAGCCGTATCAATTTATTATAACCAATGGCTCCCTCGACCCCTTTCTTTCAAACCTTCCTTCCCCTACAAACTGCCAGAGCATTCCTTAGTAACGAACTTACTCCTCTCATCTAGTTCATGGAATTTGGAACTGGTTCGCAACTCTTTTTTTGCCAAAGAAAGTGACTTAATTCTCAGCATCCCTCGCTCTCGATACCGGGAATAGCAGATCAACTCAATCATATGGCATTTCGACAGGCATAGACAGTTTACTATCAAGAGTGGGTATTGGCTCTCCCATGCTGTTGACCAAGCTTCTTCCAGTTTTGGTAATTCCGAGCTTCGATCTTGGTGGCAGCACATATGACATTTGAACATTCCACCCAAAATAAAGCATTTCGTTTGGAGGTTTACAGATGGATGGATTCCCGCATTTGCTAACCTAAAGAAGCACCATGTTCCTATTGTTAACTTCTGCAATCATTGTGCTAAAGGTGCTGAAAACACCATCTATGCGGTATTGTTGTGTTATACGCTAAAAAGGGTACGCCAGGTTTGCTACTTCTTATATGGCATAAGTATTCATCACAATACACCTATTTTGGATCTCCTAATAGAATGCAAAGCAAGCTTAGCTGCAATGAAATTTGAGGTGCTTTTAATTCTGTTTTGGAGATTGTGGTTTATTAAAAACAAATTAGTAATGGAAAAGAAAGAGATGCTGATAGATGGTGTGCTCAAATGGGCCAAATATTATTGGTATGAATATGTATCTCATTGCGCGGACAAATTTAAATCCACTAGCATATCAAGCAACAGATGGCTAACCCCAAGCCTTGGAGTAATAAAACTAAATATTGATGTCGGCCTCTCCTCAAAATATTTCAAGGCTGGATTAGGCGCGATTGATAAGGCGTAATTGTATAAACTATTTTATCTTCCTAACTTGATATTTGTTCAATTTATCTCAATAATTGGGCTATTTATGCGTATTAATGTTGTTTTATAGGTTGAAGCATTATCGGAGCAAAAATACTGGAAAACGGACGCAAATCGGAGCATTAGAGATAAAAATACGAAAGGAGGCACAGCTGCTACAGTAACACTGTAGCTACAGTACTGCTACAGTACACTGTAGCAACAGTGCAGCGCCGCAGCGCTGGATTTCAGCGCCGCGGCGCCAATTGCAGAAAGTGAGCGCCGCGGCATTGAATCGCAGCGTCGCGGCGCTGAATTCTGGGCACTTCTTTGGGGCATTTTTGTCCTCTTTTTGCAACCCTACCTATATAAACACCCATTGTTTAGCCAAAGAGGGTGGAGGAGCAAAAGGGGCAGTTGAGAGCACGAAAATAAACACTTCATTTGGGTCTTGGAAGCAAGAATCAACAACAAGAGGCAAAAATCAAGGGGAAGAAGAAGAATTTCTGCATTTTGGAGGAAGAACATCACCATTGCATCAAGGGAAATTTCTTCTTCTCTTCAAATTCGTATTTGTTGTTGATTCCAACATGTATAATGATGTTGTTAGATGCTCTAAACTTATATTTTCAATTATGAACTAAGTTTTATTGCTAGGATTACAATGTGAACTCAATATGTAGCTTGGATTGATTATTTTCCCTTATTTATCATATTGGTATGGAATTGTTCAATTTGTTCTATGCTAAATGCTTCTAATTACATGAAAATGTATTAGATTGATTAGGGAACCTTAAGGAACTTGACAAAGGAAATTTTGTGTTGGCCATGGATAAATTGATGTATGATCATGGTGTAAAAGCATGAGTTTCATATGAGATAGACATATACTCATAGGCATATATGACCATTTAGAGAATTTGAACTTAATGAATCTTATTTCAATTTGATTATCATAGACATATAGATAGTTAATTGAATGAGATATACTCACTTGACCTGCAAAAGAGGCTTGTGAGGATATTAGAGTTCTTGGTTGACATTCATATTGATAGTTCTAAGGGAAGTAGTTGGATTCAAGTGAAGTATTGAGGGATTATTGTAATCCTAGGCATCTGAGTATTTGTGCTATCACAATTGTTCTCCTTGCTCAATTCTTGTAATTATTATTATTTCTTGTTTAGTTAGTTTAGATATTAAAACCATTAAATTGCCAATAGCTTTAATAAGAATAGGAGAACATAATTTTAGTACTTAGCAAGTAATAACAATTCCCCGTGGGATCGACACTCTACTTATCACTTTATTACTTGTTGCGATACGTGCACTTGCGTTAGTTTGTGTTATAGAAATCACACAACAAGTTTTTGGCGCCGTTGCCGGGGAATTATTTATTACTCTTGTTGATACTAATACCAATTCATCTTATTCTTAGTTTAAGCATTTTTCTGTCATTGTATATTTTGCTGTCATTTGTACATTTTACTGTCATTAGTTCATTCTTTTGTTTTTCAGTTATTGTGGAGTGATATATGATGGCTGGAACATCAAGTTTGTTAAGGGATTTTGCAGTACCAAGAGTAAGCGACATCCAATCAAGCATTCAAATACCTTTAATTGATGTCGATTACTTTGAAATCCAACCGGAAATGATTCAGTTATTGAAGGCTTCAGTACAGTTTAGTGGGTTGCCAAATGATGATCCTAATGAGCATATTGGAAATTTTTTGGAAATATGTGACCTTTGCAAATACAATGGAGTCTCGGATGATGCAATTCGGCTTCGCCTATTCACATTTTCACTCCGAGATAGAGCAAAGAATTGGTTGAGGTCACTACCACCGGGATCTATAACAACATGGGATGAGTTAGCGCAGAAATTCCTTACCAAATTCTTCCCGCCGACAAAGACAACGATGATGAGGAATGCCATAACTTCATTTGTGCAGAATAATGATGAATCTTTACATGAAGCATGGGAAAGATTTAAGGAAATGCAGAGGATATGTCCACACCATAACATCCCAAAATGGTTGCTTATGCAAATTTTTTACAATGGTGTAGTTGGACATATGAGGATGATAATTGATGCTGCAGCTGGAGGTGCATTTATGAATTTATTTGTTGATGATGCATATGAATTGCTGGAAGTGATGGCCTTTAACAACTCTCAATGGACAGCTGACTATGTTGCTCCATGCAAGATTATTGAGAGCGTTGCACAAATTACTTGTGATTTTTGTGGTGGTAACCATCTAAATGGACTATGTGAAGAACCTACAGATTATCCAGAAATTGGTTACCAGCAGCAGCAGAATCACAATTTCAGTGCCTATTATCCAGAATGTGTAAATCATGCGTCTTGGAATAACAAACAAGAGGAAACTCTGCTGAAATTAAATCCTCTTGTAACACCGCCAGAAATTCTGCAACAACAGCAACTTAAGATGGAATCCTCATTAGAAGATATGTTCAAACATGTAAGTAGGACAGCTGAGTTGTTACATAGCCAATCTTCATCTCTGCAGAGGTTAGAAATGCAGGTGGAACAATTGACAAATGCTGGCCACAATCATCTTCAAGATGCTTTGCCAAACAATACTGAAATTTTTTCAATGAAAAATGTTGAAGACTGCAATGGAATCATTATAGAGAGTGAGGTTGAGCAACATGCAGCCAATGAAATAACCAAATCAGAGGAGATTCAGCACATGGATAAGAAATTTTCCCATTGTTTCAAGATCGATATGGTTATTCCGGATGATGCTCACCCATCTCCAAAACAGCAAGTATTAAAAGCCATCATGGATCATGCGTATGAAAAGACACCGCTGCACAAATTAAGAACCAAAAAATGGAGAAATAAGCTCATCAAGGAGCAACCAATAGATACCGGCCAACGAGGTTCAATCATCCGGTCTAAGATTAAAATCTTTCCAGTAAAGCTCAAAGCAAGGTGGTCGGCGGTGTTCCTTAAAAGTTTTCTCATGGAACTATGGAAGTCGAAGAAAAAGAATATCATTATTTATAGGCGTCGACCGAGGTTCCATAGGCGAGATTCTTCAGATATGCAATTTGATCCACCATGATCCATAAATGAAGAAGTCTAGCTAGAGACAATAAATCAAGCGCTTCTTGGGAGGCAACCCAAATGCATTTTAATTTTTGATTTTAATGTTTGTTTTTCTTTGTTCCAGTGTGCTAAAACAACAATTAGGAAATCATAAATGCATGGAAAAGAATCGAAAACAAGAGCCAACATGGTGCAACCCAATGGAGCTCAAAATAAAAGTCAAGAAAATTTAGGGTTTTGGGCACTAACTCTAGCAACAACTTCCACCTTGAATCGAGCATCAAGCTATTGTCTACAAAGGGAGTTCTCTTACTTACTTCTAGTTTTTCCATTGTGGACAATGTCAACTTTAAGTTTGGGGGAGGAAAATATATATATATATTTTTTTTTTCATGTTGATCATGCTTACGTTATTACGATTGTTGTTTTTAGTTGTTTGTTTTACAAAGTTGTTTGTTTTACAATTTGTTTATTTTCTTTCATTTTAGTGTTTAGTTTTGGGTTGGTTGAATGATTAGTAGTCAATGATATGAAATAGAAACATGATTTCAAATGCTATGTTCTTTGGGAAACAATGAATGTTGTGATTGTTTACTTGGTAATCTAGGACAAGTTCAGCTTCACTTTGTGACCACTTGATATTTCGAGCACATAGTTAGAATTATTTAGTTTTATGCTTACTTAGAAGACTTTTATGCACTACAAGAATAAATATGGTCTCAAGAACACGCTAGAACTTGTTTGAGCATCACTCAAGGCGAAATCCTAGGGCATACATAATTAAGGATATGATTTTAGGCCATCTTTGGACCGATTGAGCCTTTCAAGCCAACCTATGTATAATTTTGACCGTAGTCACCCCCGTTGAGCCTAATTATCATTTTTCCTTGCTAACTATATCATTACCTTAGCCTTTACTTTTATTATCCTTCATAGTACCCATCACGCCATAAGTATAGCACTTCTTTTAAAGAGTTGTGTGAACTTTTATAAATGAAGGGGTGAATTAAAGAAGAGCTTTGGGTTTGGTTATAAATGTTGGTTGTTCAAATATGAAAAGCTTAAGTTTGGGGGTATGGTGACTTATATGTTTAAAAAAAAAAAAAAAAAAAAAAAAAAAAAAAAAATTTCAAAGAAAAAAAAGAAAGAAACAAAAAGAAAAATTGAGTTTGCTATACCCCTAGCTTAAATGAAAAGAAAAGAAGAGCAACAAAATAGCTAGGGAATCAAAGAAATAAGTTTGGGGGAAATTGGGTGGAAAACAATGGTTAGGTTTGAATAACCTCAAGAGGAATGTGTGTTTATGGTGTAAGTTGATCCAAAATCGATCCATTTTATCATACCCTCACCCTAGCCATGCATTACAAGCTAACTAAAGTCCTATTTGATCCTTGATTATGTGTGTGCCTACATTAGTGGAGAGTGATGCGAAAAACAAGCATATGGAGTGTTAAATAAAAGCAAAATTCTCATAGAGACCATTTCATTATCTTATGTGCATAAACTAATCCGAGCGTATGCTACTAATGATTTTAGCTATTCACACACATACCAAGTAGGTCACTTGTGGGTATGAATAAGTGTTGGATTAACATGTTGAACGGTTAAGATGTTTAGAATTTCCTTGAGAATAGTAGTCATGAGAAATTTTTGAGATAAATTACTAATCATTTGCCAACCCAATGTTTTATATCTTTTTATTGTTTGTTGTCATTTTTTGGTGTTTTGTCGTGTGCTCTCTTACTCGAGGACGAGCAAGTATTTAAGTTTGGGGGTATTTGATAAGGCGTAATTGTATAAACTATTTTATCTTCCTAACTTGATATTTGTTCAATTTATCTCAATAATTGGGCTATTTATGCGTATTAATGTTGTTTTATAGGTTGAAGCATTATCGGAGCAAAAATACTGGAAAACGGACGCAAATCGGAGCATTAGAGATAAAAATACGAAAGGAGGCACAGCTGCTACAGTAACACTGTAGCTACAGTACTGCTACAGTACACTGTAGCAACAGTGCAGCGCCGCAGCGCTGGATTTCAGCGCCGCGGCGCCAATTGCAGAAAGTGAGCGCCGCGGCATTGAATCGCAGCGCCGCGGCGCTGAATTCTGAGCACTTCTTTGGGGCATTTTTGTCCTCTTTTTGCAACCCTACCTATATAAACACCCATTGTTTAGCCAAAGAGGGTGGAGGAGCAAAAGGGGCAGTTGAGAGCACGAAAATAAACACTTCATTTGGGTCTTGGAAGCAAGAATCAACAACAAGAGGCAAAAATCAAGGGGAAGAAGAAGAATTTCTGCATTTTGGAGGAAGAACATCACCATTGCATCAAGGGAAATTTCTTCTTCTCTTCAAATTCGTATTTGTTGTTGATTCCAACATGTATAATGATGTTGTTAGATGCTCTAAACTTATATTTTCAATTATGAACTAAGTTTTATTGCTAGGATTACAATGTGAACTCAATATGTAGCTTGGATTGATTATTTTCCCTTATTTATCATATTGGTATGGAATTGTTCAATTTGTTCTATGCTAAATGCTTCTAATTACATGAAAATGTATTAGATTGATTAGGGAACCTTAAGGAACTTGACAAAGGAAATTTTGTGTTGGCCATGGATAAATTGATGTATGATCATGGTGTAAAAGCATGAGTTTCATATGAGATAGACATATACTCATAGGCATATATGACCATTTAGAGAATTTGAACTTAATGAATCTTATTTCAATTTGATTATCATAGACATATAGATAGTTAATTGAATGAGATATACTCACTTGACCTGCAAAAGAGGCTTGTGAGGATATTAGAGTTCTTGGTTGACATTCATATTGATAGTTCTAAGGGAAGTAGTTGGATTCAAGTGAAGTATTGAGGGATTATTGTAATCCTAGGCATCTGAGTATTTGTGCTATCACAATTGTTCTCCTTGCTCAATTCTTGTAATTATTATTATTTCTTGTTTAGTTAGTTTAGATATTAAAACCATTAAATTGCCAATAGCTTTAATAAGAATAGGAGAACATAATTTTAGTACTTAGCAAGTAATAACAATTCCCCGTGGGATCGACACTCTACTTATCACTTTATTACTTGTTGCGATACGTGCACTTGCGTTAGTTTGTGTTATAGAAATCACACAACAGCGATTCTACGTGATCATTATAGAGCTGTCTTAGCCTCTTCATCTATTCCACTTCAGGCAAAACCCTCAGTGGACACTCTTGAAGCATTGACAATTCTCTAGAATCTTAACTTGATCAAAATGTTAGGATTATCGACTATTAAAGTTGAATCTAATACAGCAGGTATCATCTCTGACATTAACAACTATATCTACTCTTTTTCAAAATTAGAGACGATCCTTCGTGATATTAAAATAATCTCTTCATTTAATTTTTATTTTTTTAATAATTTTTATTTATTCACTAATCAAGTGACATATAAATTAATACAAATTATATTAAACATAAATTTATAAATTATTTGGTTCAAAAAAGTTTCACGCCAATGTGACCATATTATATTTGAAGAGTACTCTTTTGTTGAGTTAAATTATTTATTATTTAAATTAAAAAATATATATATAAGAGGTCCATACCTCTTTCCGGAATCCACCGCTTGAATCTAAGAGAAGCTATAAGTATCCTCCTCTAGCTTTAATCTGTCTAACATAAAACAAATCCCTATTGTCCATTTAAGTTACCAAACGAAAACAAAAGCAATGGCAACAACAGACTCCCTTGCCAAACAACAATCAAAATCAGTCTACGTTGAGAATCCGGATGAGCTTCATAAAATATTCGACCAGTTAGACGCCAACAAGGACGGTAAGATCTCCCTCGTGGAGCTCGCTGCCGTTTTGAAATCCATGGGATCCACCTACATCGACGACGAGCTCGGCTGCATATGGATGACCTCGACAACGACAAGGATAGATTCATCAATCTGTCCGAGTTCTCTACGCTCTGCCGCTCCTCCTCCGATGCTTCCGGCGAGGCCGAGCTCCAAGACGCCTTTGATCTCTACGATCAGAACAAGAACGGCTTGATTTCTTCCAAGGAGTTGCAATTGATTCTGAATAAGGTTGGAATGAAGTGTTCCATTGATGAATGTGTCAGGATGATTCAGTCCGTTGATTCTGATGGCGATGGGAACGTTAATTTTGAGGAGTTTCGCAAGATGATGACCACCTTCATTAGCGGTTCTTCTGAGCCGTAGATTTTTGTTTTAACGGTGATGGTATGCTAAGGCGCGTGGACATTTGCTACTCTTATGTGGCACGATATCATATCTTCATTAAATTAAATTGAAAACGCATTTCTAAACGTTCAGAGTTGTGTAGATTAATTTTGACCATACGGACATGACTCGTGCAAGGTGAAATGAAAAAGATATTTAGCTCTACTTCTTACTGATGCTTATCAAGAATTTGAATAATTCTTGATAAATAATAGACGGTTTGAATAAAAAATAAAAAATAAAAAATATATTTTTGAGATATTTATTTTTTTCAAAGAGACAAGTAACATATTTTAATAAAGTGACGTCTTAAAATAAAAAAATGAAAAACAATTTAAAAAATCTACTAAAGAATTAAAAAAATTAAAAAAATAAATTTATGTTCAAAGAGCTTTGAAATAGATAGAATAAAACGAATGGATATTAGTGCAAGTTAAATTATCATTAGAGATTAATTACGAACTGGATCATTCCTTTTTCGACCAAATTATAAATAATTATTTATATTAAAAAATTATTGCATTTTAAATTTGGGCTAAGACAAAATAAATAAAAAAATTAAGTTTTTCAATATCAATGATCAGTGTATGAATAAGATAGATAGAATGAAAGAATTGTATTAATTATTTAAAATGTTCAATATTATTTTAAGGGTTCATTTTAAATAATAGATATCTTTCACATTCAATTATCTATAACTTTTTAAGTTAATGATCGGGGTTCGATTCTTGCAACCCGTTTTATGTAATGATTATATCAATTTAATGATGCATTAATGAAATTTCGTTGAATTGATATAATCATTACATGAAGTGGGTAGCAGGAATTGAACCGCATTAATGAAATTTCACTGAATTGAATACGAAAGTATTAAAATTCTATTATATATTCTTTATGTTTTTCGAAAAAGAGATTTGAAATAAAAATTTGGTTCTTGACTTATGATTAATATTTATAAGTATTGATTCTACAAATTAAGTGATATGAATTGCTATATATATTTATTAATAGTATAGACCATGATATATACATACTTATTCATTTAACTAGTTGGATGTTTGAGAATAAACTTTAGTAGTCGAATTAGAATCTTTCTTTTATAATTATTTTTTTTATCAATAGTGAGCGGCTTTCATGGTAATATTTGATGAAGTTTTATTAGTTTATTAAATACGAATTGAGAAAAGGAACTAATAATTATCTAGGATTCTCAGTTGATTGAATTAAATTCCTAAAAAAGAATAATAAAAGAGCTCAATGTTTAATGAAGTTTTCTTGAGTTTGTTTAGCTATTAGAAAAATTACATGCATATATTGCAAACTAAGAAGTAACAAAAAGACAAAAATGGATGTTTATTGATTGAATACTGAATAGGCAAGAGGGGTGATTATAAGGTGCCTATGGCCTCCTCTCTGGCGCAGGGAGAAAAAATGGTGCAACAGCTAGTTTAGGAGAAAAGTTTAGAGGAAATGTTAAGGTTTTTTTCTTTTTTGCCTTTCGAGAAATGTCTATTCTTAAATGTTTTGAAAATGTAAGGGTAAGCGGAATTTCCAATCTTATCCCAAACTTTCAGGATGGGAATAGATATATATTTAAGACCTATTTGGGACAGAAAACTCTGTCTCGAATGGATTGGATTTAAAAATTTCTCGAACTTAAATTTTTTTTTACTTTTAAAAAAAGT